>CAMZMU010000060.1:11318573-11443469 GCA_947311845.1 Poa pratensis | reverse complement strand
CCTGAGGAGCTGCATTGGCGTGCTCCGCGGCTGGCAGCGGAAGAGCCGTCGCGCCGCCGGCACCAGAAGGGGAGCCGAGCGCCGCCTTGTTGCGGTAGAGCGCATCGAGCTGGTGGAAGTAGGGGCACGTCTTGGAGTCCTCGGGCCGCTTCTTGTTGCTCTCCTTCACCTTCTTGAAGTACTTGTTGATGTTCTCCCACTTCTCCTTGCACCGCTTGGAGCTCCGGCTGTAGCCCATCCGCTGCATGCCAGCGGAGATTTCCTCCCAGAGCGGCCCCTTCGGCCCGGCCTCCTGGTACCGCATGTCCAGGTTACTCCGCAGCTGGATCAGCGCGTGCACCTCCGCCTTGGGCCACCGTGACGACGACGCCGCCCCGCCGCCGCCGCCGGACCCGTCGTACCCGGATGCGTCGTGCGGCGTCTCGGTGGGGCGTCATGACGATGTCCGGGCTGCTTTGGTGTACCACCAGCGCTTGCTGCTGCGGCAGCTGCGGCGTCGCAGGCGCCGGCGACTTCTGAGGCTGCGGTGCCGCGGGTGGCATTGTCCGCGGCTTCTGTGGCCGCGGCGAGGGTTGCCGCTGCGAGAGCGTACTCGCGGGTGATTGCGACGAAGGCTGCGGCGCGGTGGAGTGGGCGATGGGCGTCGCGTGATTCTGCGGGACGGCGGCGGAGGCGGCATAAACGTGATGGCGGGCGCGGCGATGGAAGGCATGGAGATTGTCTGCCCGGTGATCTTCTGTATGAAGGCGAGAACGGCGGCGTCGGGTGGCGGCCATGGTGCGCTCCTGCGCGAGTACCTCCTGTTCGCGCGCGAGGCGCGCCATCTCCTGCCGTCGCCACGCCTCCTCGCGGATCATGCGGTCCTGCTCCCGCTTCTCGATGGCCTCAAGGAAGCGCTGCTGCATCGTCTCCTGCCGCTCCATCACCTGCTTCATCAGACCCTCGAAGAACCTCATCATCTTCCCGCTCCCGGCACCAACGGCGGCGCCACCCTCCGGCGTCGTCCTCTTCCTCTTCCCTCGCTCGCCCATGTCGTCGGTGCCCTCGTCGTCGGAGTCCTCCTCGTCCGAATAGTCCTCCGTGTTAGACGTAGAGAAGCTCAGGTTGCCCCCAAGCACCGGTGTGGCCATGCCAGCCGTGGCACCAACCGGCGGCGGCTCGGCTAGGGGCCGGACCGCCGAAGGCCCCACCACACCCGGCACTCCGACGGCCGTCGCTGGCGATGCCACCGGAGATGCCGCACCAGCTGGGCCGTGTAGCGCCTCGAGCTGCTGGAAGAAGCGGTACGTCTTGCCGTCGTTGCGGCCGGCGCGGCTGTCCTTGGTGCGCTTGTAGTACTTGTGCACGTTCTCGAACTTCTCCTTGCACTTCTTGGCGTTCCGCCTGTACCCCTCCTCGGCCAGCTTCCTGCCAACCACCACCAACACCAATCATCGTCAGCATCAAAACCTCGTCAATGGAGTTCTACTCTACAACCACAATTGCACACATACTCTTGAGCGCACGCCCACACAACAGACATCATGTAACCCTCACACAAAAGCTGCGTGCATGTAGAATTTTACTCGATTTGGGCACCAAGATTGGAAAGATAAAGAAAGGCAGATGCATACATGCAGCACTACTAGCAAGGAGCATATATTGCAAATCCCAAGAAGAATGCAAAATAAAATCAATTGGGAACAAAATTCCAACTTTTGTTTGCAGAAATTCAGAGGGCCAAAGTAAAAGACAGCTTCTCTGGGATTGATGCTCCTGGATCTGAAGCTTACGGGGGTACTACTACTCTCTTGTCGACGAGATGGCTTGGACTAAAACAATTCTGGGAAAGGTGGGGAAGGAGAGGGATATGATTTTAAAATGGAAAAAGTCACTGCGCCCATGAAGAACAGTTAAGGAAAAGTGTAAAAAGAAGTGTTTTTTAACTGGAAATTAAACAGCCGCGCCTGACGAGAAAATCACACCGCGCCGAGATTTCATGCGGCATTCCTCCGACGAGAATTCCAGGCTCGGCGGCGCCTTGGCCGGCGTGCGTAATTGCCAATTGCGGGTCGTAGTGATTTACCTGGAGACATCTTCCCAGAGTGGGCCCTTGAGGGTGGCGTCCCGGAAGGCGGCGTCCATGTCCGACCGGATCTTGAGCAGCGCCTGCGTCTCCTGCCGCGGCCACCGGTTGCCGCCAGAGCCGCCGGCCGCTCCTTCCTCGCCGGCCGCTGCCGCCGCGAGCGCCTCTTCGTCGAAGCCCACAGCACCGGCGCCGGCTAGCTCGTTGTTGAGGTGTTGCTGCCCCAGCGCCGGTGGGCGGCTGCTGATGGGCGACGGCGTCTGGGCCATCGAGATCCGCTGCTGCCCGGCGCTCCCAGCCGGCGAGAATGGCGGCATCTCCGGCGGATGCAAGCCGGACTGCTGCGCCGGCCCTCCCTGTTGCTGCATGCTAGCTTGTACACACCCGGTGCACGTACGTCGCCGACCGAGTGTTACCACTGGGGCATAGGGAACGGTGCTGATGAGCACATGAGAGGAGGGAGGTGAAAAAGATGGGAGGCCAGGACAACCGGAAAGAAGACAGAGAACGGCAAAGGAGGGGAGGGGGAAAAGGAAAGAAAGAGAGAGAGACGAGGTACTACCAGAGATGAAGATGGAGAAGAAGAATAGAGGAGCACTAGTACAAGAAGCCTGGCAGAGAGAAAACTACTCTGTCAGGCAGGGAAGGAGGACGAAGCGAGAGATCGGAAAAAAGAATTAAGATACCATCAGTAAGCCTGCAATAAATAATACTAGGGTGGATGGGGGAGAGAATATGATTAGCTGTGAAGGAGAGGTAGAGGATTGAAGAAGTGAAAGTTGAGTACAGCCAGAGAGAGAAAAGAAAGAGTTGTTTGTGTGGATGCCGGAGATAAAACAAACGAGATGCCGCGCTGTCAGGGTGGCTTTACCTTCCTGCCTAATGCTCCTATGCAAGTTAAAAACTGAAAGGACAGAGGAGAGGGAGAAGAGTGCAGGGCAATGGTAGAGAGAAGAAACATGTGAGGATGGAGGAGAGGGAAAGAGTGAGCAGGAACTGTTGGGATGAGAGGAGAGGAGGCTTGTGACGAAAGGGAGCGGAGCACAAATACCCTCTACTCTACGAAACTCCCCTACCTCAATCCCCATGGAAGAATATGTTGGATTCCGTGAATGATCTTAGGATGACTCCAATGGGACGACGCAAACGGACGCGTGTTTGGAACGCGTTTTGTCCGTTTGCGTCAGGGAACGGACGCGCGTCCGGCCCATGTCCGCTCCTTTCCGGTCACTGGACTCAACGGGCCGACGCATTGAGTCCGCCCGGCCAGGGTTTTTGATCATTTTGATCATTTTCGTCTAGGATTTTGATCGATCACATTGCAAGCAAAATAATACATTATAACAAAACATATAGCAATCCAAATACTACAATACAAATAATACAATCCAAATAGTTATTACAATCCAAATAGTTCGGCAAATAATACAAATTGTTTCACAAATGCATAGTCTTACAAACCAAATAAATATAAAGACCAATAGTTCATCAATGGAACTACTGGTTACCGTAGTGCTGCCAGACATGCTCCACCAAATCATTTTGGAGCCGAAGATGAGACAACTTCTCACGAACATCACGGTGGAAGTCGAGAAACTAAGCAAATATGGACGGTCCCTGGGGCTCAACCAACTGACCCTGAAACTGCCATGCATGATCATGCATGCTCTCGTCGCGTTCATCCTCCACGATCATGTTGTGCATAATCACACAAGCAGTCATCACCTCCCATAGTTGGTCCTTGTCCCATGTCCTTGCAGGGTGGCGAACAATAGCCCATCGTGACTGCAGGGCACCGAATACACGCTCCACATCCTTTCTAGCACTCTCTTATTCCTTGGCGAACCTCTTCTTCTTTCATCATCGGGATTGGAGATGGTCTTGACAAATGTAGTCCATGTAGGGTAAATCCCATCAGCGAGATAGTAAGGCTTGTCATACTCGTGACCATTGATCTCATAGGTCACCTGGGGTGCCAGGCCATTGGAGAGCCTGTTGAACACCGGAGACCGCTGCAGCATATTGAGGTCATTGTGCGAGCGGACCATGCCAAAAAATGAGTGCCAAATCCACAAATCTTGTGATGCCACGGCCTCAAGCACGACCGTGCACGCCCCAACATGGCCCTTGTACTGCCCCTGCCAGGCAAATGGGCAGTTCCTCCACTCCCAGTGCATACAATCTATGCTGCCAATCATCCGAGGGAAGCCTCTGGCCTCGTTGATGGCCAAGAGCCGGGTCATGTCCGCGGCATTGGGCTCCCTCAAGTACTCCTGGCCGAACACCTGCACCACGGTCCTGCAAAACTTGTACATTGCTTCTAGACACGTGGACTCACTCATCCGCACGTACTCGTCCACAAGATCACCGGCAATTCCATATGCATGCATGCGAACGGCGGCGGTGCACTTCTGGTACGACGAGAAGACAAGGGTACCACATGCATCGGGCTTGTATATGAAATAGTCATCAAAATGCATCACCCCCAACCGGATAAGGTTGAACAAAGATCTCCTTATCCGGAAACGGCGCCGGAAAACCTTAGGAGGATACGTGGGTTTATGGGGACGAAAGTAGTCCCCATACAGCTGGATTTGGCCAGCTCTCCGGTTCCGGTCCAGAGCAGGAGAACGGCCCGGCAACGACCCTCGGAACACCGGCCGCATCCTCTCTATGTACTCGTTGACGATGAGGGTGGCAACCAGGCCGTCACTCTCATCGTCGGAGGAATCGTCCGATGATGACGGGTTGTACAGGATGTAGTTCCTGTAGTACCACTCATCCGAGCTATCCATGGCCGAGTTCGTACATGAGTTCTTGCCGGGGCGAACGGCCGAACACCTTGTGGGCGGCGTGTGTGTCACGGGCGTTGCGAGAGAGATGGCCGCAAGATTCACCGGCCATCGCGGGAGGAAGCTGCTCCGGTGACGGCGGGGAGGAGGAGCAGCAGACGGCGTCCCCGGAATGGCCTGCAGTGCCAAATCGAGGGAGCGACGGCGCGGTGCCGGCGAGAGAGGCGAGAGAGGAGGAGGAGGTTGGGGTGGGGAATGGTCTGATTTGCGGGCCAGGGGCGGACTAGGGCAGGACACAAAAGCGCTCCGCTCGCGTCCGCGGCTGACACATCGGTGGCCCAAATTTGGGCCAAGAATGGGTCGCGGCGGACCAAAAAATGGACCGCAGTCCGTTTGCGTCGCCCCGTTGGGCCGTGTTTTTGGTCTCCACGGACAGGAACGGAGGCGCGCGGACTCGATGCGTCGACCCGTTGGAGTCATCCTTACTAGTTATTTTCCCCATAGAATATTTTTTCATACTATTAACCATCGGATTAACTTTGTTCTTAGTAACTTCATGGAGTGATACATAGTATTACTGCTACTAATCCTTTGCTGACACTAGTATTAATCCCAATCACAACATTTCCATGAAGTCAGTTTAGATGGTTAGAGCATCTCCACCGGGGGCCTCCAAATTCGTGTCCGGCCCCCAATGGAGATCCAATTGGGGGGTGCCGGACATGTGTCCGCCCATGTTTTCGACCGCGTCCACAACAGCGCACCCCAAACGTACGCCCCCCAAACGCGCAAATCATCGAACACCTTGCGGGCAGCAGATTTTATTAAACGAGATTTAACAAACTTACAATTTAAAATCTAAACGAGATTTAACAAACTAAACCTAAACTACGCCGGTACCGGCTACACGCTACAGCGTCTAGCCAACCACTACACGCGCGGCGGCGAGGAGAGATGCCGCTCCATGGCCTAGCGAAGGGGAAGAAGATGCGAACCAAGCGCCGGAATCATCAACAGACTTGCGTGTCTCGATAATCCGGCGCGGGAAGTTGCATCTGCTATTCCCATCGGCTACGGCCTTTAGAAACCAAGCCTCGCCGTGGCTGAGGCTTATGGTTTCGCGGCCGGCGCGTGGTGCGATTTCATCTACCGCCTGGCCGCCTGATCGGAAGCCTCGCCGGCTTCACCTTGCGCCCCCTTCTCCGGTGGCGGCGGCGCTGCTGACCAAGATGCGCCTACCGTTTCTATCGGTAGATCGGGCAGCTCGGGGTCGTCGTCGTCCTCCTCGGCTGCGTCGTAGTCGTCTAATGCAGACAACTCCGACGTTGGTTCCCGCGCGCCGGTAGGGAGGAATTCGCCGGCACAACGCGCCTCGTACTCCGCGTCCACCACGGCGTGCCAGTAGGGCGCCGAGATGGAGTACTTGGGGTCGAGCTTCTGCTCATACGGCATCGCCTGCCACTTCCGCATGATGAAGCCGACGCGCTCCTTGCCGCTGAGCCGCGGCGCCACCGGCACGTTGACGGCGTTCCTCATCCACCCTTCGGGTAGGGACGCGTCCCCCTCCACCGGCACGCTGTGGCGGCTGCACAGCTGCGCCGTCTCCAGCGACACGATGTACGGAGGCGCGTTGGCTGCGTCCTCGAGCCACCGCTCGCGTTCATACGCCCTGGCCATCTCCGCCTCCTCGTTGCGGCGACGGCGTTCCTCCATCTGCCCGCGGCGTCGCTGGCCGCGGCGCTCGCTTTCCGCCGAGAGGAAGTCGCGATGACGCCGGAGCTCGTGCTCCTCCGGCGTCTCGCGGTTGCCCGCCTTGCTTGGTGGCCGATCTGCTGGTGGCGAGTTGAGGAGAGGGGAGAGAAGCGGTGGTGTGGGAGAGAGAGGGCTGCGACGCACCGGGTTTTAAAGGCGGCCGGAGGAGCGGGGTTGGGTGGCCTGCATTAACGCGGCCACCGGTTCGCCTGGCCACGCATTGACGCCGACGACGCGTGCGCAGGGCGCCGCGGGGCAGCCGCTGCGACTGCAGCACGCGTCGCTTCCGTCTGCGCCATGGGAAGGGCGCGGCGTTATTGTGAGGCGTCGCTTCGCTCTACGCCCGCCTGGGAAACGGGCGGAGCGTTATTGCGAGGCGTGATGACAGGCGAGCCGCCGTCTCGTCGCCTCGCCATTCAACGCGGGGCAACGGCCTCCTGCCAAGCCCAAGTTAACACTGGGCGTGGTGCTGTGTGTATGACGGGTGGGCCAGCCCTGTAAGGCGTATGTCCGTCCCCATGTTCGGCACCCTCGAGAGGGCCTCCAAGTTTGGAGACATGTTTTTGCTCGGAGCGACCCTTTGGGGATGTCGCTGGCGCCGTTTTTTGGCGTCCGGACCCCCAATGGGTCTTTGGGGGTCATTTGGAGGTCCCGTGGAGATGCTCTTATATAAGCAACAGTTGTGGCCTAGCCTGAACAAGGACAATTGGGGCCTCCAAAGGGCAGGGAAAACAATTATTACACCAAGATTTATTTTATCTTATAGAAGTTGAAATTTGACAAATACTTAAACTGAACCTCCAAGACCAGAAAATAACATGTATACACGAGTGACCAAGATTAGTTAGGAGAAATGGCAGAGAGAAAGAAAAAAGGAGGAGCGAGAGAAGGAGCAGACAAGACCACATTATAACAGTTGTCATGTGGGGCCATCCGGAAGATGTGCAGAACGTGCCCGGCGATTAACGCAGACCCCTCTATCACGGCAAACCGACGCAGCGGCTTTTACGTAACCGCCACTGAGCTGCGGGCCCAGAAACTGGCTTGACCCATGTGTCATGTGTTCTGACTGGACAAACCCGTGAGCGTAGAGTGCACTGTGGAGTTTAGAAATGGCCATGCATTGGCATGTTGTGGGTTAATCCCTCCCTTTCCAGGTAATAAATGGCCATGTGGCCCTTTGGTAATGATTAGGCAAAAAATCTGGGAGATTAATTAAGTTAACAGCCTCAATTATTATTCTCCTACTTAAGTTAATGTATGGGCAGGATGGCATTTTGCGTCCACATGGAAATGCATATAGAATTTTGGAGGAAGAGTTGAATTGGAGCATTGATATGGTCACCAACTTTTCGTACCAGAACAGTGTAACATATGAACCTTAGCAATAGATCACATATTTCAATTATGGAGAGCATATGTATATTAAATAATTGGATGTGAATTTGCAATTCAGCATGGCAAATAGCATAGTCGGAACTCGCGTAAAAACAATATTGTTCGGTATATCTCACAGTCCTACAAGTGGTATTGATAAAGAAATTAAAATGTATTATCATATTTCACATGGTATAATGCTTTTGTAGAGTAATTAGCTATTTAAAAATCTTGTGTATATATCATAATATGTCTGATGCAATAGGAGTAAGGTGAATATGAGGGATTGCTAAAATGATTTTGATAGTGCGTTAGAGGAGATAGTAAGTATAGGTATTACTCGTCTATTGAAGAATTTGTGTGTAACTCAAATCACGAGCCATTGAATAGTTAAAAATCTCGGATTGATCGATTCGTGCAAAAATAGTTTTGTGCCTCTTATATATGTTGGTACATTTAGTGGTCCATGCATAAATGGAAATATAGTGTGTCACTCTATGTATCCAGCTGGATGCACAAACGTACATACATATGTGTATGGTTGGAAATTCAACGGCAACCTCGTTTTAATATTAGTATAGTAGACAACAAAATGTTGAGTATAGTGTCGTCGTTGCTGAGTCACTGTATATGTCCTGAAGGGATGCAATGCATGATGCAGTAAAAACTAATGTAGGTGCTCATGCGTCACATATGCAACTTTTAGAAGACTCAATGTCCCTGGGTCTATAAATTCAAGCTAGACAATATGACATGTAGAAGATGGACGCTAATATAAGTCAAAAGCATGGACGATTTGCACATATAGTTGGTTGCATCATTTATCATCTCTTTGTTTGGGATGGAATTTATTCTTGCCATCCAACTCTATAAATGTGAGGTTCCTACGTATGTTGCACAAGCTACGTGTGCCATGTCACTTGTTTCGTCACTCATTATCTATAAACAAACGAAACCCACACACTGATAAAAATGATTAGTACATAAAAGAAAATTGGGTATGTGAAGTCTTAGTTAAATTATCCATATGTTTGTTCTACACAAATTTTATAATCAAACAAGATATGCTAGCTAATATTTGTACTCCATCAAGTTAATTTAAATTTGTAAATAACTTAGTAGTATATAATAGAAAATGCATGGCAATTAATTAATCAACTATACCTAGACCTTACTTTGTTAGATCATCCACTGAAACATACCTCCATTGTGTGTGCATGCATGGCGTAATCCAAGTAGAAATGGTAGACACTCCTATGGAAGGGATTAATACCATATATAACCTAAATTATAACAGAAATTGACAGTAGTACATGTATGCCACGACAAAATGTTCTACTCCTCAAGGCGGCTATTTCGGGGCAATTTTGTCTGGTGTGTGTGTAACAGTCGTGGTCTACAAGTGGTTGTCTGTTATAACTTGTTACGTGATGACCAAGTCATGTGGTATTGCGGTTTGAGAGAAAATGGTGGATGTTGGAGTGGCAGTCGTAGAGGATGCTGATGGAGGTCCGCACCAAAAGTTGGGAAACATTGTTGGCATTGGCCTCGTCTCGCATGGTCAATGAGGCTCATGTTCAAATTTGTTGAAGACGTGTTGGGATGTCACAGAAGAAGCGCAGATTATTGTGCCCACTGCTGGAGCATTATGAGTATTCTCTTCCAATAGCAAGGATGTCTTCTTCTCTCCTTTGCGGTGAAGGTGAAGGGGGCTCGTTTGTAGTTGCGTTTTTCGGTTGGCTTGTGGGCGTCTGAATGGGGTTGTTTTGTTGCCTTCGTCATTGCATCTGCATTGGTTAGATGGTATTTGTTTTTCTCGGTTTTCTATAATGACTTGCAACCATCTTCTTAATTTACAAAAAGGAAAAAAAACCATTTTTTACAAAAAAAAACAAAATGTTATAGATACTTAGAGTATGCCAAATGTGGCAACTAGGACCAATACTTGGGGGTTTGCATGCCATAGGAAGTCTAAATACATTTTCATCTACTCCCTCCGTCCGCCAAAAATTGGACGTTTAGGGTCCCGTGGTTTTCCGAAAATAAGTGTACGTTTGCGTTTGAGCTGGGTACTTTTGCAGTCTACTCCCTTGTTTAGGCCTCGATCAGCACTCCAATGCATTAACTCGTGCGTTTGCATTGGCTATTCCTGCGTCACTTGTGCTTTAATAATTGATGTTGCATGCACCGTCACTCATGTGGTGTGAAATCGAAGCGCTGCATGGGCTGGTGGAGCAGCTTAATTAAGGGAAAGAAGGTGCTTTTTGCAAAATGCTTAATTTGTCTTGGAAAACCCAGGCGTCCACTCTTTGGCGGACGGAGGGAGTAGAACTGTTGTTCTTCACATCAACGTCGTGTACTCGTGTGGACCCATTTTCCAAAACGAACACCATTTTTCCACACCAACGGTTGAACAGTTTCTCTTTCAGTCATAATCGCTTTGCGTGCAAAGTGTTGGATGTTGCACACTTGGACCTGGCGGCCTTTTCGCCTTGAATCCTGGTTCCAATACTAGGCTTGGTCTCACAATCATATTTTACAGTATCATGAAGTCCGTACCAAGGCCCTCTCTTGCTCTCTCCCAATCTGAAGATCAGCAAAACCATACATTGCACATGTTCATGGTGTTACACTTGGTTTTGTCTTCTCGAAATGGGTGACCATGAAACATGTGTATCTCTGTTAGTAGGAAGACGACTACCTAGAATATGAGCAATTAAAGTTCTCCAACTTGACAAAATAATGACATTGGATTTTCACCCTGTTAGTTACTCCTATTAAACGGTAATAATGTAGCTTGTACATGGTAAAGTGTGGTAATGACTAAGACCTCCCGTAGTGGGAGAAACTTAGCTATTAAAATGAAGTTCATGTTGGCAAAAAATGATGTGGCACAACCATTAAAAGGAGAAATATGATAGTGGTAGCATGTTACGTTATAGTATCATCGCACACATTAGTAGAAAAATTAATGACAAATAAACTACTCCACAAATTTGCTTTGAGATTATACAAAATAATAAATAAAGTTCTCCGTTGCCACATATGTGATACTCCCTCTGTCTCAAATATAATGCGCCATTTAATTTCGCTGGTCAACGATGTTCAACTTTGACCATGTTTTTACTTATAATATGTCCACAAAATTTGTATAATGATATATGAAATGAAAGAATATTGCAAGACGAATCCAACAATATCATTTATACATTATCATTCCATATAATTGAGTATATATTAATGGGGCCAAAGTCAAGTCTCAAAGACCAGCACAAAAACAGCGTGCCTTATATTTTAAACGGAGGGAGTACCATCTATTACGCGGTAATAACATAGACTAGCGTTATATGCTGCTTAAAACTAAAATATCATATGTTTACATATCAAGAGGGTACAAAGTTGTATACATATTTATGCTGGTAGCGCATTCTTGTGCTTGTAGCATTATCCTAGGCTAGAAATATGCTGAAATCAAGGGCGAGAGAAAGAGGAATCTTTTCCGTCCAGGTGGCACAGGATCCCACCGGCATTACCCCCCATGATTTGCCGGGTAGGATAATTATTGATGATGCCTTGAGGGCTGTAAAAGCCACCCTCGCTCGCACATCACCGTATTATTGAAGCTATAGTACTCAGGGGAACAATCGTTAGTCCTGTTAAGCGTTGTTGAGGCAGGTAACAGGATTATACGAGTTCCATATGGCTGCAGCCAACTGGGGCACAATAACAGGTGAGGTAAATCCAATGCTTAGCTATGATGATAATTAATCATGTCATGACTGAAGAAATTATACTCCTTAAGCTGTATGAATTTTGTAACCATGTCCTTGTTGTGCAAACTAAATGAAATGTCAAGTAACCGGCCTGCAAATCTGACCATAAGGTCACCATGTCATGCACATTCGCTCCTGGCTGTTTACACGGCACCATCTGCGGTTAATAATGTCTAATCCCATCTATCATTGATCAAACGTGGGCCACACACGTCTGCAAGTAGATGCCCAACCTCCCTGACCGTATTGGCGGCGTGTTAATCCACAACTGTTTGTGACTTTAATTGTGTGGTTTTCTAGCTACTTCTTCACCCCCTTTTTAACTCACATCCACTTAGGCGTGATGCGGCGTCACTTTCTGATGCGATGCGATGGGATGCATGCACGTCAATGGCAGTTTACCATATTAACTCAACTCAGACGAATGATAGTAGTACTAACCACTAAACTAGAAAGTACATTTAGATCGGATCTGTAAGAGTAATTAACTGCGGAATATCTTCCCGATATACAAATAAATTAGACATGCACATAACGTATCTACACATTAGAGCGTTCAAAAATACTTCTGGCACCTACTAAAATGTAAATGTGTCCTTTTTAGGGTGCGGGACACATGTCTGACATAATGAGGGGTCGTGCCCTTAGCGGATCCCAAACACATTAGACAAGTGTCATATTATTGGATTCTTTTGAAACTTATTCCGCAGTCGGTAAAAAATATGACAAGCTGAGCCACCAGATTCAAGTGTGAGTCGATCTTGAGGGCAGACAACTCAATCCACTCGTGGGATTTTCTGTGGCCACTCGATCCGCATGCCGGCGTACCCGCACTGAAAATCCTCCGAATTATTTGCTTGTCTCTCTATCCGTGTGCTTGAGTGGGTAACGTGTGGGCGGGGGACGTCGTCTGGTGTCCCCGAGTAGGTCTCCAACTTGGGTCGGAGGTGTCGGACCTATGGGGCCGCCGCTGGGGCGTTTCATTGTGTCTGAACCCCCATTTAGCTTTTTGGGGCTGGTTTTGGGGTGCCGGTGGCCGGCTGAGATGCTCTTACGTAATTTTCCGTGAGTTATTCAGTTAGTGTCACATATTGTTGTTTTACTTTGTTCAACAATTATGAGCATGACATCTTCTTCCAGATTTTCCTTATTTTGTTTTTAGGGATGATGTATCGTGCAGTCCAGCGATGTTTAGTGGAGTCGCGGTGTCGGCATTCCTCGGAAGATAGCCCCTTCGATCTTTCCTTGCGCGCAGTCCGTTGGCAGTAGTAGCAATATGCGTGGTTTCATCCCCAGTGAAAAAGTGAGAGGAAACCCAGGCTCCTCATTCGGAATGGCAGAGGTTTTAACCCTGAGCAGCAGCAGGGCGGCGCCGTCCGCAGACGCAGAGTCCTTTCCGCAGCCTTGGGAGCACTGAACCGCCTCGGGCATCATCGTTGGCCCTGACAGACGGACGGACACTGCAACGACGCCTCACTCCAAATTACCTGATGCGACTTGAGTGCGCGCGCGGCAGGGGAGGCGCAGGCGCACTGGATAAGTTCGGCCTGGCTTCGTCCGTATTTATTTATTTATTTACGTGCGCGAATTAACAGGTGTTTACGTTGAACAAGCAAAGACGGACGGACCCGTGTCATCGCGGTTCACACAACGAAATCTTTTTGACCTACAGCCAGCTAAGTTCTACTACTATCTGAATCATCAAAACCGCGCGACATGTGGAAGAAAGTTCGGCCATCGATCGATCCATCACCATCCCCGGAAACCCAAACACTGTGTGCGTCGATTTCGGTCTCCCAAGTTCCAAGTTGTTGCTTCCGAGTCTGTGTTGACTGAAACCATGGATGGATGATGAACATGCTCTGCAACTCCTCTATTGAGCGTGCAGGAAACGGAAAGCTCCGCCGGCTGCATGCTAAACCACGATCGTACGGAGGAGGAGGCGGCGGCCCTTCAAGCGTCAATTCACACGCGCGCGGCGTTAACTAACCGGCCAGAACGCCGGAGGAGTACTTATCGATCGAGTTGGCACCACGCAGGCAGCTGCCAGTCAGTAACTATCAAGAGCATGTACAGCAGACGTCCACATGTCTCGTTGGCTAGCTAGTCACCGCTGCGAAACGTGGACCGGAGTTGAGCGGTGAACGACAGCTAAGAGCCCCTCTGTTTTCTCCGCGGCGCTGACCGAGTACTCGTCACTTGATTTGAGTCTTGCTGAAATGGTCTCAGAGTTGATGGAAAACCTCACAGCCAAAATTCAAGCCTTGTTGGCACAATAACTTTAAATTCTAGTTATTATCATAGTTTACTTTATAATTCTCTTCAATACAAAGTATTACAGTAATAAATCCTTACACGAAGCGCGGATGGATATTACAGTAATTACTTATAATTTTTCATAGTTACGTTATTCCGGACGTAGGAAACTTTAGGAACAAATATGGAACATGTTTAAGTTGCGAGAACAGATCAAGTTTTTCCTTTATTTCTCACTTCATCATGATACTATAACTGAGATTTCCTTTGGTATTAATTAATAAGGTGGATCATCGTAACATCTGTATGGCCAACTGTTTGTTATTTTATGTTTCATTTAACCATTCTTTTCGGACGATCGTGTTTATCATTTCGTGCCCATCACAAAGTAAGTTTAACACAAGATACAGCTCAGCATGTACAATTAGCCGCCTAAATATAAAGGAATAAGGTTAAGTACTTAATCATTCTCCGTGGTCGCAATCAATCACCTTCCACGCTTCCTGTTTGGAGCCCCAACAACGAGTCACCGAGATGCCTCCCCTCTTCGGAAGAAGAAAAACCAAAAGGATCGTGGAAATGGCAGCATCAATCACTGTTTGCCACCCTCACAGCAACACGTACTGATAGCTCAGCTTGTATCAGCCTTGCTTAATTAGCCGCCACCCATCACTACAGAAAAACGGATAGTTGCCTACGGCTAAATGTATGCCGACGGCATTTTGTCGGGCCGTCGGCATATATGGTTGTATGCCTACGCTTTATAAAAGCCGTCGGCATACGTTTGGCCGTCGGCATATACTTTGTATGCCTACGGCTTTTTAGAAAAGCTGTCGGCATACGTATGGCCGTCGGCAACTATGTTGTATGCCTACGGCTTTTCAAAAAAGCCGTAGGCATATGTTTGGCCGTCGGCATACAAGTCTGCATCCGTTACCAAGCTGACGGCGCCACCTATACGCCGACGGCCACCTTATTTAGGCCGTCGGCATACAACTTTTTTTTCCAAATAAATAATCTGTGAGTTTGTATGCCTACGCCTTTTTGTGAAGAATTTTTTGAAAAGTTTGTCAAAACTCAAGTTTATCATTTATCTAGCAACTAATACACATAAAAGGACTCCATGCCAAAGGATTTCTTTTTTTGAGTATTTTTTCACTTTCTTTTATTTTTTTGAAAAAAGGTCAAAATGGCCGCCATGTCTATTCATTGAAAGGGGTCGAATTATTCAAAACTATCGACGGTTCTGTGATATAACCACTACTTGTGTAACTTAAAATTATTTTTGTCAAATTTTCAGAGCAAACTATCACACACTTGTAGTTCAAATTTGAATTACTTTTGGAAAATAGGCATAAAGTCGTTTAAATAGGCAAAATTAGGTAGAAACCGAGAAAATTCCTAATATTTCTGGATTATCCATCAAATATGGTCTACTTTGTGAGATATTTGGATGGGTGCCATTTTGCACCATATTTTTTGTACTTGCTTCAAAAAAATGTCATTTTTGACACTTAAAAAAAGGAAAATGATATTTATATAAGTAATTTAAAAAACTCAGTTCTGCAACATTGTTTGTAATATCAAGATAGCTATGTGTCAAATATGGGCATATTATCACAAACTATGCCACGGGAATGATCATAGCTAGGTCATTTGATTCGAAACTTATACATGTTTATAGATGATTGATCTTTTTGTGAAGAAGTTTTTTGAAAACTTTGTCAAAACTCAAGTTTATCATTTATCCTATCAACTAATACACATAAAAGGACTCCATGCCAAAGGATTTCTTTTTTTGAGTATTTTTTCACTTTCTTTTATTTTTTTGAAAAAACGGTCAAAATGGCCGCCATGTCTATTCATTGAAAGGGGTCGAATTATTCAAAACTATCGACGGTTCTGTGATATAACCACTACTTGTGTAACTTAAAATTATTTTTGTCAAATTTTCAGAGCAAACTATCACACACTTGTAGTTCAAATTTGAATTACTTTTGGAAAATAGGCATAAAGTCGTTTAAATAGGCAAAATTAGGTAGAAACCGAAAAATTCCTAATATTTCTGGATTATCCATCAAATATGGTCTACTTTGTGAGATATTTGGATGGGTGCCATTTTGCACCATATTTTTTGTACTTGCTTCACAAAAAATGTCATTTTTGACACTTAAAAAAAGAAAATGATATTTATATAAGTAATTTGAAAAAACTCAGTTCTGCAACATTGTTTGTAATATCAAGATACAGCTATGTGTCAAATATGGGCATATATCACAAACTATGCCACGGGAATGATCATAGCTAGGTCATTTGATTCGAAACTTATACATGTTTATAGATGATTGATCTTTTTGTGAAGAAGTTTTTTGAAAACTTTGTCAAAACTCAAGTTTATCATTTATCCTATCAACTAATACACATAAAAGGACTCCATGCCAAAGGATTTCTTTTTTTGAGTATTTTTTCACTTTCTTTTATTTTTTTGAAAAAACGGTCAAAATGGCCGCCATGTCTATTCATTGAAAGGGGTCGAATTATTCAAAACTATCGACGGTTCTGTGATATAACCACTACTTGTGTAACTTAAAATTATTTTTGTCAAATTTTCAGAGCAAACTATCACACACTTGTAGTTCAAATTTGAATTACTTTTGGAAAATAGGCATAAAGTCGTTTAAATAGGCAAAATTAGGTAGAAACCGAGAAAATTCCTAATATTTCTGGATTATCCATCAAATATGGTCTACTTTGTGAGATATTTGGATGGGTGCCATTTTGCACCATATTTTTTGTACTTGCTTCACAAAAAATGTCATTTTTGACACTTAAAAAAGAAAAATGATATTTATATAAGTAATTTGAAAAAACTCAGTTCTGCAACATTGTTTGTAATATCAAGATACAGCTATGTGTCAAATATGGGCATATTATCACAAACTATGCCACGGGAATGATCATAGCTAGGTCATTTGATTCGAAACTTATACATGTTTATAGATGATTGATCTTTTTGTGAAGAAGTTTTTTGAAAACTTTGTCAAAACTCAAGTTTATCATTTATCCTACAACTAATACACATAAAAGGACTCCATGCCAAAGGATTTTTTTTTTGAGTATTTTTTCACTTTCTTTTATTTTTTTGAAAAAACGGTCAAAATGGCCGCCATGTCTATTCATTGAAAGGGGTCGAATTATTCAAAACTATCGACGGTTCTGTGATATAACCACTACTTGTGTAACTTAAAATTATTTTTGTCAAATTTTCAGAGCAAACTATCACACACTTGTAGTTCAAATTTGAATTACTTTTGAAAATAGGCATAAAGTCGTTTAAATAGGCAAAATTAGGTAGAAACCGAGAAAATTCCTAATATTTCTGGATTATCCATCAAATATGGTCTACTTTGTGAGATATTTGGATGGGTGCCATTTTGCACCATATTTTTTGTACTTGCTTCACAAAAATGTCATTTTTGACACTTAAAAAAGAAAAATGATATTTATATAAGTAATTTGAAAAAACTCAGTTCTGCAACATTGTTTGTAATATCAAGATACAGCTATGTGTCAAATATGGGCATATTATCACAAACTATGCCACGGGAATGATCATAGCTAGGTCATTTGATTCGAAACTTATACATGTTTATAGATGATTGATCTTTTTGTGAAGAAGTTTTTTGAAAACTTTGTCAAAACTCAAGTTTATCATTTATCCTATCAACTAATACACATAAAAGGACTCCATGCCAAAGGATTTCTTTTTTTGAGTATTTTTTCACTTTCTTTTATTTTTTTGAAAAAACGGTCAAAATGGCCGCCATGTCTATTCATTGAAAGGGTCGAATTATTCAAAACTATCGACGGTTCTGTGATATAACCACTACTTGTGTAACTTAAAATTATTTTTGTCAAATTTTCAGAGCAAACTATCACACACTTGTAGTTCAAATTTGAATTACTTTTGAAAATAGGCATAAAGTCGTTTAAATAGGCAAAATTAGGTAGAAACCGAGAAAATTCCTAATATTTCTGGATTATCCATCAAATATGGTCTACTTTGTGAGATATTTGGATGGGTGCCATTTTGCACCATATTTTTTGTACTTGCTTCACAAAAATTCATTTTGACACTTAAAAAAAGAAAAAAGATATTTATATAAGTAATTTGAAAAAACCCACTTTCTTTATTTTTTCAAAAATACGGTCAAAATGGTCGCCTTGACTATTCATTGAAAGAGGTCGAATTTTTTAAAACCATCGAAAGTTCTGTGATATAATCACTACATGTGTACCTTAAAATGATTTTTTTTAAAAACATTAGAGCAAACTATCACACGGTTGTAGTTCAAATTTGAATTAGTTTCGAAAAATCGGCATAAAGTCATTTAAATAGGCAAAATTAGGTAGAAAGCGAGAAAATTCCTAATACTTGGGTATTATCCATAATATATGGACTAATTTGTGTGAATAATTGATGGGTGCCATTTTGCACCATATTGTTTGCACTTGCTTCACAAAATCCCTTCTCTATTTTTTTTTAGATTCCCTTTTCTATTTTTCTGAAAGTAAATAACAAAACAGAAAAAAAATGGATGGTCAGCCAGCCGGCTGAACTGGGCCGAAATAGGCCCAGCTAGGCCCAGCCATCCGATGTGGCCTCGTCGGAGCCGTCCGATCCAAATCGACGGTTGCTGTTTGACCCAGCCAACACAAAACCACCCCGAACCGAACCCTAACCCTTACCCTCACTTCTTCTCCCCATTCCCGTTCGGTAGGCTCGTACAGCGGCGGCGGTGTGCCAAAACCACGACGTCCCGGCCGGCTTGCTCGCCGGCGCGCGCGCTTGCATCGCTAGTACGATGCGAGGCACTCCGTCGAGCTCGCTGTACCGCGTCGCGCGTGTGTCGGAGGGAGATGGGAGGGCGCTGGACGACGGCGGCAAGGCAACCCTGGCACCTTTCTTCGCCACACACCTCGGGGTCGCCATCCATCCGGTTAATGGCGCTCGAGGCTGCGAGATCCGGTGCGGACTGGAAGCCCTCCTTCCCTGCACCCTCCTCCGCCGCAGCTGGCCAGCACAGCGCCGCTGCTCCATCCTGGAGGTTCTCCTCCGACGCGCTCGCCGGGAAAAAAGGTCGCACCGTGGTCTCCTCTCTCCCTTCCTCACTAGAACGCACCGTAGTCTTCTATGTTTAGCTGTGATGCATAGATACAGATCGGATTCGAGGGTGGTTTTGGAAATCCTTTTGAGGATATTTTCTGTGGTGGTGCTGGGTGCTGGTGCTGGCGGTGGAATGAATGATGTATGCCATCTGTTTTGAGTTATTTAGTTTCGTCTATTTTATAAGGTTTCTGCTTGGTGGTTTTGCTTCAATTTCAGATATCACATTAGCATTATTATGTATGTTGGGTGGTCTTGAAAATCATTTTATCTTTTCAATTTTCATTTTAGGGACCTTTTTAGCTGAACACCAACATTTGTATGCTACTCATCAGGCACAATATACCCAATGTGTGTGTTCTTATTTTACATGCTTGGTTCTCTTATGACGACTAATTGGAAACAGTGTTGGGCCATTCGTTTTGATTAGTGGTTACACCATTTAGATGTTCTTCTAAAGCGCCACACACACCCTCTTATTTCAGAAATGATTTCTCTTTCTCTCATCAAGTTAGCTTGCTAAGCAGACAATATTTATTTGTTCTTTCAGACTTTAGTAACGTGTGAAACTTGCCGTATGTACATTCACTTGTATTTCAGCTACATTTGCTTATAGAAGCCATGAATCTTTGTCATACTTTCTTCTTTCTGATAAGATGGTGCTTTTTTTAGATGGAGCTGGTGTACCTGCTGGAACCAAACCTGAAACTTGTCTATCTTGCAGGGGTTCTGGACATGTTAGTTCTACCTCCAACACATGTTGTCTATTTTATGAGATGTGTTCAATCAAATATTATTAGTGCTCTTATTTGTTTCCGTTTTTCCTCGTATTGGCAGATCATCATGCAAACCGGTCCCTTCAGGATGCAAGCAACATGCACACAGTGTGGTGGATCTGGGAAGACTATAAAGGTGGGATATCGCTTTGTAATGGCAATAATCAGTTAGAATAAACTAAAATGCATCTGTTTGATGTAGCACATTTGTTGTATGTACCAAGGTTTCAATGCATTCTTGGGATTGTTGACCATTTAAGATGCCCTGCCTTAGGGAAACTAGTCAAGCTTAGCAAATAACTTATTATTGTGAACAAATATCTTTATTACTTCCATCTAGATGACCAGAATTACTACACATTAGTGTAGGACTGTGTACATACACATTTTCTTATCATACATTACTATTAAACATGAACGCTCATGCTTATGAACCCTTCTGAATCTTGCTATTTGCGATCCTTTTACTCATAAATGATTCTATGACTGGGGCTATGGGTATTAAGTATTAACTTATTGGACCTATGGGCAGTTGTCTGATGATAGCTGAAACTGCCAAGGATACAATTTTTGAACCCTTCTATGGAACATGGGATACGCAGCTGAGAGTTGTAGTTATGTTTGTTCGCTATGTATGTTATATGCAGTGTTGTATGCATGGATGGATGCTCTCAAAAATTTTAGGTTTGTTTTCTGGTGGTCAGCTTGAACAATAATAGTATATCTATATGTTGCAACTAACCACGCTGAAGCTGTTTTTCCATTGCAGCAGACATGAAATTGCTTGTAGAGTGCCAACAATTTTAGGTGCTGCGTAGTTTCTTGCAGCTTGTAGTGTTGAACCTGTTTTAGATGATTCACTTGGGCAGAAATTACAGCAAGTAGAATGAAAAGCCGTTGATGGGCTTTTGCTAGGGGATACATGTACTGGTCAGTGTACATGTAACGATACAAAGCTTGAGCATTTGTGTTGACTGAATGTTAAATCTTTGTGTATTGTTGAATCATGTGTCCGTATTTGTAATTATCTCGTGTAATATGATTGAGGAGCTGGGCAAAGGCTGTTTAATGTATTTCATATATTGGTTGCCCTGCAAATTGCTAGCCTTTTATTGCTTTTTGTTTTGTTTTGGTCAATAAGTATGCCGACGGCTTTTGCCCTCGGCATGGGCATACATGCGGACGGAAATTAATCTGGAGGTGCCACGTGGTTGCTATATGCCGACGGCTAGACCGTCGGCAAACGTTTTGACGCCGTCAAATGTCCAAGTCCGTTACTTTGTATGCCGACGGCTTTGTATGCCGACGGCTGAAGAAAACCGTAGGCATTGGGCTAAATGTCGACGGCTTTTAAATGCTGACGGCTTTTCCTTTGTATGCCGAGGGAGCAGAAGCCGACGGTTGCCGTCGGCATACACATTTTGCTGTCGGCATACACGACGGCATTTGTACCTATGCCGACGGTATTTGGCCGTAGGCATATGATATTATTCCTGTAGTGCATGTGGCTCTCCTCAGGCCAAGTACTCCGTATATATCTCGCGCTTGGCAAGGCCAATATTTACTGTAACTCCATTCCACGACTGAAAGGTTACGGCGGCCTCCGACTCGATCCGAGGGAAAGAGACGCGGGTGACCTGAACCGTTGGAACCTCAGAAAAGGAAGGAATTTCTTTTCCATTCTCACGTACGTGAGGTTGAGAGATCTGGCTGCAGTTGCAGACACTTACTCGCTGGTACGGTTGGCTGGCACCTGCCTAGTTACAGGGACGCAACGCAGCTGGTCTATTTCTGAACGGCAGAGCTCGTCACACTGCCAAGGCCGAAGCTTCAGAGTTTCAGTCCAGTTCCTAGTCACTCCACGGTGCGTACAGCCCTGAAAACCCTGCAGCTCAGCCGGAATCTGGTCGTTTCTAATAGTTCGGCAGGTAAGTATTACTCTAGAAAGCACCAAGCAAGGACGTTCGCTCGGCAATGGCAGCGGCGGCCGCAGCCATCAGGAAATTCCAGAGCCGCTCACAGCCTGCTGGCTGGCTGTTTTGCGCGAGTACGTTTCAGAGAAATCCCAGGTCGATGCTCGCCGAATGTTTTTCAGTTCTTCACGCAAGCAAAGGTGGTCAGCTCGATCGGCCCGGAGCGGCTACTTTTGACCGCGAGTTTTGGTTTGTTTTGACGTGCGTGAAGTCGGGTGCTCGATCGGGTTGTCCAGAGTCAGAGATGAACAGCGGCGTGACAAAAGGGTAGGTTTGGTAGGATAGGGTAGTGCCTTGCTCATACGGCAGGCCTCCTCTCTTTATATATATAGTACACAAAGGGGTACAGAGTACATGATACAATACAATACGTATATACAAACCGTTACCCTATACATACAGTTTATCACCCTCCCTCAATCTCAACCAAGCTATGAAGGTTGAGATTGCGCCTACACGACTGAAATAATGGTAGTGGTAGAGGCTTGGTAAATATATCAGCTAACTGATCCTTGGAGGAGATAAACTTTATCCGTAATAGTTTCTGCGCAACCCTTTCTCGCACAAAATGATAATCCACCTCAATGTGCTTAGTACGAGCATGGAAGACAGGGTTGGAAGATAAATATGTTGCTCCAATATTATCACACCATAGAACGGGTGGACGATCCTGAGATATGCCAAGTTCTCCCAGAAGTGTCTGTATCTAGATCAATTCGGCAGTGGCATTAGCAAGTGCTTTATACTCAGACTCTGTACTCGAGCGAGACACAGTAGCCTGCTTCCTAGCACTCCAGGTAATGAGATTGCCACCATAGAAGATAGCATAGCCCCCGGTTGATCGCCGATCATCAGGGTTGCCGGCCCAATCAGCATCAGAAAAGGCAGACAGAAGGTCAGAAGACACAGTAGAGCGTCTCAAACGTAAGCCATCCGTCAAAGTCCCCTGAACATAACGAAGGATGCGCTTAACCGCTGACCAGTGAGTACTCCGAGGAGCGTGAAGATACTGACACACCTTATTCACTGCAAATGACAGATCAGGTCGTGTCATGGTAAGGTATTGCAGACCACCAACAATACTGCGATATTTGGTAGACTCCACAGCAGAGAGGGGAGTACCACCGGTAGAGGACAATTTGTCGGACGAGGTCATCGGAGTAGGAGATGGAGCACACTTCAGAAGGCCAGCACGCCGGAGTAACTCAGAGGCATACTTGCGCTGAGTGAGTAGAAGAGCACCGTCCGAAAACTGAACCTCAATGCCAAGAAAATAATTGAGCCGTCCAAGGTCCTTGAGAGCAAATGAACTGCGCAACTGATGAATAAGGCGATCAATGGCAGTATCTGATGAGCTGACCACAATAATATCATCCACATAGACCAACAGTTAGAGTGTAATATCAGAACGTCGGAGAATGAACAGAGATGTGTCAGCTGTAGAGCTTTTAAAACCAAGATCACCAAGAACGGAGCTAAGACACGCATGCCACGCTCGAGGAGCCTGTTTCAGTCCATATAGTGCCTTATCAAGGCGACATAAGTGAGTAGGCTTGCTGACATCTTCAAAACCAGGAGGCTGACGCATATAAACTTCCTCATCAAGAACTCCATGTAAGAAGGCATTTTGGATATCCAATTGACAAAGATGCCAACCGTGAGTAAGGGCCATGGAGAGCAGCAAGCGAATGGTAGCAGGCTTGACTACGGGACTGAATGTATCTTCATAATCAAGGTCATAACGCTGTTTGAATCCCTTGGCAACAAGACGTGCTTTGTACCGTTCAATAGAACCATCAAATTTTTGCTTCACTTTGAACACCCACTTTGAGTCAATAATATTCACGCCTGACAGTGGAGGAACTAGTCGCCAAGTCTTGTTGGTTTGGAGAGCAGAGAACTCCACTTCCATAGCATCACGCCAGTGAGAACAGGCCATAGCGTCACGGTAATCACGTGGCTCTGTCACGGAAAGATCAACAGTGTGTGCTAACCGAAGCGTAGACCAAGCAAAATTGGGATCACGTTGCTTTGGTTGACGAATGCCACGTTGTAGACGTGTGGTAACTCCACCTCGTACAGGAGCTGGAGCTAGTAGAGGTGTATCACCAGGCGAGGTAGGAGCAGCAGCAACTGACGGAGGATCACGTAGAGGTGAATCAGCCGGTAATGGCGTTGTAGCTGAATTTGAAGCATCAGAAGCACTCGAGGCAGAACCACCCGAGGGAGTAAGTGGGCCGACCGTAGATGGGCCGCGAGTACGCGTGCGGGGCGTGACGAAGGCGTCCATGTCCCCGAGCGGCGATTGGTCTGCATGGGGGTGTAGCGCAGGCCCATGCAGATCGACGTGAGAGCTGGGATCGACGTCCCGAGCTGTTGCAGTATCATCAAGCAGCTCTAGTCGAGCACCGCGATGTCGTCCTGCACCATGGTTAGGTAGAAGCAAAGGAGTATATGCAGCATCATCAAATTGGTCAGGACGGAGAGAAACAGTGGAGGAATTTTGTGGTGTAGGTTGATTGGGTAATTGTGAAAAGGGAAACACGTTCTCGTCAAAAACTACATCACGGAAATATACATTCGATTTGTAGGAACATGGAGGCATTTATAGCCTTTGTGGAGAGAGCTATAACCAAGGAAGACACATTGCTTAGAGCAAAATTCTAATTTGTGTTGATTGTAAGGGCGGAGGTGAGGCCAACATGCACAACCAAAGACCTTGAAAAAGGTATAATCAGGAACTTCTCCTAAAAGACGTTCAATGGGAGTTTGCATATCAATTACACGACTAGGAAGACGGTTTATAAGAAAACATGCAGTGGAGAATGCATCACTCCGGAAACGATACGGAACATAGGCATGTGCAAGGAGAGTTAAACCAGTCTCCACAATGTGTCTATGTTTCCGCTCAGCGGTGCCATTTTGCTGGTGTGTATGGGGGCAGGACACGCGATGGGAAATACCTATGTCCTCAAAAAATTTATGCAGCCTATGATACTCACCCCCAGTCAGTTTGTACATGTAAGATTTTTTTATTCAAGAGACGCTCAACATGTTGTTGAAATTGAAGAAATATGTGGAACACATCGGATTTGCGTTTAAGAAGATAAAGCCAGGTAAACCGGCTATAAGCATCAATAAAACTAACATAATATTCATGTCCACTAACTGAAGTTTGAGCACGACCCCAAACATCGGAATATATGATCTCAAGTGGGGATGTAGTAACACTAGTAGAAAGAGAAAATGGCAACTGGTGACTTTTGCCTTGCTGACAAGCATCACAAATTACATCTTTATTAACTGACTCTGATGGAAGTTCATGGTGATGCAAAATATGCTGGACTATCGGAGTGGCTGGATGACCTAAACGCGAATGCCACCTCGAACGGGACACCTTGACACTGCTGAACACATGCTTGGGGATGGATGACGACACATCAAGATTGTAGAGACCTCCACGGCATCCCCCTCTAAGAAGAACCTCCCTCGTACATCGATCCTTAACAAAGAAATACGAAGGATGAAATTCAAAGAAAACATTATTATCAAGGGAGAATTTTTTTACTGACAAGAGATTACGAGTAACATATGGTACATGGAGAACGTTTTTGAGATGTAAAGGATGTGATGGTGTATGAAGGGTGGATTGACCAACATGAGTAATGCGCATACCTGCTCCATTTGCTGTGTGAACATGGTCTTTGCCATGGTACTGTTCCTTCACATGAAGCTTGTCGAGCTCGTTGGTGAGATGGTCCGTGGCACCGGTGTCAGCATACCAGGTAGGATCCACGGGAAGGACGAGGTAGACCCGTGGTGAGTAGTCACGTTAAAAGCCGCAATCTGCTTCTCCATGTAGCGTCCATCATTCCCAGTGCCAAGAAAATTACGATCATAGCGTCTGAAGCAGCAGGAGGCAACGTGCCCCACCTTGGAACATATCTGGCAGGTGGGACGGTTGCCATTGCCACCTCCAGAAGAAGCTCCACGCCCGAAGCTTGGGATTGGCAGTGAAGAAGAGGACCCCGGCTTGGGGTATGGAGTTTTTCCTTGGAGTCACTTTTCTGCTGCTGGTAGTTCTCGTGATACTGCTGTTTTCCACCTTGAGATGGCGCCCTGGAGCCGTAGTTCGCCGACATATGCATGTCAACAGGTACCTGCACCTTTCGCCCTTCGATGCGCTGCTCAGTTGCCAGCATCTGAGAGTAGATGTCTCGGAGCGGCATGGGATCGGTGAGAGCACGGGCGGACACAACCTGCACCAAGGCGTCGTAATCCTCATCGAGTCCTTTCAACAGATAACCAGTGAGCTCGGGGGTGCTGAGGGGCTGGCCAATGGCCGTCAGAGAATCAGACAGCAGTTTCACTTTGTAGTAGTAGGTGGTGATGGAGGAATCCAGTTTTTTGGACTCTTGAAGTTGGCCGCGAATCGCCATGGATCGGGCGGTCGTCTGAGAACTGAAGCTGGACTCAAGTATACTCCAAGCATCGGCAGAGGAAGAGGTGAAAAGGAGCAACCCATGAACCTCAGGAGTAGATGTTGACATGATGGCCGAGCTGATCGCTGCATCCTGCTGGCCACGTTTTTTATTTTTTTTGAGATGCTGGCCACGTTTTTTATTACTCCTATCATTTGCTGGTTCATTGCTACGGCAACAGGGTAATAAATGACCCCGTAGTAAGTACGGACTTGATCGTGGAGAAAAAGGATTAGGCGTCCTTCAGATCTACCCCGGTTCAAGTTATTCGGGTGCACCGTTTTTTTGATTGGTCGTTGTGGGGGTGGGCGTTTACCCGTACATTTTTCCAAGGATATGCCCCGGAAGAAGAAGGGCCAAACGGGCCAAGTTTACATTGCGGGCTGACACGGACGCGAAATGCGCACCCACGCTGCGAAGCACCTACATCAACTCAACACATACTATTCGCCAAACCTGCACCGCTCCACCTCTAAGAGGCACCCCCTGAAGAGTCTAGTTGCTCTCTAGGTCTCTGCTTCCTCTCTAATCGCCCGGACCACCAACACCGAAGAAGGAGAGGCGTCGTTGATGACAATGTGATTGAATTGATGACTCCGGATAAGGAAAAAAATGCCAACAGTCATCAGACCGGCACATCCAATTTCTCCAATCAGTTACTATTCTGGTTGTTGAGTCCAATATTTAGACCATGATCAGATCTACCAAATGTTCGGGGAAGTCGGCTGAAAGCCTAGATTAAATTCATAATTCACCCTCTAGCACATTGAAACTACAACTTCAGACCAGATATGATTGTATCATCTAAGTCCCGTTACCTTGAGAGGAGCATGCACGGACCAAGTTCCGGCGAGGCGGACCAAGTTTCAGCGAAGTCGCGAGAACGACTGGACCGTGGCAATGTCAAGCACGGCAAGAAATATTTATTCAGCTTAGGCTGAGGGTGATGCTACATTATGTTGTGACGAGGTGTTTAATGAAATCGAATCTGCTATTTTGTTACTCCAATGTGGATCCGAATTGGTTCTCACCATCCTGCATGGTGTCCTGTTCGTGCATTTGGGAGAAGCATCTGAGTTGCACACATATGTACTTTCTCATCTTACGTGTAAGTTTTGCCTGTCAAGTCCTCCACACGGAGTGCCAACTGCATGCATGCCAAGGTTTTCCACGTTTGAACACCATCTCCCCCTCTCCTCCCCTCCCCTCTCCTCCCCTTGAGAGGCGTCTCGTTTCTTCTTTCCTCGTCTCCGGCTCGCTCCTCTCGCTTCGCCGCCGGCGTTGCCGGTAGGTGCGGTGGAGGATGCGCAGCTCGGGTTGTTTTTAGTAGTGGTAGGAGTAGATCTAGGGTTCGTGTCTGGTTTTATCCAGTTTTCGTGGCGTATGCCCGTTTCTTCTTCTGCTTCCTTCTTCTTTGTGGCTGGTTTCCGGCGACCTGCAGCGACGGCGGAGCCAGACCTCTCTCTTTCTGTGGCCCGGATCCATGGAGGATCCCTCGCAGAGTTGGAGATGGTCAAAGTCATCTCTTGGTCAATAAAATCGCTTGCTGTTTCATCTGCTCTGCAGATCTTGAGAGGATTTGGTGCCTTCTTCCTCTGGCCGGCCGTGGCGGCGAGGGGTGGAAGGAGTGGTGCTGTTCTTCTTCGAGCTTGGCGGAGTGGATCTTGCGGCTTCCTCTCTCCTGGAGCGCCGGGGAGGTCGTGGAGGTTTGGCTGGTGCTCTGCTTCTTTCTTGCTTCTCCGGCCGGCCGTGGTGGCGTGGGGAGAGGTAAGTGGAAGCTGGGGTTCTGGCTTTTGTTGCTGGTGATGCGGCTGGTCTTCTTCTCCGAGGTTTCTGCTCCGGCCGGCCGTGGTGGCGAGGGGAGCATCCAGGTGAAGATGGGTTGTGCTGGCGGTGGTTCTGGGCGATGCGGAGGCGGCTGGGTGTTGGGCGGTGTCGGGAAGAAGGTGCTTGGGCCGAGCTCGTTCATCGACACTAAATTCCGGCGCAGAGCGGCGGATGGCTCCTGCGGTCCTCTACAATGGTGGTGGTGCTTCCTTCCCGGCGGACGGCGGTACGGCGACTCCGGCGTCGACCAGAAGTTTGGGGCGAGGCGGTGGCAGGATCTGATCGCGTTTCTTCAGAGTGCTCAGGGTGCGTTGTGCAATTTGCAGGGGTCCTTTTGTATTTCTTTTCTTTTCTTGGACTTTTTTGTAAGTTGTACTGTGTGCTCTGTATTATGAATCGGATCCTTTCCTCAAAAAAAAGGTTTTCCACGTTTGGAAGAGCTTTCGGCGACTTCAAACCTTGTAGTTAAGCTCAAACCAGCTACGGACGTTGGTTCCAACTGCCTCGCCTTCACACAAAACATGATCCTGCACTTCTCTTCAGAGTCTTACCAAGATGAGCTGTTTCGTGTAAAATCCTTGTCATTGTCTATTTATTCTCTGAATGCCGTGGATGTCAAGCCAAATTCTACTTGCCGTCGCTGTTGTGGACAGTAACATCAGCCTGCTCCCCGGCTGCACGCAACGAAAGAGCGGCTTTTTTTACGCTCGAAGCGGTTACCTGCTGGGGCGAAACAACGCGTGGTGGGGGAGTTGGAGACGACTGATGAGAGAGGAATGGCTAGGTAGCGAATTGACTTGAGGATAATGTATCTTTGGAAGAGCAATATGCCTTTGAAGATCAAATTTTTTGTTTGGATGTGCGTGAGGGGGAAGATTCAGGTGACGTCGGAGCTTAAGAAAAAAGGTTGGCCGGGTGAGCCAGTGTGCAAAATGTGTGGAGAAATGGAAACGGCTAAACATCTTATCTTTAGTTGTCCGGTGGCTCATTTTGTTTGGTGGTGGTTTCGGGATGTGTTTAATTGGGCAAAACCTCCTGAAACTGTTGATGATTTTATGTTTGAGGTGTTAAAAGCCCCGGGAGATCGCTCGAATTATCTCGGATGGGGGATAATGGGGGCAATCTCCTGGAGTTTGTGGCTTCAGAGAAACGATTTGGTGTTTAATAATTAAACTTGTAATTCTACTGCTAACTACATTTGCAAAATTATCTCTCTCCTTTCGCAGTGGACTGTGCTGGTTTCAGCAAAGCGTAGCGAAGCTTGGACGGTGCTGATGGATAGGCTGAAGATGGCGGAGAGGAACCTGCACTTCTTACTCAAGTCTCGTGGTGGTGTAGGCTAGGTTTTTGGTTAGCTTTGGTGTTGTTGGGCTCTCCTGTCGCTCCTGCGTGAGCTTTGTCTTGGATAGTTTTTGGCTGTTGCTTTATTTGCTTGGTGTGCAAAAACACCTAAACTTGTAGAAAAAAACGAGTCCAGCAGAGGGAGGAACCCCCACGGGTTTTTATTAAGAAGAAATCTGCAGGCACAACCACAGAGCCGAGGCTCGAACGCGGGTCGTGGGCAGCGCGCGCAGGACGACCTCGCGATGCTAGCCAACCGGTCGACGCCCAGTTCCCTAAACTTGTAATAAAACCCGTGTATGAATTGCTTTGGTGCTTTCTATAAAGCCGGGCCCTTTTGGGGGTCTTTCCTCCAAAAGCAAAGACAAGTGTCAGGCTGCAAATCCTCGGAGGGAAGAAGGGATTTTTTTTCACACAAACGACTGTTGATCCAGCCATCCAGGTTCTGTTTAGTTCGCAACGATATCAAATAACTTGTCAGGGGCCTTGCATCACGTAATTGCGTGATCTCGGTGGATTTGTTTGCCTTAGTTTCAGTTCCATCGAGTTGTGAAGAAATATATCCGAGGAATAAGAGGCCCTTCAGCCTAACTTTCTTAAGTTTCCTAACACTTTCAGCTCAGAGCCCAGTAACCAGTTTCCTGTAGAACTCACCATGCCCCTGTTTAAGTGGTTCCTAACTCCACCTGAGGGTGTACTATACATCATTTGAATAAAGAGGTGGGAGTTGTGCTAAAAACAAGCCCAGAAGATATACAAGTCATAACATAACTAAGATGGCAAAAAAGGGTTTTCGGGGGCAAATAACTCATTTACCATCATATAAGTGAGTATCTTCACATGGTATTGTTTCCTATATTGTGAAAGTGGGATCTCTCACAGTTATTTCTGACTCTGAGCTTTTTGGTTGTTGATTTATGATAAACAGAATTGTATGGTACGGTAATATTTTTTATTTTCTCTGACCATAACACACTTTTCTGCACTATGATGTAACAATAAGATCTTTTTGGTTTATCCGCCACTATATAAATGTTCTGCAGCCAACTTACAAATGAATGGCATAAGCATGGACATATAGCATTCCAGATCGTTATGCTCACCATCCATACTGAAAGGGCATGGCGCCCCCATGTGTGGTTTTGGTAATTAATGACAATCCCTATGGACTAATGGTTGCATTGAGTCTTACTTGTAGTGTTTGTCCATAGACCATGCTTGAACTCCATATGTTGGATTCAAGGTTGATGCCATGAATATATTGATATAATGAAGTATTTGGCATCAAGATCATCGAGTTGAGCATATTGCAAGTATGTCTTGAAGAAAAGAATTATGTGATCATTCATGGTTATCTTCAAGACATCATCTATTGAAAAGAGAAGAAAAGATATAAGGTTGATCAAGTATTGATCAACACACAAAGCTACAAGATGTACCAAGTGGGATCATGTATCTCTTGGTATGGTAAGCAATTGTCCATATAGCTTTGTGAACTAACCCATGATATGTGTGTAGCATTTATGTGTGGTTAGGTATCTTTCCATGGGCTTGCATCAAATGAAGATTTCATATGGCCCATGATCGATGACGTTAAGTGGTGATCGTCATCAATGTTGAGAAGCGCAAGTTCAAGAGGAGCATCTCGAAGAAATCTTAAGCTTGAAGCTTGCCACCCATTTAGAGATAATGTTCATGTGAAGATGCGCCTAAGAGAGGCTGTCCCATAGTGGAGTATGGGGGAGCAATGTTTGAGTCTTCACCAAGCGAAGCGCAATCAAGAAAGGTGGTCCACTTGAAGAGATCAAGATCGATGTCATCTAGCTCAAGTGGAATGCGCAAGGCAAAGGTATGATAGGGTTTCTATTTTACCGGTCTCGTGGTACTAGTTGGGAGACCGGGTTATAGGATAGATACCGTACTATCAAGAGGGGCTCTCGATTGAGCTTTAGCGTATCAGTTGGAGAGAGCTCAAACCTTTGCATACTTGCCTTCATCATCTTTCTTGGTTCTTATTTGGTTTGTCTCCTTGTTGGGTTTTGGTGCTTGTTGTGATCTTCATGACAAGCACAAGTTCTCCGAAAACGGATTTCGTATGGAAAACTTGTTGCGTTTTCTGGTTGGAAATATTATCGGTCCACCTTCGAGATAGGGTCCACACATTCCCATGTGTGGTATCCCCTCTATATTTGTGACCCTTAACTTTTTGTAGTACAACTCTTGTCGCTACCTTTCCAACAGAATTGGATTCATCTCGTTTGGAGCTTCCTTGCAAAAGTTATTGCGGTTCTCCTTTCCTGGTTCTGCAGTTTCTTCTTAGTCCGGTAGTACCGACCCTAGCCCGGTACTACCGGGTGACCCCTTGCGGAACTACCGCGGGCAGTACCGGGCCCAGTACCGCATCTCCGGATGGCTCTCTGCCTCTCGAAGTTTTAACCCGGTAGTTGCCCCGGTAGTGGCGCGGTACTACCGGGAATGGAGCACTACCGGGCCAGGTAGTCCGGTACTACCGTTGCGCGCCGAGTCAGGGTGCGCTGACTGGCCTTCGTTCTTCCTCGAGTCAACGCGGCTCGGTACTACCGGGATCGGTCCGGTACTACCGCTGCGGCCTTTTTCGTCTGCAACGGGCAGATTTTTGAGAGGACCTATTTAAGGGGGTTTCTTCCCCCAACGGTTCTCTCATCCCTTGAGCTAGCTTTTCCTATCTCTCTCCTCCATTGTTGACCTTTGGAAAAGCTTGCCTTCCTCTCAATCCCTCCCATGATTCTTGCATATCTTTGAGGGAATTTGAGAGGAGATCTAGATCTACATATTCATCCAATCCATTCCTTCTCTAAGTGAGGGGAACCTAGTAGATCGTGATCTTGAAGTTCCATTTGTTGAGTTCTTCCTTGTTTTTCCTCTCTTCTCCCCCCACAAGCATTAGTTGCTTTTGGTGGGATTTGGGAGTGAAGGATTTGACCACTTCTAGTGGTCTTGCCTTCTTGCATCGGTTGCATCGGTTTGAGTTCTCCACGGTGATACGTGGAAATCGAAGTTGAGAAGCTTGTTACTCTTGGGTACTTGGGGTGCCCTAGAGCTTGTCCTCTTGGGTACTTGGAGTGCCCTAAACGGTCCTTGTTGATCTCGGAGTTTTGGTGGCTCGCGGGATAGTTGGGATCCTCCAATTAAGTTGTGGAGTCGCGCCCCAACCTTGTGATTCTTGTGGCTTTGGGAGCCGCGGGAATTCGGTGAGAGCCTCCAATTAAGTTGTGGAGTGTGCCACATCCTTGTACGGGTTCGGTGACCACCCTCAAGTGTCCCATAGTGGTTCGTGGCACTCCGCATTGGTGGAGGCACGAAGGAGATTACGGTGTGCCATTTGACGGCTATTCGGGGATCACTTTGTGACTCCGCACCGCTCCAACGGAGACGTAGCTTCCATTGGGAAGTGAACTTCGGGATAAATCATCGTCTCCAAGTGCCTCGGTATTTCTATACCCGAGCTTCTTACTTATGCTATTTACTTTGTGATAGCCATCGAGCTTGAAGTAATATATCTTGCTATCACATATTTGCTTATCTTGTTTAGCATAAGTTGTTGGTGCATATAGGTTAAGCTAGCTTGTTTTGGTTTCGTGCTTGATAAATTAAACGTTAGTTTTATTCCGCATTTATTCAAGCCTAAACCGCAAAGAATTTTAATCGCCTATTCACCCCCCCTCTAGGCGACATCCGTGTCCTTTCACATACCTTTATAAATATAATTTCACTAGTTCTCACATTGCTAAAACCAACTCACCTCCTTGTTCAAGAAAACTTTCTTAGTAAGGAGAGCCTCAATAGACTGCAATACAGGTCCCTTGTTAGATTTACAAGAATAAACAAAAAATTCCAATAACCTAAATGTGGAAAACAAAAATGTAGAATCGTGTTAATTTTGACAAATTTAAATCGTCAAACTGTAACTAAATTACTAAAACTGGTGATAATACATCAGTCTTACGAGCAGACTTGAGTCGCTATTTAGAATAAAAGACACCAAGTGAAAATGGGAATTTTTTTGTTTGTTAAAGCACTACACATAAAAATATACCTACCAGCAGCTTAAGCGGATCTACAATTTCTCATTCTGATATGTAATTCGCCTTTTATTTTCAGCATTGGGTACTTGTGAGCTCGTGAACTATTGGCTGTGTGCATCCTACCTATGCAAAGGCCGGGTGTAATGCTTAAAACTCTTAAGTAATAAAAGACCTTTATCTAAAAAAAACTACACAAAAATATATGAACAATAAACAAAGCTATACAAAGTTCATAGGAATCCCAATCATAATTAGCAGTTATCAGTTTTATGTATAGACTCGTATTACCTTCTATGCATACTAAGCTAATGTCGTAAATTTCCTCAAATACTCCTGGCAATCGAATGGTAAAAACCACAAGGCCTGAAAAGTGAGAACAAAGATTTGCTGTAACAGCTGACCTAAAGAAGCTTCACCAATCATGGATATGATATGGTGGAACCTAATCAAAGGACTATTGGTTTGAAGCTTAAATGACAGTACAAGCACCAAGCACTTATTCTGAAGACCTTTATGGTCGCGGCCACTATAAAAGTATAAGTCTAAATCCACAAGAACTTATTTCAAGACGATTACAGAAATACGATTTCTAGAGCAAGAAAGTTACTTTTGTGAGCAACTGAGTTGATTAAGGCATGTTAGTTTCAGAACATACCAGAATGACATGATTCTACGTGATATCTTCTACTCCATCCATCCCATAATATAAGATGTTATTACAAGATGGACAGACGGAGATATTCGATGACAGTGACAAGTTGAAACTAGCTATAGATTTCTACTCGAGTTTTTTGCAGAGCAGCGACTAGGGCGCCAAACATAAACCTCAGCACACTGTACCAGGGAGCAGGACCAGATTTAAGCTCGCTTAAGCAACCTTTCTCCTGGACTGAAATAGAGAAGGCTATCAGGAAGGCACCGACAAATAGGAGCCCTGGACCTGACGGATTCACAGCAGAGTTTTACCGAAAATATTCGGATGATAAAGACAGACTTATGTGAACTATTCAATGATCTTCGTAGAGGAGCAGTTGACCTCAAAGGTATGAATTTAGCATACATAACACTACTGCCAAAATGCCAAACTCCAATGAAGCTGTCGGACTACAGGCCGGTCTCGCTGCAGCACAGCATCCCCAAACTAATTGCAAAAGTACTCACTAATAGACTACAGCCCAAAATCAGCAGCTTGCTAGACCAAATGCAGTCAGGGTTGTAAAGGGGAGGTCAATAACTGAAAATTTTGCGACAGCGATAGAAATGGTTCAATATGCACACAGGAACAAGCTACCAGCATTCGTGCTTAAGCTAGACTTCCAGAAAGCATTCGATACTATACACTGGGAAGCACTAATCCACACACTTACTGCCCGGGGATTTCCTATGGAATGGATCGCATGGGTAAAGGAACTTCTGGAAACATCGCAGGCGCAAATGCTGATCAATGGCACGCTGGGGCAGAAATTCAAAATTCAGCGGGGTGTCAGGCAGGGTGACCCACTGTCGCCATACCTCTTCAATTTAACAGCAGATGTGCTGCAGCAAATGCTAAGGAAGCAGATGAGACGGATTCCTAGAACACCCAATACAGCCGGGAGCACCGCTGCCGGTACTGCAGTACGCCGACGACACACTACTCATCATCAAGGGGTCAACTAATTAAGCTGAGAATGTAATAATGATCCTAGACGCCTTCGCCGACTTCAGCGGCCTCAAGATCAACTATCACAAAAGCACGCTGGTTCCAATGAACCTGACAAACGAAGCAGCACAAGCGATTGCCACAAAAATCGAATGTACACTAGCTTCACTGCCATGCACCTACCTCGGCCTACCACTGTCCATGACCAAAATCAACAACCAGATGCTGCAGCCGGTAATCGAGCGTATTGATAGGCGACTACCTGGTTGGGTTCCACAAATGCTATCACACGGAGGGAGAACAGAAATGGTAAATGCAGTTCTGTCAGCCATACCGAACTACTTCATGGCTTGCATTGCCTGGGACAAGGCGAGCATAGAAGCAGTAGACAAGAGGAGGAGGGCATTCTTCTGGAAGAACAAAGAAACGGTTACAGGAGGACATTGCCTTGTGGCCTGGGAAACTGTAACGATGCCGAAAAACCAAGGCGGAATGGGGATCAGAAATCTGAAATTGCACAACAACGCGCTGATGACGAACCTAGCCTCAAAGCTGCTATCTGGAGGTGGAGGACCATGCTTCTCATGGCTATCCCAATGGTACCTAACACAGCAGATTCCGAGGACGGCGACGCGCCAAGACACGCCGTTCTGGCGGTCACTACTGCCGATGATCATGCTCGTGCAACACACAACCCGTTGTCAGCTTGGGAATGGAATAACAACCGCATTCTGGCACGATCTATGGACAGGAGCTGGACGTCTGCATCTCATTTACCCAATTCTGTACACATTTGCTATCGACCCATGTTGCACGGTTGCCTCCCAGGTGGCGAGTGGAAGCTGGTGCATTCAGCTCATCAGACCACTATCATTCACAGCTGAAGCCCAGCTTAATGAGCTGATGACCTACCTCACGCATACAGCGCCGTCAGTGAACATCGAAAATGACAAGAGACAGCTCATCACAACAGGTAAAACACCCTCCACGAGCGACATCTATGGTCTAATTTCAGACAGAGGTGAGAGATGGGCACAGGCGAAATGGGTTTGGCTCCAACCGATCCCAAAAAGACACAAAATATTTCTTTGGCTGGCATACAGAGGGAGGCTAAATATCAGAGACAATATGACAAAGAAATGCTGGACACAAGATGCAGGATGCGACAAATGCCCAGCAATAGAAACAGTGCATCACATTGCCTTGCACTGCCAGAATGCCGATCGACTCTGGGACAAGCTACAACTACAACAACAAGCTTCACGATCAAACTCAATAATACAATTCCTACAGGACACAACACCTGCCAGAGGAGAGACATGGCCAATTTGCGTTGCTGCGTGCTTGCTGAATTTGTGGAAAGCCAGAAACAACAGGGTTTTTAATAACAAGACAATTTCACAACAGACGTTGCTACAAAGAGTCAAGGAGGACCTGGAACTCTGGGCAACCCGGGCACACTCCAACAAAGAAGAAATCAAGAACTGGGCACAACTCTTCCAACCATGAACGACCGCTGTACATTTTTTTAATTTCTCTGAATTTAGCCACACTTGTGGCTGCAACCATGTAAATAAACCGCATAAAATGAAACTATAAGGTAGAGATAACTCTACCTTCTTTCCCTCTAAAAAAAAGTTGTTATTACAACCAATATACTCCTCTATTGGTTCTAATAACATCTTATATTATGGGACGGGGGGAGTAATAAGTATCACAATCAACAGACGAGGAACTTCTGAAGAATTACTTACTGTAAGCTCCAAATCCGCACTGCTGGAAAAAAATCTTCGCAGTAAATGGGACGAACTATTCTTAAATTATATGATCTTCTGCAGTCTCCTATCATAAATATTTTCTTAATTAAAACCATTGAGATTTGATCATTGGCTCCAAGATATATTAGTTCTCGAACAGTGTCCCAAGCGCATATCATTATTTTTTGTTTCTCTTTATGGACCCTAATTGACAAGTTAAATTCGATTACAAAACTTAAGTTAACAAATAACAGGCAAATATTTGGCACCATGGAGCCAAACATGGATCCACGGTTCCAGACCCATCTCCCTTCGGAGATTGGTGCCATAGAATGTCATGTACGCGGGTTGCTCTAATCTATAGCACCGGAATACAAGTTTTTGTTCCACTATGACAATATTGATACACCTTTCGGCGCGCCCCTGTATATAGCTTAGCATAGCCCTTGTTTTTCGTTTTCGCTTTGTTTCCTTTTTGGTTTTTTGCCTTGCCTTTTGTTTCTCTGTTGGGGTTGTACTCACGCCATCTCAGTGTTTTCATCTAATACAAATGACACACAATTAGATGTGTGTTCAAGAAAACAATATTGATACACCTTTTCCAGAACAGTGGAGATAAGCAACAAACTTCCATGCAGATGCACGCTGAACATCACAGAACTAACTGTAAGTTTGTAACGGAAATGGCAAGAAAATGAATAATCTAATAATAATACCTCCGCCTTTAGTGCACCAATAACAGGAAACTTTGCACTCCCTGAAATTGTGGACCTTCATTTTCATTTATGTTCCCCATGAGTGAAAATAGTGATAATCTCAAGATGCTGTGTTCCAACCTTGAAGCCACCGGCATCATGAGCTGGTGTGAATGTGTGATCTGTGCAGCGGAAAAAAAAAGATAAGAGTGGGTGTTGATTGCTGAATGTAACTAACACAAATATGGAAATATATATCAATATGTCCAAATTCCAGACCACAACTGAGTATACCTAAATTGACAGCACTAGCCCCAGTAGTAGGACCCACTACCTTAGGGTCAAATGCAAATTATTTCGAGTTATCGGTCATTAAAGGGATGGAGGGCATATTTTCCATGCAAATACTGCTATCTTCAATCCTAAGAATAAACAGCTATAGCAGTAATTTCACCCAGCCTTCTAGAGGGCAGGCAAAAGATATCCAAACACCTAACTGAACTAAGGTGCTTCATATCCTCAAATAAATTCCGGGCAAGATCTTTTGAATATTCAGCAACAAGCAGCTCCATTATTTTGTCATAGGCAACCCTATTTTGTCTAGTAACAAAGCATATTTTCTGCATCATCAGGAAAAACGACAGTGCCTCTTCGTTTTTCAAGCAAGAGAAATTCCTCTTAATAAAAGTGTTGTATGCTATATCATCAAAAACATGACCATCACTGTTCAGCGAGTTAAAATAGTTGGATAGCATGATTTCTGTCTCCTAATATTGTATAGTTATTCATATTGTATATATCACATTTTTTCGATAAAGGGAGCTTTATTACTTAAAGAGTTTTAAGCATTACACCGGCCTCTGCATAACTAGGATGCACACAGCCACCTCATATCCTGCAGTACGAAAAGAAATAACAAAGGCGAATTACATATCATAATGAGAAATTGTAAAAACGCCTAAGGTGGTGGAGGGCCGATCCGCAAATTATGCTGCCATCCATTTGGGATAAAAAGTCTCTTACCGTATCCTCCAGTCTTGTACACACCTCCGTAAACAGGTGGTCAACACGTTGCAACGGTGACCATGAACGGAGTGTAGCAGTAGTCCTGTAGATAACCTGCCTGAGAGACGAATTTTTATCATTAAAAACCTTGTCATTTCTACACAGCCAATGCGACCATATAACGGCTAGCGCTCCCACCATAATAAGTCGTTTAAAACTTTGATCCACACCATTCAGCCAATTGCCTAAAATATTTGCAATGCTTCGTGGTGGGTATAAGTGCTTAATAGTCTCGTCCTTATGAACAGAAGACACACTTTTTTGCTTCCATGCCAATTGCGTTTTGTAAGGTTATCTTTAGTGAGAATTACTCCTCGACGAAGATACCACGCAAAGACTTTGTTTTTGTGGAATCTTCATCTTCCAAATTTTCTGGTTATTATCTACTGGAACATCCGGATGGATTAGCGCTTTATACATAGAGTCCACCGAGAATTTACCATTCTTTTGTAAATTCCATCGAAACTCATCGGTCCCCTGCGTCAGATTGACTAAAGCCAGACGTTGTAACATCTCATTCCAAGATGCTAACCGGGGACCAACAAGATCTCGTCGGAACGTCACGTTTGTTGGGAAAGTCTCCAATACCTGAGCGAGCGTATCGCTTTTGTGACGTCCAAGGACAATGTTGTATAAAGTTGGATATTGTTCCCGGAGCGTGGTAGTACCTAGCCACTTATCCTCCTAGAACCTTATCTCCGATCCATCCTTGATGGAAAAAGTACCATATGGGAAGAAGAATTTCTTCGTTGCCATAAGGCCAGCCCAGAAGTGTGAATCACCTGGTTTCCAAGAAACCTGTGATACCTCTCTAGAGCCAATATACTTTCTCCTTAGAAGAGTTTGCAATACCCCATCTTGGGTTAGAAACTTGAACATCCATTTACCAGATTGTTCCGTCAGTGACAAGAGACTATAAGCATTGACCACCTTGTTTTCTCTACAGAGGCCATTAAGCTGTCAGGGTCCTGAACTGTTAACTGAAGAACTCTGAAGATTAGCTAGTGTCGAATCCAAACCAACCGTTCCATCTGTAGATCAACGTCTCTCCTGCCTCCTTACCGCTTCGCGCCTTAAGTTGTCAAGGAGAACCGTTAACCCACCCATGGACAGCTGCAGATCCTCCGACGGTCGCTGTTTGAATTCCGACAGTAGAACTTTCTGTCAGAGTAGCTTTGCTCACCTGCCCTCTCCTTTGTCGCGTTCCATCCCTATATTTGGCCTAGATCGGGGCTTGTAAGCTTATCTTTGTATCTTTGGGTTAAACCCTAGCCGCCGCCATGTTCTGGCCGGCTTGGGATTCCTCTGTAATGGACTGAATTCCTCGGAAATTAAGCCAATTTAGCTACTGTTCTTGTGTTTGTCTGAAGTTCGTCAGTTAATTCTGTTAGTTGTTAGGCTGACTCTTGTCAATTGGTATCAGAGCCACTCGATTCTCGAGGCCATTTGGATCTGGAGCACTGAGAAGTTGGGATCTCTCATGAAGTCCTTCTTACTACTTCTGATTCCGGCGACGGTGTCGAGCTCGTTGTCTTAGAGCTGTGGGTGGCGACTAGACGGCGGTGGCACTGTTCGGACACAGTTCAGGTGCGGGTTTGGTTGCCAAAGAACACTCTTTGGTTGTAAAATCCCACTCATCCCTCCCTGTTCCGTGTGTCTTCGGTGGCGGACGACGTTGGAGTCGGCGATCTGGCGGCGATAGACATGACGAAACCAGATGAAACATCCTCGGAGAGCACCAGCTTGCTGGAGTTAAAGTCTGTCCTTTTGGATGTCAAGACCCTGCAGCGCATCAGGGAGGAAGCCAAGCGAGAGTTCACCACCTTCTCGGAGAACATGGAGAAGAATTTTGTCAGCATTCAGGAGAATTTCGACAGCATTCAGGCCAACTTTGAGAAGCTCTTTGCAGCCACACCTACTGTTGCACCTCCAGTACCACCAGCTACACAACCACCAGGACCAGCAGTAGCTGCAGAATCCCCAGCTCAAGCTAGTGTCACCCAAGCTCTGCCTAAGCAACAACTCACCGTTGTCAAACCAATTGGGAACTCTACACTGCATGATCAATCAGGTAAAGAGCTACAGTTGGATGGAACAGCCAAACCACCTTACAGACATCCAAACCACACTGGCACCTCGCCACAACAGCAACATCCCCTTCCTAAAGGTGCAGCCTTACAGCAACAAGTGCATGTTGATGTTGATTCTGATGGAGAAGAACACAGAGAGCATTGCAGTTCAGAGGTTATGGACAGCAGGATATGAGAAGAATGACTCCAGTTGCAAAACCAGCTAAACTCAACATTCCTGAGTTCCAAGGGCTAGATCCTGATTCTTGGATACAGACCATTGAGCAATACTTTGATGCTGCTCGCACACAACTGGATCAGAGAACTGAAATTGCAGTTACTTACCTCACTGGAGAAGCAGTACAGTGGTGGAGAGGTACTGGCTTTTCAGCAAATAACATACCTTGGCATAGATTCTGCAGATGCTTATCTGATCGATTCTCTGTAACATCCATTTGTGATAATGTCAAGGATTTTCATTCGGTGACTCAGACTGCTACTGTCACTGAATATGTCCATAAGTTTGAAAAATCCATGAACTTAATGAGAAGAGATAATCCAATTCTACCAAATGACTATTATGTCAAAAGCTTCATCTCTGGCCTCAACCCATATATCCAAAACCACCTGCAGTTTTGAAACCATCTGATATGTAGGAAGCAATTTGGTATGCTAGAAGAATGGAACAGTCTATGCCTCCTCCTGCAATTCCTCGGAAATTAAGCCCAATTTAGCTACTGTTCTTGTGTTTGTCTGAAGTTCGTCAGTTAATTCTGTTAGTTGTTAGGCTGGGTCTTGTCAATTGTCATAAGCATCCCATTATAGATGTGTAAATCAGGCATCATCCCATTTTCTGCAAGATCCTATATTACACTCCGAGCAAGCTCAACCTTTTCTTCTGTACATACGTGCTTTGTTTTCTGTTTCCTATTTCTCATGTCAAAAGTAATTTGGAGCAGCAGCCTAAACAACATATACCTTGCTTATTTCAGTTTTGCAGCCAATGATGCCTCATGTCTCGACAATTTATATTTCGGTAAATGCCTGTGACTAGTGCCCCGTAGGTGATCAGATCAGGTTTAACATTATTTTTATCCTTCACGAAAATAAGATTGAAACCTAACCCCACCTCTCCTTTGTAAGCATTGCATAAATGACTGTTTGCGTTACAAAGCCTTCCTCCAGCATCCTTTCCAGATAATGGAGAGCCCTTCTGATTTTCTTGTCCTTTATCAACCCATTAACACCATAAGCATTTCATCAAAAACATGGCAGGCACCCTTTGTTTGTCCCATAACAGAATATCCATTAAGAAGTGATGTGTAAATAAACTCATAAGGTACCTGTCCAGCTTTAATCATATGGCGTAGAGTAAATTCTGCTTCTTCAAGGCGCCCCATTCTACAATAGAAGTCTCTAGCCTGTTTGAACATTTCATCAAATAGACCAATCGCACTCTCCATGTCGCCAATCTTACAGTATGCAGTTACCATTATTGAATTCGTGGACATATCAGGCCTGCCACCTCTGCTCTGTATAAGACTAATGAGTGTCCTGGCATCATCCATGCGCTTTTATCTACAGACGTTTTATCACAATGTTATGTGTTAAGACTGAAGCTTCACAGCCATAAGCCACCAACTTGTCCAACAGATAGTACGACATATCTAGTCTCCCCTCTGAGCACATGGCAATTATCATCATACTGAAAGCATCAACAGTAGGGAGCAGATTGCTTCTCATCATCTCATCAAGAAGGTGCTCGGCCTCCTTCTACAAACTCGTGTTTGAGAAACCACTGGCCAGGGAAGAAAGAACCAACTTGGCAACATCCTTCAGTGCTTGCATAAGAACCTAGCTATTGAAATAAACATCACATGATCAGGGAAAACATCCCTCTCCAGCATCTTACTGAACATCTCAGCCACTGCCAGTTTCCTTCCTTGCAAAGCGATGTCATCAGAATAGTGTACCACCTCAAGTCGGGGGTGACACCGCCTCTCACCAACGCAGCACCAACCCACTTGCTCTTACAATACCAGTGCATCACCACATTGTACATCACCGGGCTTGGCTCCATGCCCGCCCTTAATGTCCTCGTAGAGCTCCCAACCATGGTTTTTACATACCCTGCTAAAAAAACACCGATAATTGTTGTACAACCATATGCTCCAACTCAAGACCTTCATCCACCCGCATCTAATCGAACACATCCAACGCCAGTTCCAGACGCCCCTCTCATGGCAGAACACAGGGCTGTGCCAGCACCCTATCCAAATGCATCCCCTTATAAATCATAAGCTGGCACATCCCGTGGGCCTTGATCTACGCAAACACAACTGACTCGTAGAGACCGGCGGTGCCAAGAACCAAGCATTCCATCGAACAGGAAGCGGGCCTTGTCGACTGCGCTCTTCGAGCACTAATGAGGTGGTTGAACATCGACACGGGCGCCGTCCCAGAGCACAAACAGGTACATGGCAGGAGTACATGGAAGCTGCGAACATTGCACGGGGGAGGGCTGCGCTGGAGGTGGCCAGGAGGCGTAGCCGGATTAGTTTAGGAGATGAAAGTAAGAGAGCGCGGAGGGAAACTCGCTGAGGCGTCAGTGACTCAGTGGAATGCCACGAGTGTGTCGGCGACGTCCGGATCGGTGTGAGCCTGGCCGATTCGTGAGGCCACGGCGCACGCGTCCGAGGGGCGACCCCGGCAGAGCAGCGAGGAGAGGAGCTCGGCGCAGTGCGTGGCGTGGGAGCAGGAAGCGCGGGAGCACATGGGGAGGGGCGGGGCTGGAGGCCACGCAGCGGCCTCCAGGAGGAAGCGGCCACGGAGTAGAGCGGCGAGCGCCGAGAGTAGGAGGAGGCGACTAGGCGGAGAGACGAGCGCAGCATGGGCCGGGCATGGCCGGGTGGAGCCGGATTTTGTGGATTTCTTTTTTCACTTTACAGCACTTGTTGGCACATCTTTGGCCCTACAATCTTACTCACTCTTATTTTCTGTAGTCGGGAATATGAATTATTTTGAGTTAAGAATTTGCACGTTGATATAATGAACTGTTTTCTACGTTCGGGTTTTTCTGGAATTTTTTTAGAACTTCGATATATGATTTTTGAATTTTGTGAAATATAGTTCTAACTTTCCGAACTAATTTTGCGTTGGTATAACTGGTCTTCACGGTATGAAATGTGCTATCTTTGTCAAATGATCGACCACTACCCAAATAGAATCACGTCCTGATCTATTCTTGGACAATCTCGTAATGAAATCCATTAGAATCTTGTCCTACTTTCGGTTAGGTATTGGAAAAGGTTGTAACAATCCTGCTGGTTTCTCACGTTTAGATTTTACTCTACTGCACACATCACAAATAGCATTATACCTGGTGATCGCTCTCTTTATATTAGACCACCAGAATCTCTCATTTAGATTTATGTACATCTCCGTGTTAGGTGGATGAATAGAATATGGTGAATCATGAGCCTCTTGAAAAAATAGTTCCTGATTTCAGGATCCTGCGGTACGACATACTCGCTTCCCATGTCGTAATGATCCTAGTTCATCCTCATGAAATTTTCTCAGAGCTTGCTTTCACTCGTCTTTTGTCTTATCTCTTTTTTTCGAGGAAGACGGGGGATTACTCCCCACCGGTTGTTATATTCATCGAAAGTAGCCTCGTGGGTCATGTTTTTACAACAGAGAAGAGAAGACAAATAAAATACAGAAAAATACAACTAGAAACAAGAGAGAAACACTAAGGGAGGGGGAGGTTAGCAATGAAGCCCACGAAACTCCCGTGATGCCGACACATCGAGAACTCGAGCCAGCCGCTAGAGGAGGATCTCCGGTGAGAACCTCAACACCGAAAGCAAGTAGCCGGAGAGGACATCACTAGCACAGATGAAGGGCATCGGATAGCCGAGTATGTGCGACCACACCGGTGTGCGTCGGCGTAGCCGAAGGACGCTGCGCCGCCGAGACCAAGCACGGTCGAAGGGCGTCGGATAGCCGAGACTGGGGCGACGACACCGGTGTGCCGACCCTGTGGTCGAAGGGCAACGCATGCCGAGGCCACCCCAGGAAGTCCGAGAGTAGGTAGTAGAGACGAGGGCACCACAACAGGAGCACACCGAGGGACGTCACTGGCATAAACGAAGGGCGTCGGATAGCCGAGTTTGTGCGACGACACCGGTGTGCCGTCGGCGTAGCCGAAGGACGCTGCGCCACCGAGACCAAGCACAGTCGAAGGGCGTCGGATAGCCGAGACTGGGGCGACGACACTGGTGTGCCGACCCCGTGGTCGAAGAGCGACGCATGCCGAGGCCACCCCAGAATATCTAGGAAGCTTTGTCGGAGCCATCGAGACCACCGCCCAATCCCGCAAGGATACGAGCGAAAGGTCCAGCGAGAAGGCAAGAGGCAAAAGTCGCCCGATGCTGCATGTCAGGCTCCAAGGCGATGCCTCCAAGGAGGAAGAGCGACGCCGAGGCGACGCCATTGCCTGATCCGAGAAGGATAGGGGATTTCTCTCGGAGCACCGACGGGAGAACACGGCGCAAAGGACACCTCCAGGGAGGACCACGACACTCGAAGGCGCCGCTGCCCATAGGCTTTCGCTTATGCAGTGCCTCCAAAATGCATAGGGGGCCAGCATCACCACCCCTGCATCACAACGGAGTGGAGCAGAGGGCCCAACCTCGGCGGAAGGAGAGCAGAGCGAGAGCGGACCAGGCTGGCAGCAGCACCACGGCGGGAGCGCCGAACTTCACCAGCAGCACCAGAGAGGCGGCGTGCACGGGAGCAGTAGCAGGGGCAGACGACACGCATGGGAGTAACGCGGCCCGACCAGCCCATCCGGGGCCCAAATCGGGCCCGGGGAACACTCCGCCGCCAGCAGCCGCGCCGGCCACACTGCACCGCGCCCGCATCCGCCAGACGCCAATCGAGCAGCAGGACGCCAGTGCCAGAAGCCACGCCCGCCGTGTACCGAGAGGCAGGCCGACGCCGGCGCGACCACACCGAGGGGAACCCGCCGCCGCATGGGAGCGCAGCACGGGCGGAGAGCTCGCGGGGGAAGCCCGCCGGTGCGAGGTCACGAGGGGGGAGGTGGGATGCGGAGGCCCGATGCATGCGCCTTCTCGAGCTGCAACAAGACCTCGAGCGGCAGAGCCCCGCCGCCCCCTTCACCGGCGCCGAGCAGACCTTGTCCGGCGGCTGCCTCCGGGACAGCAAGGGAGCGGGGGCGAGGACGGGGTGGGTGGCGGCGAGGTTAGGGTTTCGCCCCTCCTGTCGCCCAGAGAGGAGGCGACGCGAGGGGAGCTGCTTCTTCGTCTTGATAGGTCTGTCTCGGGTCTGCCTTTGTTCTTATCTCCTTCATCTCCTTGTCGTCCTCTTGAGTTTCTCTGATTTTGTCCATCAAGTTTGGCTTGACCTTCAATGGCGCTAAGTCCTCCTAATTGTTCTTCTTGCCGAGTGATCTCTAAGTTTCTCTGATTTTGTTCTTCTGAGTAAAGATGTACTTCAAACTCTTATGGTTAGCGACAATATCAATTTGCTCGCCCATGAGATAATGTCTCCATGTTTTAAGCTCATGGACGGCCGATGCTAGCTCCAAATCATGAGGGGAGAGTTCCTCCCATGATCCTTGAGCTGTCTCGAAGCCTATGCCACTACTTTTCCATCTTGAATCAATACACTTCGAAGTCCTTGACGAGACATGTCATAATACACATGGAAATCCTTATGAATATCTGGCAAGCACTGTACTGGTGTGGTCACTAGACGTTGATTCAACTAGATGATGCCCCGCGCGTTGCGGCGGGATTCTTTGGCATGATCCTAAAGCAAAAGCTGACCAATTTATTAAATTAAATAGTTGACATATTATTTATTCGTATTGATAACATATCAAAACAAAATTTATGTCATAACTCTATTTTATTATTAGTATATTGTGGTATAGCAAAAAACAATTTATCAAATGTACAATCATAAGTTACGCACGGGCCTGTGAAAAGAGTGAATAAGGAAATACAAAATAAGATTGCAAATAAAAAATAAGGATTTAGTGTCTCATTACCCCTGGATGCATCAATCGATAAACAACTACTAATTATTGTAAAATAAATTACTTTAGGCCAAAAGAAAAATCTAAAATGATAAACTAATTATCATGGACATAACAACAAATAGCTTGTGGGCACCAGGCAGAAGTGATTACAGGAATTCTAATACATGCCCACCGCAGCCTGGATGAAAGATTGAAATAAAGCGGAATAGAAATGGAATGTTGCATTTGTAAATCCAACCGTATGATCGAACCTTGGGCACATGCTGTAGGTAAGAGAGAGAGAGAGAGGACACGGCAAGACTTTTAGACTTCTAGCTGAGCCCCTGGCCTTTAACACAGAGACGGTGATTGGATTAGACCGTCGTATGTGCTTGCTCCTCTCGATCCATGAACTGGCCTTTTAGCAGCCATAACCGAAGTTCATGGTGTGAGGTCGACCAGCATAGAGAACCTGTACTCCTCTAGATGATGGAGGGAAGATGATGGAAGACGGGAGCATTTGCGCACTGAAGTGGTGGCCAGAGGAGAAGAAATAGTAGCCGCCCCATGGCCTTTCTCGTCTGCAACCTCCGATCGGTTAATTTCTAGTGCGTGGAATTAATTAGGATACGAAGAAAGAGTGCGAGAAGATGATTGGCCGCAAGCCGCAGCCCAAGCGCCCCAAAAATTGCAACGCGTTGCATCATTATTATCTTTTGTTCAAATAAATAATTATTTGCTGAGTTGGCATGTTGGTGAGGTGGCATAGCTGCATGTTGAGAGAAATACCCCTAGTGGGGTTCTCCTATTTAGGTATAGAAGATTCCTGAAAACTAACTTCACACTCCTCGGTCCAATTATTTTTCTTCTCCTTCTTCAACAATTATGTCATCGGCTTTGTAATCTAGGAGAAGTTTTCAATAAACTTTCGATAATATCAAACAAGTTCTAAGAAACTCCGGATATCTCACACTGTTTTTGGTGACTCACAAAAAATGAAAAATCTGAATTTGAAAGTATTGAATAGTGCAAAATTTTAACTATACAAAATCTGATAGGTTTTGTTATTTTTGTGTAGCTCATAATATAAACTATTTTGAATTGTTGTTTTGCACGTTGGCAAGATGCACTATTATCTACATCCTGAATATTTTTCAGTTTTTTATAAAACTTTAAAAATGTGGTTTTTGAGTTTTGGAAATTGGTCTCCGTTTTGACTTCCCCGAAACAAACGATGCCTTCTACCGTGGGGATGAGAGGCACTAGCTGACATGTGGGCCGCTTCGACTACGGGTGGGTCCACCTAATCAGTGACCCAATCGACCCCTATGCCTGCCTGACGGTCACGGGCTCCATCAATCAAGCATATAAAACTAAGCGAACCTTTTCTTCCCCATCGCCTCTCCAGCCTCCCTCGAGCTCGCAAATCACACGAAGCCGCCGCCGGCCGCCGCCATGGGCGACTACGGCAACGCGATGATGCGGAACCAGGACGCGGGCGTGCAGTCCCGCGTGAAGGCGCAGAGCCGTGCCAACCTCCTCCAGCTCAAGCTCGTAAGCCTTCGCCGCGCCCCCTAAACCCTAACCCTAGCTCGTCGCCTTCTCGATTCCGTTTTCTATCTGAGATTTGATTCTGTGTTGCGGTCTGGTGGCAGATCGGGCAGAGCCATCCGACGGGGCTCACGACCAACCTGCTGAAGCTCTTCGAGCCGCGGCCCCCGCTCGAGCACAAGCCGCCGCTCGAGAAGCGGAAGTTGCCAGCCTATAGTGGTAAAAGAACTCCCATCGTGCAATTCTGTCTGCTATTGGTGTGAGCCACGAGCTGTTCGAGCCGCAATTCTGACATCGTCTTGCTTGATCGGTTTGCAGGGATGGCGCAGTTTGTATCGGGGTTTGCAGAGCCTGGTGACCCTGAGTATGCTCCGCCGGTCCCCACGTGCGAGACCAGGGTATGTTTTTGTTCATTGCTCCTGCAATTTGTGCTGAATTATCTGGTGCTCACAACCTGCAGCCGTATCCTTATCCTAAGCTATGTGATCATAATCATATAGTACCTCATGCTATGCTAGTAGCGCGTAACTAATTGTGAATTTTTTATTAGGCTTTACAGTGGTTGTATTTTGGCATTTTAGTTCCACTGAGATAGTGTGGTAAGAGAATAATAATATTGTTAACCTGCATAGCGAACAGAGCGGGTGTGGCATAAAATTGTTATGGTACCAATGTTAACATGTGAATTTTGGTAATAATGCCTATTAACAGCACAGACATTTGAGATTGATCCAACGATTTAACGCAAAATTAATTACTTTATGCCGTAATTGCATCTGAATTTAGTTCTGAGATGTTAAATAAGCGAGATTTTGATTCGAATATTCACACTGGGGTGTTACCCTTTTTCAAACAAATATTTGTGTGAGATCAATATACAGTTTTTTGAAGAACTATTTTGCTAAAATTCCGTCCCTTGCTAGTACTCCCAGGTTATCAGGTTTATACTTATCTTCGTTGCTACTCTACCTCTAATTTTGTTGGTATTAAATTTTCTGTATTCAGGCTGAAAAGAAGGATAGAATCCGCCAACTTAAGCTTGAGCAAGGTGCAGCTAAGGTTGCTGAAGAGCTTCAGAAGTGTAAGTTATTTCTGAAGTCACACTGCGTTTTTTTTTTCTACTATACAAATAGTACCGCTGTTAATTTTGAAATTCCTTCTTGTAGATGACCCACAAAATGATCCCAACGTCACTGGAGATCCATACAAAACACTCTTTGTTGCAAGACTCGTGAGTATTTTTTACCGTGTCATTCATACCTAGTTTCCGTGGAAACAACATAGTGGATATGTATTAACCTAACGCTTGCTGACTTTGGGAACTTTTGCAGAACTATGAGACATCCGAGCAGAAGGTCAAAAGGGACTTTGAAGCTTATGGGCCTATTAAAAGGGTAAGTATATATGTGGCAAATCCCAGTACAGGTGAAGTTATTCCTCTTTGGTAAGATTTTCAAAAACTGTTGTTGGTAAGAGGTCATGTTTGAAGTCTTGGGAAAACTACTTCACTGCCTTATATAGCTTCCTCCCAGTTTCTGTCAAGAGCGCTACATGGAATTGAGCCATTCTAGGTTTTCTCTTGTTGCTTGCACCAAATTAGGGACCTTTGACACAATTTTTTTTCCGTAAAAGATGTTTGTTGGCTTTGTTCTGTTTAATGTTTTTTGGGAAGCTGCAGCAAATGTTTCTTTTCCAAAGGACTGAGGAACTGTATTTTCTGCGTTATATTCTGTTTCTGCTTCTTGTTTTGAGAAACTTAGTATCTTGTGGTGTTTTAGAGCTGACAATATTTACCTCCTTTTGGTGTATCCGTGTTCTCGAAACTTAGTATCTTGTGATGTTTTAGAGCTGACAATATGTTACCTCCTTTTGGTGTATTCGTGTTCTCTCCACATAGCTTGTATAGGCATCATTCAGTTCGGTAGGTCCTGACACCGTTTCTCTGTGTCAGCCTTCTTTGAAATATGTCGGAAGTAGATGACCATGTAGTAAATCGATACATGACTTGGTAGATAAGTAAACACAGTTCAGGCATGACGGTAATCAGTTAGTACTTGGCAATACATTTAATCTGTAACTATTTGGCGTGGCATGTGAAGACTGGAAGATTTTTCTGGTAAACCAATGTGCATGCACAGGTAATTTTGATGCTCGATTCAGTCTTTTTCTCTTGAGAAAATATCAGGAACGTAACAAATGATTTGCGCCTGCCGAATGGCACCAAGGTAGTGTTGCTTCCATGATTGGTTTTCACCTATCCCACGAAACTCCCAAATTGATAAACTGGAGTGGATAAGCCTCAAGAGTTCTTGCACTGACAGAAGTAATTGTAGACCACTTTATGTCTTAAAAGGCAGCTTATCTGCAGGCGATTTCTACACTCTGAGACTTAATTGGGTAGGTCCGCTGGTGAGTGTAGTATTTATAGTTAATTTCCATGAGCTTTTAAAGTACTAGTGCTGCTGCCAAGTTGTGCTTCTCATGGAGGAAACAACAGAAAATATTTATGCTAAAGGCATCTCTCAACTCTTAGGAGTTGAAGAATCTTCTTCATTCCTATGTGTAAGGAGTACTTACCCATCCTGCACAATTATCACCTTTATTCATGTAATTCCTCTAGCTATTTTTGATTCTTGATCACAAAGGTTGAACAAATTATAAGCAACAATGGAGAGGGCAACTTGCCAACTTGGTATAGTATGTAGTCTCTTTATGTACACTCTTTCCTTATTTTAAGTAAGTTCCCTGGTAAGGGGGTGGTCAATGAATTTTCCAACGTGCGCGAATCGGCCAGACTTCATGTGTTCATGTGTGCTGGATTTCAATCCTCGTGTGGAAGCTCTACATATGCAAGGTTAGCGCGGCTAGTTAGGCTAATGCCTTCCTGTCGTGCACCATAAAATATGTTTTTAGCCAACAAACTAATATCTGTAGTGATACCCAGTAGTTTCTTAAGTTGATGTTTGCTTTATTTCTTAAGAGTTGCTAATTACATGTTTTTGAGCTATGCAGGTACGACTCGTGACTGACAAGGTAACAAATAAACCTAGAGGGTATGCTTTCGTAGAGTTTGCCCACACTCGGGACATGAAAAGTAAGTCTGCTCAGCAAATTGTATAATGTAGGCTTGTTTGGCTTTGTTGATGTGTGACCATTTTATGCCTCTGCTTTGTTGTCACAGGTGCTTACAAGCAAGCAGATGGGAGAAAAGTGGACAACAAGAGGGTGCTTGTTGACGTAGAGCGTGGTAGAACTGTTCCAAATTGGCGCCCTAGGAGATTGGGTGGTGGACTTGGATCAAGCAGGATTGGTGGTGAAGATGCTGCCCAGAAGCATTCTTCTAGGTACATTAATTTCCTTTTTTGGTCTCTTGAAGAATTATTTCTTCTAATAATGTACTCTTCTATTCAAATCCAATTTGCATCGATAAAATAAATCCAAATTCCAGCAGGAATGATATGGGATCTGGTACGGTTATCCAGTATTGATCACAAATGCCTTAAATATTGCTGATTTTTCTTGTCCTTTAGAGCACGTTTTGTTGTATTATCTCTCTTGTACTTTTAAGTCTTATTGGTCTAGTCTGACATTGTCTGGTTCAGGTTTGATGCTGCTTACTATGTTAGTATACAATGCACTATTTATATAAATGATAGTAACCTTGGTTGTACTGCACATAATTGGTGTGCAATAACAGTATGGGCTTTAGGGTATTATTACTGATGTTCTTCACTAAATATGTTAGTGTCATTTAGTTTGTGTCTTGTGCTAATATGATTTGGTTGCAACTTATCAGAGAGCAACAGAATGCCGCTGGGCGACCCAGATCAGAAGAGCCTAGGAAGGATGATCGTCCTGCAGATCGGTAACCCTTTGATATCCTTAGATTGATCATCTTACCGTAATGCTTATATTATGCTTTAATGACAATAGTATTTTTGTTTCAGTGATCGTGAGAAATCTCGTGAGAGGGTACGGGAAAGAGACCGTGATGAGCGACCCCGTGAACGATCCCATGACAGGACTCGTGATCCAAGGGAAGAGAGGCCCCACCATAGAGATCGTGAGAGAACTCGGGACAGGGACCGAGAGAGAGACCAGGAGAGAGACCGTGGGCGTGACCGCCGTGATAGGGATAGGCACAAGGATCATGGCAGGGATAGAGACCAGGATAGAGATAGGAAACGTGAGCGCTCTCACGGCAGGGGCAGGGACCGTGACAGAGATTACGAGCGTACAAGTCACGAGCAGGACCCTGCCAGGGACCGAGATTACAAGCGTGCACGACATGAACATGACCGTGGTCACTTGCAGGAAATTGATGCTGATTATGGTAATGGTGATGGTGAGCCCAGCTATAACCAGCATGAACATCACAGAGGCCATGGGCAGTATGGTTATGGCCAAGATGGACATGGGCCTGAAACTGAGCGCCCAAAGCGACACGATCATTACCATGATGATTCACATAATAAAATGGCAACCAATTATCAGGGACAACCTGAGGATGCAGAACCTGAAGTCCCCGAGGAAGGTGAGGCATACTAGGAAGGAACTACCAGTATAACCGAGCTGGTGAATACAGGAACTGAAACTTGATAGCCTGTTAACTCTGGAATATCCTCGTCATTTCAGCTGTTTCCGATGGCTGTTGTGCAAAAAATGGTCTGTTGTTGGGTACTTATAAATTTTAGCTTAATTATGTTGGGCGTGTTTATTTGTTGTATGTTGTTTGTAATAATTAGCCGAAGGATGTGGGTTATGGAATTTGTTTGTGATGATTTATGTAATTTTGAGAAGCCAATCCTATTGTTGTGAACTATTTATTCCCTGAATGATACTCTTAGACAATTTCGCAGTTGCTGCAAGTGTATTACGGGCTAGTTTGTTGTAAAATCGTGTTACAGCTAGTGAACTGTGGAATCTAATTAGCTGGGGGCTTGTACTTATTATAGCGAAACTTTGTGGCATCAGGCATATATTACTTGCAGTTAGAGCATCTCCAACAGGCGCCCAACGCGCCGGCGCGGTATAAAAAGTTTGCAGTACCAAAAAGGCGTTTTGGCGCGCCGCGCGTCTGTTTCGATTTAGCAGACGCGCCAAAACTTGCCTGCCGCTTTAGCAGGCGCACTAAAATAGAGCGCCAGAAACCTTATCCACAACGAGAGCGCGCTAAGATTGGATCGAAAAAATACATAGAAATAGAAATATATTAGGGTTCAACGAACACAACTACGCGCACAGGCGCTACAAACGCACACATATTAACACTACGCGCATATAGGCGCGCACGGGCACACTACGCGCCGGCGGAACGCGCCGGCGATCTAGAAGTCGCTGTCGGAGGAGTAGAAGTCGTTGCCGGAGTTCGTCGTGTCGGAGACGGAGTCCTGCAGCGCGTTCCACATCGGGTCGCCGGCGGGCCAGCAGGCGCGGCCGGCCGCCAGTTCAGCCTCCGCCGCCGCCCTGAGCGCCCTCCTCTGCTTGCGCCATTCATGCATCTCGGCCCGGCGCTCGGCCCGCTCCGCGCGCAACGTCTCCCAGTGCGCAAGCTCCTCATCCCTCTGCTCCGGGTTGGCGCGGTACCACGCGTCCACGGCGCGGCGGTCGTTCTCCGCGACGAGGTCGAGCGTCGCGCGAAGGCGTTGCGCGCGGCGGTCCTCGGCGGTGACGATGAACGGCTGAGGCGCCCGGTCCACCGCCTCCTGCAGGTTGCGGGAGTCGCGGAAGTTCATGGAGGCCGGGTCGCGGCCGAGACGCCACGCCGCCGCGTCGTACGCGCGGGCGGCGGCCTGCGCGCTGAAGAACGTCCCCAGCGGGACGCGGGTGTCGCCGGAGCGGATCTCCGCGGTGTAGCGACCGTTGGGGCGGCGTCGGACGCCACGGTAGCCGGACTGCGAGCGGCGGCGCGGCGGCATCGTGGAAGGGGAAGTGTTTGCGCGTCGGTGGCGGCTGAAATCCTAGCGGTGGCGGGAGGGAGGGGAAGCCGTTGCGCTACGCGTGGTGGAGCGCGCGCTGGACACGGGGCGGTGTATATAGCGCCAGAACTACCGCTTTGGCCCGCGCGCGCTTCGCTTTTTCGCGCGCGCCCTTTTTCCCCGCGCCTGCTGGAGCGGCCGATTTGGCCCCGCGCGCGGGAAAAAGCGGTTATTTGGCACGCGCGGGCCAATTTGGGCGCCTGTTGGAGATGCTCTTAGCTGTTGCATGCATTGCAAGTAATCAGAAAATTGCAAAAGGATATCTCTTCTGCTAACTTATAGGGGATCGCCCGACTTATCTGGAGGAACAAGCCAATATTAAACCTGGCATGACGACCAACACGGCCCATGTTGTGGTTCCTGGGCAGAAGGCTTGGCCCGAGGGTTTTGTCCGTGCGTTTCTCACCTTGCATGCATCTCCTTGTTCAAGAAAAAAAAAAACCTCACCTGCATCAGTCGTCGCATCACGTCCAGAAAAGAAAAGCGTCGCATTCATCTGAATGTAAGGGTATGCCTGTGCAGATCCGGGATCCTGTAGTGTGTCGCTGTGTTTTTTACCGCCTACTACCTCGTCCTCCGCCGGCCGCTCCAGCGGTGGGAGGGCGGGGGATCCCCGTTTCGCGTGTGTACATAGTGTAGGGTGTGTGAGTTTTCCGGCCAGCGGCGCCATGGAGGGATGGTTTCGTCGGTGTTTTGGTGCAGGTGCTTCCTTCCTCTCGCGGCGGAGCTCGATGGAGATCTGCGGTGTCGCGCCTGCCCCTTCGCTCCCTGAGATCCCTAGATCCACTGGGAGTGCAACCCCCCTCCCGGATCTGGCGTGGCGGCGGATCCGGGTTGACGATCTTGAAGCTGAAGATTTTCCAGGAAGACGAAGGAGAAGCAGCGGGAGCTGGATGGAGGCTCCATGGAGTTCGAGGTCCGGCGACTTCCCATCCGCCAGGGGGCGTCTTTTGATCCAAGGCTTGAAGGAAGACGCGGCGGCGGCGCGCCACCGGCACGTTCTGCTCTTCGTCGGCATCTCCGGGTTGCAGAAAGACTGTATTGCTTTTTCGATCTTCTTCAAGTTTCTTTCTGTATTGTTCTTCCTGTAAGATCTATGGTTTCCTCGCAAAAAAAAAAAAGACAAGATACGAACAAAAGCGTTCCAAGCTGTAGATGTTACGGGAAGCGGGCAACAGTTCAACAAATTAGGGGCGTGACTGAAACCCAGTCAGTTCTAAGCCAACTTTTAGTATGTACGTACAAGTTCTTTAAAAAAAACTTACGTAGAAGAAACACACACCACACTTTCACAGCTGTCCTATCTGGTAGTATATTTAGCTAAAGATCAAATATATCACAAATGAAGAAGGTGTAGTGACAGAAAGCATAGGCGAAGCTATGTACAAAGTCAACGGGGCCACCGCCCCTCCCTCCCAAGGTTTGGAAGAATTAGTAAAGATTTTTAAAAAAAAAGGCTTGCATAAAAAATTTAGATCCTTTTGCCCCACCCCACAAACAACCATGTTTTGTGTTCCATCCCCTCCCCTCCACCCCCCACCAATGATCCTTGGCAAGCTCCACCACTGGCAGAAACTACGATGATACCTCATCTCGGCCTTTTGTGTAGTATACTCAGGCACGACCATTGTTTGGACTCGACAAATCAACCAACAAATCCGAGACAATCGACGGGGACATGCAGTAGTCTACTGGAGTGCGTGGCATCATCGCTACATATCGAAATACGCATGTGCGTGGCACACATGCAGTCAAGCCATACCGTTGTAAGACATGGCTGTAGCCCTTTAACCCTACCGTCGTAATGTTGAGCTGTAGATGATACGGGAAACGGGCAACAGTTCAACAAATTGGGGGCGTGCCTAAAACCCAGTCAGTTCTAAGCCAACTTTTAGTGTGTATGTGCAAGTTTTTTTTTAAATACGTACGTAGAAGAAACTCACACCACACTTCGACAGCAGTCCTACCTGGTAGTATATGTAGCTAGCTTTTAGTGTGTATGCGCGTTTGGTGGCCTGCAGCCCCTCTTACGCCCCGCCAGACTAGGCTGTGGAGGGCCTGGTCTGGCGAGACCAACCTCTGGGCCGTGTTGTGCATGCCGTTTGGCAGCCTACATCGCACCGCGAGCACAGATTGAGCACATTGTTTGGTAGCCAGCAGCGTCCCAGAAAAGCAAGCAGCGATGCAAAGTAAGGTGTTTGGTTGCGTCCGAGCTAGATTGTGCTCACCCGTTGTTGCTAATGGTGAGCTTACCATACTACATAGATGGTCTTATCAGTCCATCGAGTCCTAGCTACTACGAATTGCAGTTCATCAGTACATCCCTAACTAGTACGAATTACAGTTCATGAAATAGCATTACAGTCTAGAGGTAACTAGCAAAGGTTCGGCACAGATGATAATTAGGAAAGGGGCAGGGTCTTCTTCTTCTTCTTCTTCTTCTTCTGCATATCGCTGTGTTGAAGCTCATATCCTGGCGGCACCTCTATCATCCCACATTGCATGAGCCCACTCCATCCTTTTGGCCTTCCAAGCTTCACTATCTCCTAGAGGGACACCATGGGCGCCCTGAGGTGTGTCGTCAGCGTCACATCTTCCTCAAAGGGGAAATGTTCATCTATCCCCCACCCTAAGATCCAATTGTGAAGAATGCAACATGCAAGAACTAGCTTAACTTGGGTCTCCAAAGGGTGGAATGGCTTCTGGTCAAGGATCTTGAATCTGTTCTTCAGTGCAGCAAATGCTCTTTCTATGGTGACTCTAAGGCTAGAGTGACGGAGATTGAACAATTCCTTGGCATTCTGCGGACCACTCCTTGAACTGAACACGTTTAGATGGTACCTGGTCTTTCGGAACGGTGGCAGAATTCCAGGCCGACATGCATATCCAACATCTCCAAGGTAGAACTTACCTTCAGGCATGCTGATCCCATCAGGCCTGGACAAGCCCGCTAGCACATATGTGAACATCATGTCGAAATCAATAGCAACAAGGACATTCTGGCTTGTGTAATGCTTCCTTCCTCTGTATGCTGCAGACTGTGATCTCGGCACTCTAGCAGTGACATGAGTACCATCAATGGCGCCAATGCAATCCTGTCATTAGAAGAACAAACATATGAACAAACAGATGAACAAACACATGAACAAATAGATGAACAAACACAACATGAACAGACGGATGAACAAACACAACATGAACAAACATATGAACAAATGTAGTGGTAACCTGGAAATATGGAAACCATCTGTAGCTGTTGCTGATCTTGGATGGGTTTGAGCTTTAGGTGGCTTGATCATCTCTTGTCTGAGCTCTCCAAGGGCAAACATGACTTGCTTAAAGTAACGCGAGATAGTCTCACATGACCTTCTAAATGTGCCGTGGATCACTCTAAACCTTTGATTATGACCCACAACATGAAGGAACATGCAAACTTGCTCTTAGATGGATGTGTGGATGCTATCTTCCAATAGGCCGCCTTCTCTGAACCTTTTGACAAGTTCAAAGAAGGGGGCTTTTCCCATCCGAAGCATTTGTATAGCCTCCACATCGTTAGTGCTGTCGATTTTGTTCAGATTCGCTATCCTCTCTTGATCCCGGGCCATAGGTGAAGATGAACAGAAGCTGATGTAAAGCTCCCCCTGCCGGCTTTCGAGACGACGGCGCGGATCCGATGTCGAAGAAAAGGAGAGAGGAAGCTGCTGGGGAAGAACACGCTCTCGAGCTCCTCCTGCCGGCCGGAGAGACGACGTCGACGATACGGTGGTGGAGAGGACGGACACGAGCCGCCGGTGAAGATCCGGGGTGGGGAATTTTTGGGTCCTCTATGGCGGGCGGTGACCGAATAGAGGTGGAGGTGAGAGTATGTGGGGCGTGAAAAGGAGCCGGAGATTCGGCATCTCCCGCCATCTCCCGCGCTCCGCCCGCGCGCACATCGTCGGCGAATTTTGCAGCCGCCAGACCTGGCTCCACATGCATGCTCGATTCGAGCGTGCCTTCTGGGCCTGGCTCAGCGCTGCATCAATGAGCGTGCCAGCCACAACGTGGGCGTGCTGCGACCAACCAATCAGCCCAGTTTTGCACCTGTCGGGCCTGTTTGGAGGTGCTGCATGCCACCAAACGCGCCCTATATCACAAGTGAAGAAGGTGCATCGACAGAAAGCATAGGCGAAGCTATGTACAAGTCAGGGGGGCCACCGCCCCCCACATCCCCACAGTTTTGGAAGAATCTGTAAAGTTTTTTATAAGGTTTGCATAGAAAATTTAGATCCTTTTCGTCCTTTTGTGTAGTCACGCAGGTACGATCATTGTTTGGACTCAAACCGATCAACCAACAAACTCGAGACAAGCGACAAGGACATGCACTCGTCTACAGGGGCACGTGGCATCGTTGCTACATATTGGAATACGCCTGCGCATGGCGTGCGTGCGGCCAAGCCATACCGCCGTAAGACATGGCGGTAGCCCTTTAACCCTACCGAGCGGTAGTAAAAAGGGTTAGAACATGCTAAAAATTTAGACTCGGTTTATTTTAGACTAAACTTTTGCCAGGAGGTCAGATTTGTGGTTTTCGCCGATGGGAGGTGTGCTGAGGACGGTCCGGAGTCCCGCCACTGCAGGAAAGAGGCGAGCAGTTGAATTTGGGTATCAACAATAGAAATTACCAACAATGTATTGATGATGTGATCTTATAGTATCTCATAAAGAGGTCTATCCAGCATCGTTGTTACCCTAACAACATGCTCTCATTATTGTCGACATTCTTGTTACATTAACAATATCCATGATCAGGGAAACCAGATCGTCAACAATACGTGAGCTAGTCTAGAAGCATGACTAGTGATATGTTTGGTGTTTATTATTCCACAACATGCAATTAGATTTTCCACCGAATCTCATGTTCACGAACTAATCCAATTATAACAAAGAACATCCATTCATGAACATAGAGATATCATGAACATATAGAATAATAATAACTTTATTATTGTCTATAGAACATATTTCCACTGAAATCCGATACATCTTCCAACACTTCCGTAGATACATCTTCAAATTTTATAATGTCAAAAAAAATCTGAATAAACTGTTGCAGATACATCTTCACATTCTATATGTTCACAAAATCATTTCGTGGAAAATCGATTTTGTTGCACGTGTAAAAAGAAAAAAAAATGTCTCATGAAAAGGCTTTTTATAGCACCAAATTTTGTCTTTTTACAGAGACCACAAAAAAAATTCGGTTTTCTGTGAACAAATTTGTTAACACATAGGATGTTAAAATTGATGTGCGGATATTTTTACATTTTTTGACATTTCAAAATGCGTTTGAAATGTATTTTAAGTAAAGGCGCCCCTCTTTCTTTTTCCAATACTTCTTGTCTTCGTCCTTCAAATGTAGTAAAAATGCCCCACATTATCATTCCTTTTTTTTTTGAGAATTCCACATTATCATTCCTCTAAGCTGTAAAACGCGCAGATGGGGAGCAACCTCGTGCTTTTTGATGTTTTACTGCGGCTGACATGTGGACCTGATTGTATGTGTATGTTCGCATGTCGACCGCGTGTCGTTCTTGGCATGTCGACCGCGCGTCCTTGTGTGCCTTAACACCTGCACGTCCACCCCTCATAAGTGCCATTGGCTAAGAGCATCTCCAAGTGGAGCCCTCAAATTCGGCCCCCAAACTGTCCGCGGACGCGTCCGCGGACAGTGACCGGACAACCCCTAAAACTAGTGTCCTACAAGCATAACCCCCAAATAATCCCCCCAAAACCATATTGACATCCAACGTAGATCACAGGATAGATCATAGTTCAAAGATCATACGAATAAACATAGTTCAAACCAGGTTCAAACATCCACGGACATAGTTCAACACAGAAATTAATCGGACACAGTTCATCGGAGACACCGGAGCGGAGGAGCTCTCACAGACGGTGGAGAACCCGGCCGTCCTCCGCTGCCGCACGTTCCCTTTGGCGATGGCGTCGTGCCCGGCGAACCCCGGCTTGACGTTCCAGCTCCCGTGCGTGAGATACGCCGGCTTCACGTTGAGCTTCCACCGCTCTCGCGACTGCTTCACGTTCCCGTTCGCGTGCTTGAGCGGCGCCCTCTTCATGTTCCCGAACTTCCACTCCGTCGATGCCAGCCTCCCCCAAGTGCGTTGTACAGTAGGATGGCATTGTCCATCTATCAAAATGAAATAGGTACTCAACAAAAGTAGCTACGGGTTCCGGCATTGTACAAAATTGAACATCAAAAACTTACGGAACCCATTTGTGCCAAGCATCCGGCAAACTTGTTAATTTTCGTCATGATGCATTGCCATCTATGGCAGAGGGACTCCTCAGTGCAGACAACTTCCGAGTTAGCATTGAACACTTGACCGATCCGGCCCTAAAATGAAGCACGGTGGTAGCTTCCGGTCTGAGGATCTTCCGGGGTGGACAACCACGCATTGCACAACACCTTATCATCGCCGACGGAGTACATCGGCCCTCTCGCAACGGCCTACGGGTTCATCAAATCCCTACATTACGCATCCTACTTGTTTCTAAAATGTACATTGGTGGAAGGAGGTGCAAACCTGCAGAAGCGCCGCCACTGTTTCGTTGGACGCGGCGGAGGCGGCACTGCCCGCAGAGCCGTTGCAAAGAGCCGCCGCCACCGACCGAGAAGACGGCACCGCGGCATCCGCCCCGGGGCAGCGGCCAATCTCCTCCTCCTCCGCGAACGCATGCCAGTACAGCTCGGTTGTGAATTCGCTGCCGGAGCCGGCCATTGTCAAAGCTGCAGACGGAGCAGCGTGACAGTGGAGTGGAGTGGAAAGGGGATCGGAGGAGAGTGAGAGCTAGGGTTCCGACCGGGGTGGGGATTTTGTGGATATATGTGGGGTCGTATTGGGCCGCGTCCGGACCGCCCCAAACCCTCCCCACATATGGGCTGGGTTTGGGGTGTGCCGGACCGCCCGGGCGTTTCGGATGGCTTTGGGGGCCTCCTTTGGGTGGTGGTTTTCAGCCCAAACCGCGTCCGGGCTGTCCGCCCGGACGTTTGGGCGGCCTTTGGGGGCTCTGCTTGGAGATGCTCTAATCGCACCATTCGTTAGGAAAACCTTGCACTTGTAGCATTTGATAAACAAAGGGCGAATTTACTTTATCGTACTCTTACTAAAAATCAACCTTAAACATAGTTGCACTTTGTTTATTAGCACCCACAATATGAAAGGTTTCATGCAAAATATTAACTCCCTCCAGTATGCGTCTACCCTTAACAAACACAGTTTAGATAAAGGAAATGACATCGCTACCAACCAAACGAAGCATGTTCATCAAGACTTTAGTCATGACTTTAAAGATGACATTTAAAAGGTACAGGGGCCTAATTTTTTTAATTTGTTTAGCATATTTAATTTTTGGAACCAAGGTAACTAAGGCACAATTCAGTCCATAAATATGGAGACCACCTTTATGAAAATCATCAAGTAAGCCTTTTAAACCCCATTTCTTGAAATCCCAATACTTCCGATATAATCTAGTTCTATGAATCTACCAGGATCAGAAGATTTATTATGGTGAAATGAAAACACCGCATCATGTAATTCTTTCATTGTAAAGGGTTCTAGCAATTTCCTAGAGCCCCCTCTTTAGTAATTTTGGGAGAATTTTGAACATCCATAGATATATTCGACTGATCTGGGTGTCCAAACAAAAAAAATTAAAACTTGGTTATGTAATCCATAAAAATTTTGCACCCTCAGTTTCCCCCCTCATTCCGCTCTAAGAAAGTAATTAATTGTTTTTCTTCGCCTACCATTAGCCTTAGCATGATAATATTTAGTATTACAGTCGCATTTGAAAATTTCTCTTTTCTTTAGCCCTTTAAATCCATTTAAACTCCTCCAGTTATAAAAGAAGGCCTGATTGCCTTCTCAATTATTTTTGTTCATTCCTTAGAGCAACCATTATACCATTCATTTCTCGTTATTTATCAATTGCGTCTAATTGAGAAAGAATATCTTTTTCCAATTTCCTATACTAAGCATTCATATTTATATTCCAATCCTTCAATTTCTTTCTAAGTTTCCTTAATTTGGTTTGCCACTCATCAATATTCGAATCTGACAATGTGGGGTCTAGGCAAATTCTTTCACAATCTCATCCGAACCCTCTCGCTAGAACCAAGCATGTTCAAATCTGAAAATGGCAGGTTTATCATTATTAAATGAATATTCCACAAAAGTGGTGTATGGTAAGAAATCTCCCTCTTCAAAGTAGTTAAAATAGTCATTGGGTATTTTTCTTGTCAATAATACAAAATGCAACTCTATCTATTTTTTCAAAAGTTTTTTAGCATAATTTCCCCAATTGAAAGTCCTACCATTAAGAGCCTACTCTCTTAAACCTGCTTGGTCTATAGTGTCATTGAATACACAACTCCAATTCCCTAAAGGTCCAGGTTATTTTTTTAAGACTCGCTTCTTAAAATATTTAAATCACATCCAATTAGAACTGGTGTGAAACTCCTTTCAAAACTCTAGTTAACTTAGCAAGTAAAAAAGTTTTTCTTCAGGCTGAGCATCACCATAAACAATCATCAAATCCCAAACAAAACCAACAGATTGATCATTAATGGCAACTTTCACATAGTAATAACCATGTTCAACATGTAAGACATCCAAAATATCATGGTTTATCCCAACCAAAATGCCATCAACATGACCTTTAGAAGGGGCATTATGCCAAATAAAATCCTACCACCACAAAGAACATGTATCCATTCTAGAGAAATTTTGTTTCATTGTTACTTGCAAACCTACAAAATCAACACGCCAGCCAACAACCAATTCTCTAATAAACCGTCTTCTGGAATCACCTCCAGTGCCCTTCTATTCCATATGCATCCCTTTGTTATTAAAATTTCTTATTTGTTCCACCTTTTTAAAGGACACAACAGGTGTCACACAACAAATTACTGCGGATCGTTGTTCCTTATTCTTATTACCAAGTTTTTGGTCTTAATATGATGATATGGTCCCATCCTTCAACATCGTTATCTGCATCAGGTTCATCTCCATCATATAATAACTCCTCTATAGTGTTATCACCCACATCAATAAATTCAGAAGGATTGTTAACGGTTAATTCCACCGGATCATTGCTTCTCAAATCATAATTTATCTAACTTGTTCAAGTGCTCTAATAATATGTTTGTTATGATCAATCATTTCAATGGAACAGCCAGGTTGCCCTGGCGAATGAGCAATCATTGAGCTTTCCGGCCGTACGGCTAGTTCGTCACATCACCGGATGGATGCATGTAACATCAATCACCTGCCAAACCGGAAGAGAAGTCACAAGCGTGCGCGATGCGGTGACAGCGAGACCTTGATTTTGAGGGAGAAAACAAAATTTCCTCGAGCTAGATTGAGATACTGGTCCCCATCATGCCCTGCAAAACGGTTTTTGGCGATTGTCTTGCAGAAAACGCACAAAACAGTAATAGTACATAGAACAACTCAGACACTCGGTTCGGTCGATAGCAACAAAAACAAGGTCTAATAATCTCGGTTTCGGATCTGAACTATTCACCCATGGCAATACATGTATACCTTTACGTTCAAGAGCAAAGAGTGATCCTGTTTATTAGTGGTAGAACACTGTATCGTTACAGAAAACAGTACACTACGTCGATCGATTGTCCAAAACCATGAGATGTTAGACAACATGAGTGGCAACAGAGCACATATCATAGCTACACAGGTACTCCCTCCGTTCCAATTTAATTGACTTCCTATCCACCAAATGTTTATGTATCTAGACATGTTAAATATATAGATACATTCACATGTGGTGTATAGCAAGTCAATTAAATTGAAACGGAAGGAGTAGATGGCATCGATGCTGATGGGGGGCAAGGAGAAGCAGAGCAGCTGTTCTGGTTTCCACACAAAAAGCACAAGAACAAGCAGCGCAAAAGGTCACACCAAGGGCCATGCATTCATCACCATATATCCATGATGATGCCCATGCCTGGCTGGGGCGTGGCCGGGGCCATGGTGCCATGCGCATCCCAGGTAAGACGGTGTGGGAACTGGCACGACGTACTGGGATCGATGCAGACACCAGGCCGGGGTTCTGAAGAAATCCATCCCCACTGTGCCCTCCAGTTGAAGAAAGAAAAGAATGAGATGGATGCAGATGGGGAGAGGATGGGGGAGTGACTGACGACAAACCTGCTAAGTTGGGGAGTGGGATGTCAGGTGCACTGGCTATGTCCATGCACTCACGACAACAAATTGTTTGGTTTGCTATGGGCAAGGATCCACGCTATAGACACGTTCTGAATCAGACGTGCTCTACATCTTTCTTGGATTTCTGAGGGAGAAAATGAGTGAGGAAGAGAGCCACCCCCACGCGCTCCGGCCGCTCCAGGCCGGGGCGGCCACCCCGTCCCCTACCTGCCCCCTTCTTGCGGCTGCCGCGCCGCCGTCCCCTGCCGCAGCTGGGCCCGAGCTGGTCTTCGGCTCCTTCACGGCGGAGCTGCTGGCGAGCTCGTGGACGAAGACCGGTGCCAGCTCAAGCAAGCTGCAGATCTGCGGGCCGGCGTTGCTGCCGCCGCCCCCTCCCCTCGGGCCGGGCGTCGTCCCGAGGACTCTCGCTGATCTGGACAAGGAAAAACAAATCCTTGCCTCTGCGGTGCCAATCCAGGTCGCCGCTCCCCGGTTGCGGTCAGTTATTGTTCCTCCTCAATCTCCGCTGGCGTTTAATGGAAAGATCATGGAAGACCGCGCTCAGAAGTGGCAAGTGGTGAGACCCAAATTCTGGTGGAGGAAGGTTAATCCTTCCCCTTCCGGAGCCTCGTCCTCTGCCCGTCGTCAAGCGAATTCAAGCAGCTCTGCAGCCATGGAGGCCGTACGATTCAAAGGCGTGTGCTTCCGTTGCTTATCTCCAGAGCACTTCGTACGCCATTGCCACGGCTCTGTTCATTGCCTCGAGTGCCGGCTGCCTGGGCATCTCGCTCGCAACTGTCCATCCAAGAAACACTTCCAGAAAGACACCGCGCCCCGTCCTCCTCCGCCTGCCCGTGCTGCGCCGCAGCCTGCTAGGCGGCCACGCATGGACGTCCCGCCGGGACACCCGTCCAGACGCCCGCTTGAGGAGCACAGCTACTCCATCATCACGCCGGCAATGGAGGCGGCGACCTATGAGATGCGCCGCACTCACCTCGCCATCCTCATCTCGGATCCACGCCTCAACATCAGCACTCGTTCCATCGCCAAGGCACTGCAGGAAGCACTGCAGTTTCCGTGGGCGGACATCCACGTCTCGGCGTTCTACCCCGACGACTTCCTTGTCCGGTTCACGCACCCTTGGCAGCGTGACCTGGCCTACCAGCGGGGGACGGTGCCGCTCCGGCGAGGGAGCATGGCGCTGCGCTCCTGGTCCCCCATCGAGCGTGGGAACCCACAAACGTGGCGCTTCTACTGCCGGGTCGCGATCGAAGACATGCCGCTCTGTGCCTGGGATGATGAGAGCACGGTCAAGGCCGTGCTGGGCGGCAAATGCGAGCTCGACCGCATTGAGCGCCGTTCTCTGCTCCGCGACAACACGGCAGCTTTGTTCGCCTGGGTCTGGTCGCCGGATCCTGACCTCATCCCTCGAGTCAAGCCGCACACAATCCTAAACAGGCCGGAGGGCGACCGTGCGGCGGTGGCGGAAGGCACACCTGCAGAAGAAGGCCGTGTTGGTCCTCTGTTCAGAATCCTGATCCACCTGGACAAGGTCAAGGACTACTCCCCGATAGATGACAGCTCGGCTAGGCGACGGCGCGATCGGGAGTGGCCGCGCGTCTATCGCCATGATTGGGAGTTCGGGGTCAAGGATGGTACGCCTCCGCCGCGTCGCAGGTCGGCGCGCGACCGCCTTGGTCCATCCAATCACCACAATGATGATGAGGATCGGGATGAACATGATGAGCGCCGTGATGAGCGCCGCAGGGACCGTGGCAGTCGGCGTGATGATCACAGGCGCAGTGGCAGGCGGGATGATGATAGCAGTGGAGATGGCGACGCCTACCATCGAGAACCGGAGCGTCGGGTGCCGCGCAATGTTCGGCACGACCGGCGGCCTAGCAGGTCGCCGGAGAGGAGGAGGTACGCTGCTGCGGAGACAGTGCTCTCCTCTGACAGGAGGCCGCGTAGCCCGTCCAACAAACCTTCTCATGATCGCCGCATTCAGGAGATGGTCCAGCCTCAGCTGCAGGCTCCGATGATTCTTCCTGCAGTTAACCAGCAGCCGCCTCGTCGCCATGGTCGTGATGGACGAAGCAGATCCTGCACTCCAACCGGCAGCCTCGCCATGGGCGGCACCCCGTCGCCGCCAATCGGCTCCCCACGCCACCTGTACCTCGGAAGCCCGATGCAGGTCTCGCCGCCTCGACTGCCGCAGCTTGCGGATGAGGGAGGGGTTCACTACACCCTCTGCTCCACTGAGATGGACATGCCGGCTTCGGTTTTCGACGGCAAATCGCCGCCGGCCTCGCCTCTCATCGCCTGGGACCAGCTATCCCCCAAGAGAACAGATGCTATCGCCAGCGCCGACGCATGGTCGGCCAACATCCTGCCTGTAGACGGCCTCCAGCTGCCCCAGGCCTGCTACCTCAGCTCCCCCTCGCCAGCTCAAACGCTGGCAAACATGGACGCAGAGCAGCTAGCGGATGAGCATGTCTGGGCCGGGCTATTCGGAGAACGCTCGGGCAGCCATGACCCAAACTTGGCGGCGATCCAGGCCTGGAACGGCGCCTGGCTCGATGGGCCAACTGCTGGGCCCTATGTTGAGCTGCAGCCCATGACGCAGCCGCAGTTGGCACAGCTTGCATCGGAGGAGCGTCTTTTTGGGCCTGGATACCAGCAGTACGAACAGGGATCAGGCGACCAGCTGCCGTCGGAGAAAACAGTGCTCGAAGTTCCAGTTTGCAGCCCGGCAAGCCCAGGATGGCAGCTGCATCATGTTATTTGCCCACCCCAGGCGGTTGCAGCAGAAGACTCCTCCTCTGATGATGTTGATGACGAGACTCTTTACCATGTCACTTTGCAGTCCAATGCTTTGGATGTGCTTCGAGAGGCAAACCTCTGCGGCCAGGGCGCACTTGATGAGGTTACCAGCATGGTGAGCTCCCTTGAGGTCGACCACAAGACGACCATGATGAGCAAGGTCATGGGCATGGTCTCCCAATCCTTGCTTGGGTTTCCTACCAATGCTAGTCAGAAGAAGATCAAGGAAGGGGCCAAGAAGCTGCTATCCCTAGCCACGCCAGCAAGACGCAGCGAGAGGCCAGCGACGAAGACATCCTCCATGCGGGCATCGCGGCGAGCTCAGGCCAGCGCATGCATGGCGCTGGGTCTGATCAAGAGAGAGGACGAGTTCACCGAGGAGATCCTTGCCACATACCTCAAGCGTTTCGATTTCAACGTCAGCAACCATGAAGTTCAGAAATTGGCTGTTGTTACCGGCGCCACGGGGAGGCCGGAGTTTGTCTTGCCGGACAGCGAGTTACAGGAGCTGCTGCGCGACACGCGCGCCTAGGCAGCATGTCCGCTAAGCGTCGTCAAGTTTCCATGATTAGTGCAACTCCAATTATGCCTGCCATGGGTGGTACTCTGGCCTGCTCGTGCTTCTCTCGGCTTGACAAGCTGGGAGATTTGTATCAGTTAGCTATTCTTCTTTGCTTCGCCTTAGCTCTGCCGTCGATCTGTTCAGCCATTACCTGTAGCCGGCTAAACAGCCCGCGGCCGCCTCTCTGCCTTATGCAAGGGATGCATCGTCCTCTAGACTGTCTGTCGGCTCAAGAAATTGCAAGCACATTCGGCTGCTCTGCGACACCTTCGTGTGTCTGTCGAAATCTTCGTCATGTTAGCAAGCCTTAAGCTTCTAAACTGGAACGTCAGAGGGCTTAACGACCGCGCCCGACGGGCGGTCGTGCGGGATCTGGCTATCTCCACGGGCTGCTCAATCATGTGTCTCCAGGAGTCCAAGATCGGACCTCTGACTCTCGCTGATCGCTTAGAAATTGCTGGACCTAGCTTCAACGGCTTCGCCGAACTTCCAGCTGATGGCACTAGGGGCGGAGTTCTGATGTTTTGGCAAGACTGTTTTGACGTTGTCGACATTGTAGTCAGAAACTTCTCCGTCACAGCGGTTTTCCGCGAGCACAACACTACTAGCACATGGACTCTCACCACTGTCTACGGACCGTCAGACGACGATCGCAAGCAAGCCTTCCTAGATGAAATCATCTCCATCCACGATGCCACGACGGGGTCATGGATTATTTGTGGCGACTTCAACCTAATTCTTCACGATCAGGACAAGAACAAACCAAGAGTAAATAGGCGATGGATGACAAGATTCAAAGCGGCGCTTGATCGCAGCTCACTAAAAGAAATTAAACTTGTTGGCCGTCGTTACACTTGGAGCAACGAGCAAATTGACCCGACATTATGCCGCCTCGACCGAGCCTTTGCTAACATTGATTGGCTCGAGCTGTTCCCTGCTCCCAAATTGCTTCCCCAAGCCTCGTCCATGTCAGACCACTGCCCTCTCCTCCTTGTCCAGGACATTGCTGTCCGAGCCCCGCGGCGTTTTCGGTTTGAAAGTTACTGGCCTCTCCTCGCCGGATACAGCACTGTTGTTGAGCAATCTTGGAACTCCCCCTGCACGCTAACTAATGACTTCGCCATCCTTGACTGCAAACTGCGTCGGCTTGCTAAGCACCTCTCTTTTTGGGCCAAAAATTATGTTGGTGACATTCGTAAGCAAATGTTAGTGGGCCAGGAAATCATGCTTCGGTTGGATGCAGCCCAAGAAACAAGGCAGCTCTCGGAGGCCGAAAGGGAGTTGCGAAATGCGCTGAAAGCTAGGGCTGTGGGCCTGGCTGTCCTGAACAAAATCAAAGCCCGCCAACGAGCCAGAATTAAATGGCTGCAACTTGGGGATGCAAACACCAGGTACTTTCACTTGCGTGCCTCCCATCGTCGTCAGAAAACCCGAATCCAGTCCTTGGTGTCGACTGCAGGCATCGCGGTTACCCCTACTGAAATCGAAGAAGTTGTCAGCCAGCACCTAACCTCGGTGATCGGAACAAACGTTCCGTGCACCCAACGGTTTGATTGGCAGAAGCTTGATCTTCCCAGAGTGGATCTATCTGATTTGGACTCACAATTCACGATGGAGGAGCTTAAAACGGCAGTCTTTGACTCTGCAACGGACAAAGCACCAGGCCCTGACGGCTTCTCCGGCGGGTTCTTCAAGTCAGCCTGGACGGTGATCAAGGATGACTTACTGCGTGCTCTCCGTCAGTTTTACAATCTCAACGACATCTCCTTTAAAAACCTCAACACTGCGTTCTACGTCTTCCTGCCAAAGATTGAGGAGCCAACTCAGATCACTCACTACCGGCCGATCAGCCTGATTCATGCCTTTGCTAAACTTGTCACCAAGATCCTAGCTTCAAGGCTCAAGCCGAAGATGGAAGAGCTCATCTCGCCATGCCAAAGCGCGTTCATTTCTGGAAGAAACATACAAGACAACTTCCTCTACGTTCAAAGCACGGCTAAGTACTTCCATCGAACAAAGAAGCCTGCTGTTTTGCTCAAACTAGATATAGCCAAGGCTTTTGACACTGTGTCTTGGTCATATCTGATGGATATGCTCGAGGCCCGCGGCTTCCCGACACGGTGGCGAGATTGGCTGGCATTACTGTTCAGAACTGCTACATCTCGGCCACTAATCAATGGCGTCGCAGGTTCATCGGTTGAGCACCATAGAGGATTGCGACAGGGAGACTCCTTGTCGCCTTTCCTTTTCGATCTCGCCATGGAGCCCTTCCACCGACTGCTGCACCTAGCTACAGATGCCGACATTCTGTCCAAGCTCAAAGGAAAACAGTGCATATACCGTGCTTCCCTGTACGCCGACGACGTCGCGCTTTTCATCAACCCTACTGCTGGGGACTTCAGTGGACTGCGCCTAATTCTTGATGCCTTCGGAGCGGCCACCGGCCTGATCACAAACCTCGCAAAGAGCTCGGCCACCTTGATCCGGTGCGGTAATCTGGATGTGCATGGATGGCTCCAAAACCTTGGCATTCCGATCAAGGAATTTCCATGTACATATCTGGGGCTGCCACTTTCCATCACTAAGCTACGCAAAGCGGACTGGCAGGCTTTGTTAGACAAAATTGACAAATACTTAGCAACTTGGAAGGCACGGCTGATGAGCAAGGCTGGGAGGCTTGAGCTGCTCAATTCCGTGTTGTCTTCTCTTCCGGTATACATGATGACGATTAATGAGATGCCAGCTTGGGTAAAAAAAGAGTTCGACAAACGTCGACGGGCGTGGCTGTGGGCTGGCGAAGTGAGTTGCAATGGAGGCAAATGTCGTGTTAGCTGGAAAAAAGTATGCAGACCGAAGGACCTGGGCGGTTTGGGTGTCCACGACATCGACAGTTTTGGGCGGGCACTCAGGCTTCGATGGCTTTGGAAGAAATGGACTTGCCCCAACAAACCTTGGGCCTCCATGCCACTGCCCTGTTCCAAGACGGATCGTGCCTTGTTCGCGGCGGCGACCAAGATCACCATTGGGAATGGGGAGATTGCATCGTTCTGGACAGATCATTGGCTGCATGACCTGAGACCATGCGATATCGCTCCTGATATTTACAAAGCATCCATCAGAAAAAACAGGACTGTTAAGGACGCGCTCTCGCAACTAAAGTGGATTAATGACCTCCGATTCAACCTCACGGAGGACAACATGCCACAGTTCATCCAGCTAGCGGAGCTCATCGATCAAGTACAACTAACGGACGAGCCAGACGCAATTGTGTGGACATTCGGCAAAAATGAATTCTACTCCGCACACTCGGCATATCAGATGCACTTTGCTGCCTCCATCCGCACTGATTTCAAACAAATCGTTTGGAAAGGGTGGGCGCCGGCTAGATGCAAATTCTTCGTTTGGTCGTTAATGCTAAACAGTGTCCTGACCGCCGACAAGCTGATACTCCGACAATGGCCTAATGAATATTTCTGCCCCCTCTGCCGCCGTAATCTGGAAACGGCGCAACACTTGTTCATGGAATGCCCATACGTGCTGGACATTTGGGAGAATGTGGCTGCTTCCTTCAACGCCAGTAAGCTGCGGCCGTTGTCATGGACTAACAAAGGACTGTCCATTCAAGATTGGTACAGAAGCACGGTTGACACCGGCTCCAAGGAGCAGCGTAAGCTGGCTCGTACTCTAGCAAAGCTCGTGTGCTGGGAAATTTGGAATGAGCGAAACCGTAGGATCTTCAAGCAAACATCTTTAGAAACTGCTGCACTCACTGTGAAAATCAAAGAGGAGGCCGCTGCGTGGAGTTTAGCTGGAGCACCTATCCCTTTATGTGCTCAAGTAGGGGGAACACCTTTTGATCCAGGCTGAATGAACTTGTCCTTTAATGGGCAAGGTTCTAAAACCTGCTTGTAACCCTTTGTAAAACTCCTTCTAGCGCAATTAATACAGCAGCTCTCCTGCAGTTATTCTAAAAAAACATCTTTCTTGAACGGCGAGTGATGGAAAAAAAAACATCGATGCATGCATGTGCGTATTCTACTTCGAGGTACGTTATGCTGCAGACTTGAAATGATCGATCCTCATGGCGGAACAATTTATTTTTTGAGGTACCATCCGATTAGATAGAAATATGTTGGTTTATATGCATAGAGAAACGCGAAAAAAAGAGCTACATGAGCTCAAAAGAAGGGGCGCCCCTCCCCCCTGCCCCCAAAAAACCCTAGACGTCTCTCGTGTATCGGGTGTGCGCATAGACCCGCTGCGTACGTGATCTCCTCCGTCACCAATGCCATGACATCATCTGGCTGAAGCGCGGTGTTTTGGAGAACTCGCCTATTCCTATCCTTCCAAACCTCCCAGACCGAGTAGACGAACAATCCGTTTGCCTCATGTCTCCTCTACTTTGGGATTTTAGACACCGTCTCATCCCACCACTCATTGAGATTTCTTACCCCGTGCGAAGGTGGGACCCCAAGACGCTTGTTCCAGGCAAAAATCTGCTCCACCACCGAGGTGTGAGATTACGCATCGTCCGAGGGTGAATCCTAGAGAGGTTGCATATTGGATCGTGCGACCATCCTCAGATTTCCAGGTTATTCGTCGTGAGGATCTTCCAGGGAGAGCCAACCATACAAAGAACAAACATTTTGCTTCCACATGCCGCTTCTAGAATTTGGCCAAGCGAAAGGGGTGTGAGACCCCACAAACTGACAGCGGTACGCCAACGCCGCTGAGTACACTCCAGACTCCGTCCAATGGCAGCAAATGGCGTATTGCGTCGGATGCAAGTCCACGTCCTGCATGAGGGACGACCAAAGCCGCGTGGAGTGTACTAGCTGATCTGCGGTGGAGATGCGAGTGAGGGAGCGGATCTAGTTCAGCTGGTGCATCTCCTTTTGCACCGCACTCTTCTTCCTCGTGGCAATGGCAAAGAGGCCCGAGAACTAGTGTCAAAGAGGTCCACCCGGCCTCCAACTGTCGCAATTTCCCCAAGGAACGCCAAAATATAGTACAAGATGGAGGGCCAAAACATCCAAATGATCCGTAAAAGGCCATCAAATGATAAAATGCATGCTTCACAAAAATGTGCTTGGTTGGAGAGTAAGAGCTCCTTATATCTTTGATTTAAGGAATCCCATATGAATTTTGAAGGATTTTGATCCTTAGGATTTTTTCATATGTGCATTGTTTGATTTGTATGTTAGATCCTTAGGAAAGCTTTCCCATAGAATTGCATTGCAATATGTTTTGGAGGAAAATTTCCATCCACTCCAAGCTCATGTTCAATCCTTTGTTTTTCCTATGATTTAAACGCTTCTTTACGAAAATTTCCATAGATTCTAAATTCTATAGGATTCAACCAAGCATGACAGTTTAATCTCGCATCTTTTCCTAATGTTTTGAGGATCCTGCAAATCAAAGAGGCGCTAAAATTTGAATTCTTGACAAGATGAATAACACTTTGATGGAAAACTAAAGTCTCCCCCAGCCCCTCAACTACCTTGTGCGTGGCGTACAACATGCTTCGGTGTAAATTTCATTAGAATTCCATCGATCTGTGGGTTTGCAACGGAGATGCCTTGCTGGATGGAGCCAATTAAGCGGAATGGAGTAGAAAGTACAGTGAAAGAGAGGTCGTACTGGCTAGCATGGTCGGGGAGGGTGGTGGCCTGGCGTGGCCATGCATATGCACGCAGAGAGAAGAGATGGGGAGGTAGATCTGGGCACTGCACAACGCTGCAGCTGCATGCATCCGCCCTCCTGTTGCTAGTCAGTGTGTGCATGGTAAGGTCAAATCACCAAAAGTGAATGAAACTTCTTTTTTTCATTTTCTCATACCCCGGCCCTAGCTCGCTCTCTCTTGGATCAGGACACTTTCTTTAATGATCTATAGGATGTTGAGGGACCACTGCATTATTTTGGACACATACCCTTCAGTGCTGAGGAGTGATCGAGCACAGGTGTGTAGCTAAGATTAGTCACAATGGAGAGTATCATATACTAGTATCATGTACACGATACTAGTCTATGTTACTACCTCCACAATGGATGGTAATATATTTGTGGTATCATATAATACTACATTTATTAGGTTGTAGACTCATATTACATTGGAATCCGTTATGTTACGATATCTACTTATGATATCACTATCACATCTCTCTTCATTAATTGCAGTGACATGTCATCTTTTTGCCAACATGGCATGCATGATACTAAGTATGATACCCCCATTGTGACTAGTCTAATCTTGGCCGTAGAGGCGAAGAGGAAGAGAGAGGGCCAAGAGGCAAGTGTAGGCCTACTACAACGCATGCATGCATGGCTGCGTCTACTCATCGCTGCTGCATGTAGCTACCTAAGCGAGCTGCAGGTACCTACGGTATGCAGGGCCCCGGAGCGGGGGGGAGACCAAGCGGGGGACTGATCATACAAGGCATGCATGTACCAGGACCAGGCTAAAACGACATAGATATGTAGATGCACGTATATACTGTATTTATCTACTTATTCCTTTCTCTGTTACCTAGAGTTTGCCTGAAAATATTTGTGCATGTTCGGTGGACTATATTTGTATGTCTACTAATCTAATCATGGTCCCAGACTCCAAGCAATCACCAAGCTGATATATTATTGGCAAGCCATACACAGATTTCAGTCAATGTTCACCTTTAATACATAATTCTTTTTAGGGGATTTTTTTATACATAAGTATCTGCAAAGAGAAATAAAGGAAATTCTCGAGATTCAGGACATGTCATATCTTTTTTTTCTTCGAAATGGAGGTTGAAACCCCTAGCCTCTGCATCGAAATGGAGATTCAGGACATGTCATATCTAAAGCAGTAAAGCTTAAAAGAGTATGTTATTGTTAGATCCCTCTATTGTTTGTTAGAGTTTAAGTTTAGTTCACCCACAACTCTGATACCAGACATTGTTCGCCCCTTAGTTATCAAAACCAACTAGGTTTAACATCTTTTACGCGGTAGTGTAATTATATTTTACCACACGACGAGAGGGTTGCGCCTCCCGATTTAAAGAGTGATGAAATGGGATGTAGTTGTGAAATTACAAACATGTGAAAGAGTGAAGATACAAACATGTGTAGCCGTATACATACTGGCTGGCGTATGATCAAATTCGGTACAATGAAAACGTGTGAGTTTGTGGTTAAATTCGGTACAATGAAAACAAGACGGCCAACTCTAGAGTCTAGATCGATGGTGCCCGATCCATATCATCATCATCATGCACGGTTGCTCCTGCAGCGGAAAGTTCATCTTCATGGCCGGCCGGGTTGGATCATCATTTGTTGATGGAACCTGAAGGAGGGAAAGAAAGGCGTGAGTGCACATTGCTAAGCTGTGGCCGGGTAGCTTAGCAACCCTTTTCCTCGACATACATAGCAGTATCTCCTTTACTTACTGTTACGCCACAGTGGGTCTTGTTGGGGGTACGTACAGTAAGTATGTAGCGCGGCGCTGCTGTGCGACGGCGCCGACCAACCGATTGCCATCCATCGGTCGATCGGGTGTCCTACGTTGCGCCATGCATGCAGCTATAGCTTCTGCAGCAGATAAGGAATGCATGCAGACATCTCTCTCCCGCGCGCTCTACCTAAAGATGCTTTTGCGCACTCCCTGTAAAATGCTTTTGAGCTTGGAAGTTTTTCAAAGTGAGTGCCGGAGGGGAGGCAAGGCTCCTTTTCCGCGGGTCCATAAATAAATCTGGTCCGTCCACAGTACTATACGCCACTCCAAACGGAATTTCTGTATATTTCCCCTGCAAAACTCCCCTAGAATTTGAAGGTTCCGCCCATAAACCTCGCCAGGCGGGGGCAGGGCAACACACATTCTCCAACGCTTTAGCCGGCCCGGCAACCTGTGGTGGGCATCGCGCGCCCGCTGGTTTTTCGTGCGCGCCGGGGCGACAACGACCATGCGATGCCACTGCCAGATAGCCCTTATCCCATCGACCACCCGGTGGGGTCGCTAGCTCGCTCGTCATCCCCGGCCGATCGGTTCTCCTGATCAGCCGGCCTTCACCACCAACCTGGTCGGTCCGGTTGCCGGCGCCCTGCCGGAACCCATTGAAAAGTGCACGGATATTCGTAAACCAAGGACGACGAGCCGTCGCCGTCGCCATTGTTGCACCAAGCAAGAGCTCGGATTCTGCCATCGTCATCGTCGACGCTGTCGCTCGCACGCAGAATATACACCGCACGTACGTACGTACTTGCCGTCTTTTTCGGACAGCGAGCGCCGCTAGCTGGCTAGCTATAGCTAGCTCCGATGGATCGAGCTAGAACCGGCCGGCCGGGGGCGCCTCTCAGGTACAGTAACGGCGAGCAGCCGGTGGCTGTTGCCTAGCGCCCTAGCTCTACGCATGTCTCGCTCTGACTTTGATCGTCGAGCTTACCGTGGCCGCTCGGCGCCGACCGGCCCAGGCGGCCGCTCCTTTCTCCTCTGAATGGTCGACTTAATGGGCAATTAACTGAGATGATGCGTGTACAACGCTACAGTGCGCCTATGCCCTAGCTTCGGAGGGATAGCTCCAGGGATCTCCATATCTCATTGATGAAGAATATGTGAACGATAGGGTTTTGATTCAGTCGTGTGGTTAAAAGGTTGCAGCAGTGGCACACTGATGCTCAATCGATACATCTAAAATTAAGCTTTAACGATGCCATAACAAACTAGCTAGGGATCTGTGATGCTCTGACCCCACCCTGCATACATAGGGCTAACTTAACTATATAGTTCAAACATATAGAAGGATACACCACTTGTTGCAATGGGAATCTCTGTAGGAAATATATTTTGTAGCAAATGAAAGGGTGTAAAACACGTGAAACACAGAATTGTCATAGTAATATGCTAGATTCAGTTGATCACAATAGTCTAGAAGCTAAATTGGATCGATGTCTCCTAAGATAGTTGTGTACTCGATAGCTAAAAATTGGTGATGTGGGTAGTTGGATGGCTAAAGAAATAGATGATGTGGACAGATTGGATGTAGAGATAACTATCACTAATGAAAACTACCGGGGCTTTTGCTTTATAAGACCCTAATATTATTGGAGTTTGTTTTGGTGTTGTGGGGTGGGAGTTTGTTGGAGGGGTGGTATTTTTAAATTTCAACAAGGTTTATTCTAGAGGTTGGTTTCAAGTCAAAAGTGTGAACCCTTCGGGGGTAAATGTGTAGGAACTTGCCCCCCCCCCCCCCCCACCCCCCCCACAAATTGCGAGGAAGATAAAGTTGATACTATGTTTCCGAAACGAAACCAGACTAGAAGACACAAGAAAATGGAAGCTAGGTTAGCATCGTGAGAAAGAAGTTACATGAAAAGTGAATCAAATAAGCAATCTAAAATATATTCAACAGATTAAATATGAAGACATAGCACAACATACCAAAATTTACAAATGTAACTCTTAAAGATGCAAAATACCACATGGCAAAAGAATTTCATACCGGCGAAAGCGACGATGTATTTTCCATTCCATGTGGTTTCTCATATCAGTAAAAAGATGAGCCTTCTCTGATAGCAGGCCATCTTGAGTAATTCAACAAACACACATAATATTTACATCACGTAGTGATGTAAGATCTGATCATTTGTGATTCAAAACTTAGAAGATATCAAAGAGAGTTATCCACTACTCATTGGAGAACTTGAGGAAATTATATTCAATCATTTGTTAGCAATCAAAGATTTTCAATCACAAAAAAACCCTAGATTTGCCTAGACCGGGATTCCTGGAGATTGACTAGAGTTGTCTAGAGGCATTTGCTTGATATGTCATGTCGTTTATGCCATATTTTTTTTTGGAACAAGCAGATAATTAATTTGTGTTGCATAATCAACTAGCAAAAAAAATTGGAAGAAATATTTTTATAATTTTCACATACTTTGGTTTTCTCTGCGAGCACCCTTGCCTTGTAGTTGTAGGCTTGGCTTCGAGAATTGTATTTGTTGTTTTCCTCCACTTCTGGAGGATTAAAAATATTTATTTTTATTTAATTCCAGAGAACTAAATTTGGTAAGTATCTTTGGTTTAATTTACAAAAATATTACTGTCCAATTTCTACGGGTTTCCATATCTCTGTGTTTTGGGATGCCCTAAATAAATGACATCACTATACACAATGTACTCACATATTCCTCATGAATATATTTGCTGTGCCTTTTACTGTCCACGCATGAAAGATCCTTGGCTCTTTTTTGGGGGCTAGCGGACACAGACAGAAGCACGCTTATGTGGGGCATATTACTACTTAGCTAGCGATCTGTCCTTCTTTTTCCTTAGCTGCCGTAGGTAGCTAGCTATAGCATGTACTCGCACGTGTTTTTTTCACCTTGTATGTGTGCAGTTAATTTCCATATGTACATAACGTACGTCTTGATCATTTTTCCTGTATCACAACGCTTCTTTTCTGGTATGTTTGCTCTTTCGTAGGCAAAAAGCTCCTGCCAGTCATATGGAGAGCTTGCTATATAGAAGATGGCAGTGTTATTATATTGATTCTACTGGTCGTTCTAGAATACAAACATATTTTTTTTTGGAAATGATTGACACGTACTGCCACTACATGAATCAGCGCATACGCCGACGGCCAGCCGTCGGCATAGGGCTACGCCGACGGCTGCCGTCGGCATATGGCCGTCGGCGTTTGAAGGCCTCGACTTAGGCCAATTTGCCGTTGGTGTATTAAAAGCCGTCGGCGTAGGCTACGCCGACGGCTTTGCTGTCAGCATGGCTCCCCTACGTCGACGGATTTACCGTCGGCATATTTTTTTTCCAATAATTTTTATTTGTTTGAAAATTTTGAATTTTTTCTAATTTTTTGAACTTTATTTGTACTTTTTCTAATTCTATTTTATTTCTATTTCAAAATTTCCCACTTAGCCACATACTTAATCTCTAATTACACACTTAATCATATGTCAAAGTACTTATCCTAGTCAAACTTCCCATTCGGTCACCCATTTTCAAATTGCTCCAGCCCAAACACGCTTAACTTTTGAGTTCCTTCCAAATTAGTTTCAAATGAGAAGTTAGAATTTAGTGATATTAGTATAGAGCGGATTTTTGGTCGCCCGTGGGCTATACCACCCTCTTGGCTACCGTCGGATCAAGCCTTGGAGATTCGGTCTAGATTGTCAGTCAGTTGTGCATGCATGGTAAATCAACCCGAAAACACGTAAGAGCTGTAATTAGCTGCTAATTATCCGTTGATGAAAAAGCTCGTTGGGTCAGTGCGCACAGTGCGGCCCAGCGCGGCTAGTCAGACGGGCTGACACTTCCGACTATTACGCGATGTTGATGAGTTGCGCATGCAACACGACCAACACGGTTCAACCAATCTGCAGGGTATTAAATGCAAGCAAGACATAAATGTTTTTTACTGATTAGAGGTGTAAGAGGATATGCTGAAGACATAAATAGTGGCATCGACTTGGCGAATTAAATTGGAATGGCTAATGAATCGTATCTGTGACATGCGTGGTCCTTCTCCACCACGATGGCATATGCTACGAAGACTGTTGTTGTGGCCGCTACTGCCATGCTGCTCATGTATCTTTTCATCATCTAAACGAGAATCAATTAAAAAGTTTAGCTCCAAAACTTGGTAACACATTTCTAAAAAACAAACAAAAAATCAAATGGAGGAACTACCTTCAAAAGGGCTGCCTGGTGATACAACTTGCCGCCAAGTCGTGCGCTCAATTTATTTGGCCTTCCAGCTAGCTAGGTTTGGAAAAAAAGTGAGAGTGTACGTTTGGCTAGATGGGGTGTACTCAATATAGTATATGCTGCAAAACTGCTGCTTTAAATGTGGTTTTCGCCCCGTCAAAACAATAAAAGTTCTTTGACCAAGTTCACTGTTAAGTCATTCAAATGAGCAGCTCCTTCCGGGCATGGCGGCTGTGAAAGCAGGTGCATGTTGTCAGTTTGGTCAGGTGATTTGCAGCTACTAGCTCTAATTCGATTGGAGAGGTGCGTGGGCAGCCCGAATCTAAATGCTTCATCGTACGACTATGCATGGGGGGTTATAGCCAACCGGTGGCTCGGGCCTATTTTGCATAGTATCCTATCAATCAAATGAGAAGTTATGATGTTACACTATTTACATTGTTTAAATTTTAAAAATTTATTTGAATAAGTAACAATGATTATGTAATAGTATATTTTGAATAAATAACAATAAAATGAATTTTAATTTATTTATTCCTTTTTAAATTTAATATGGAATAATTCATATCTTTAAATCCGTAAAACGAAATTTGACAAATAAAATGTCTAAGTCGAATAGAAAAATAAGAGGAATTCAAATATGACATCAATATCATCTTTTGCATCACAGAAATATCGATAGTTTTAGAAAACAATTCACAAAAAGGTCTTTCATGTATTAACACCTATAAGTTTTAAGCCAAATGACCAAGTTATCACCATTTTCACGGCATACTTTGTGATAAAGTTCTCATATTCGACAAATAGATGTATCTTGGTATAGGAAACAATGGTTACGAAGCGATTTTTCAAATTATTTTTATAAATATTATTTTCCTTTTTCTAAGTGGCAAAAATGACTTTTTTTGTGAACCAAGTACAAACTATATGGTGTAAAATGGCACCCGTCTAATTCTCACAAAGAGTAGTCCATATTTGATGGATAATCCCTAAGTATTAGGAATTTTCTTGATTTCTATCTAATTTCGCCTAGTTAAATGAGTTTATGCCGATAACTAGTGTTTGATAGTTTGGTCTGAATTTTTTTTAATCATTTAAAGGTACACAACTAGTGGTTATATCACAGAAACATCGATAGTTTTAGAAAATTTGACCTCTTTCGATGAATAGTCATGGTGGCCATTTTGACCTTTTTTGAAAAAAATCAAATAAAGTAAAAAAACCTCAAAAAAGGTAACCTCTGGCATGGAGTTATTTTATGTGTACTAGTTTCTATGAAAAATGATAAACTTGATTTTTGACAAATTATTCAAAAAAAATCTTCATAAAAAGGTCTTTTATGTGTTTAATAAACACATCTAAGTTTTAAGCCAAATGACCAAGTTATCACCATTTCCACGGTATAGTTTGTGATAAAGTTCTCATATTCGACAAATAGGTGTATCTTGGTATAGGAAGCAATGGTTCCGAAGGGTTTTTCAAATTATTTTTATAAATATCATTTTCCTTTTTCTATGTGGCAAAAATGACTTTTTTTGTGATCCAAGTACAAAAACTATGATGCAAAATGGCACCAATCTAATTCTCAGAAAGAGTAGTCCACATTTGATAGATAATCTCCAAGTATTAGAAATTTTTGTTGATTTCTAGCTAATTTCGTCTAGTTAAATGAGTTTATGCCGATTTTTTGAAAGTAATTTCACCTAGTTAAATGAGTTTTGTGATGCAAAAGATGATATAGTTGTCATATTTGGATTCCTCTCATTTTTCTAATCGATTTAGACATCTTATTTGTTAAATTTCGATTTACGGATTTAAAGATATGAATTATTACATATTAGATGAAAAATGGGAAGAAAAAAGAAAAGAAAAACATAGCTATGCCGACGGCTCAAAAAAAGAATGGACGCTGCGCCGACGGCTTGACGAGGTATACATCGAGGGCCAGACCTACGCCGAGGGTGGCCGTCGGCGTTGTCGCACTACGCCGAGGGCATTTCTTACGCCGAGGGCCATGTCGCTGGGTTGGCCAGGTCAAGGTCTACGCCGACGGGTAGCGCCCGGCCGTCGGCACATAGCTCCATTCCTGTAGTGTGCAGAGGCAAGCTTTGGAATTTAAGTAAAGGAACACAATAGTAGAACGACCAACAAATAGTGGGATTCTGGACCATAGTGTGAGTCTGTTAAAACAATCGAGGAAATTTTTGCATTGTGATTTTTTGTTCCATATTTGTTGCTTCTCGACAAACAATATTAGGCACATAGAAGCAATTATATAGCAAAAACAATTGCATGTAAACCAAGATAAAAAAATACATTAGTAGTTCTCTTCAGAACTCTATAAATGCAATTCTGCCTTTGGATGAGGTGAGAATATGCACTTGTACACTTTGTAATAAAAATCATAGAAAAAAACCTAAGAAAGAACAAAACATATGCATATAATTGATTCCAAAACAATAATTGGCGTGAAATAAAAGAAACTAGAATGGAAATATAAATATTCATAGAAAAAACAAATGACAAATAAGTAAAAAAAAATACCACTCACATGTATGTAATCTATGTATTTCACTTTGTAGGTTTTTGCGTCGAGGTTGCCATCGATGGTTGATGTAGATGTTGATGTCGACGATGAGACTTCGACTTGTGATCTTTATGGACTTTTCACGTGTTGTTTGTCGTTTATGGTTGGTGTGAAGCTTGTGGCCTTTGTGATATGTATCTTTGTGTTGTTGGTGGGGACACTTAATATTTCGTGATATTGTGATATTCATGTGATAATCTTATGGTATATGTGATCTTCGTGATGATCCCTGTATGATATATATGTGATGATGCAATATATATTGAATTGTTTGAAGAGTCGGAATGGTTGTTAAAAACATCACTCTTTGCCGATTATGTCCGTCGGCAAAGAGTTTTTTGCCAAGTGTGATCGTCGACAAAGAACCCTTTGCCAAGTGTGGCCTTCGACAAAAAGGTCACACATGGCATTTAGATGTGTGTCCGCTCACAATCATTCGGACAACCTGATAGCGACGCTCAGCAAAGGCTTCTAGCGGGACCCCACCTGGCGGACTTTGCCGACTGTCGCTTCCGTAACTCTCGGCAAAGTCGAGCTAACGGTTGTCTTTGTCAACTCTCGACAAAGGCTTGTAGGTCCCCCCGGGCATTGTTTGCCAACGGCTGCCTTAGGAAACTCCTGATAAAGGATCCATCTTTGCCAACGACCGGCTCACACAATGCTTAGTAAATTATCAACTAGGGACCCCACCTAGCATTCTATGTCGACAGACGGATAGCCAAACTCTAGACAAAGAATAAAACTTTGCAGGCGGTAAGTTGTAGCAGCACTCGGCAAAGAGATGTGCTACGTGGCGTTGTCGTATTTGCTAAAATACCACGATTTGACATCGGCACAATTTTTGTCGAGCATCCGACATACTGCTATCGGCGAAGAACTTTTGCCCATCGGATCTCCATCGACATGGTTTGTCATCGGCTTGCACACAACATAGTCTTTGTTGTATGTTTTAAAGATTTGGTCATGTCTTTTGGACACTTGACAAACTGTAGTTTCCCAATAGTGTACGTTCAATCAACTAACGTATTAAGCCCCACTGTTCATTTTTTAGATAAAGAGTGTATATTAATATCGCGGGGATACAAATTACACCCAGCCTCTGCAACAACGCAACAATCAAAGCTGTTACGGATGCACACAGCCGAAAGACAATAAGAAGAAGAAATAAAAAGAAAAGTCCCGCTACAGAGTTACAGTCATTGCAGCAGCCGCACAACCACCACCAAGACACCACCTGATGTCCAAATCTTCAAAAGCAATGTCTCCAAGAAGAACAGTGACAGGCACAACCAATTAAGGGCAGACCTTGGGTTTTCACCCTGAAGATAATAGTCCCCGCTCTCAAAACAATGTCTTCAGCAAGAGCATTGCCAGGCACAACCAATTAAGGCCAGGCCTTGGATTTTCACCCTGAAAGGTAGAACTTTGAACTTCACCTGTGATGCTGCCCCCACTAACATACCGCTGCTCCGCCTCCTGCAACTCCAAGCAAGTTCCTCATCGCCGCAAAGCCTCCAATCGCCATTTGCTAGTCCTTTAATCTCAGCTTTCATGACATTCCCCGCCTCCGACTACACCATGGATTTGCCCATGATGGCACGAAAGCAGAGCTTCACGCCGCTCCCTCCGGCGCGACCGAATCCCTCCGATCCAGCAATCTCTAGGAATTAGCCCATGAAAGACCACCGGCGGAGCCTTCCGAAACTCGACACTCTTGCCAGATCAAAGATGACTGGCGACAAGCAGATCTTCGTCCTTGTGCGAGTTGAAACTCTAGGACCGCCACCATTATTAGAGCACACCGGCAGGCCCCCACGCCGCCGGTCGGAGCAGCAAAGAAATCGCCACCCCGGCCAAGACCTCCAGCGGGATGGCATCGGAGCAGACAGCCGCACCATGCCCAACTGTAGAAATTCCACAGTACAAACCCGGATTGGGTCAGTCCAGATCGAAGCCCAGATTGGACCCAACTGCCACACCGTGACCTCGCGGCCGCCGGCGGCACGCCGCCGTCTCCTCACCGCCTTCCCGCACGGAGGCCCCCAGGCCACGACCGCCATGGCCGCGCCGCACTGCCCCCGCAACCTTCGCCCCACCTCTCCCATGGTGCGCCGCCGCGGAGCGCCTCTTCTGCCCACCGTCCGCGACGGGATGGGCGCCGCCACCGCCGCCGGGAGGGCAGCAGCGGCCTGAGCGGGGAAGATCGATGGAGGGTTAGGGTTCGACGGGTGGCGACGCCCCCGGAGCCGCTCAGGAGGGAGCGACTCGGGAGGGGAAAAAAGGCACCGGGCCCGAGTCCAGCCCCACTGTTCGTATTTTGATATATCGCCTATAGATAAATTCAAGAAATATGAGTGCATATAATTTTTCTACAGAATATATCTGATACCATTTACCTCATTCTCTATCCCATTTGTGATGTATGTATCACTCGGAGTTATAGGAAAGCCGCACTATTAACAGTGGATGTCGATGGTGAAAGAGAAATTCTCAATGCTCTTATCCTTCCTCTTGTTGCAAAAAACCCATGTCCAAGCCAATTCATATAGTCAAACATCCTAAACAAATATCTAGGATCATAGGGGCCCAACCACCATCCGGATAGTCTAGATGTGCATTTTAGTGGCAAAACATCTGGGCAATCCTCCATGTGCTCTCGGTTAGGGTGTTGGACCATCAAAACGCACCATCCAGGCATTGGAAATATTCGCTAGAGGCAATAATAAGAGGTTATTATTCTATTTCATTTATGTTAATGATAAAATTATATTTGGTGTTATACTGTAGTATGTTTTGAATATGAAGATTCAGAGGAAACATAATTTCTCTGGTATGGAATTACAAACACCGAACTCAGGTCTCTAGTGAGGCCTCTAGACTGGTTCATAAATTAAATATGATCTTGTTTTTGGATGTCACTAGAAGAAAAGGTGCCTTTTGCCACACTCCATTTTCGTTGTAAAAAGCCAATTTTTCATGGCTAGAAAAATTAGCAGAAAGAGGCGTGGCTGATTTTTTAACCATGGTTCCCAGTAATCGCGGTAGATGGTCGCACATCAACCAGAGAAAAACAGCCGTGGTAGATGCGTCCAACGGACACGTGTCAAACCCCGTTAAGATCATTGGCACTCCGTCATCTCTTCTGCCACAGGTTATGTATAATATCAATAATTAAACAAAGTTCTGTATTTCACAAAATTAACAAGGATGACAATGGCCCCAATAACTAATGCAATAAGAGACTTGAGACGAGTTTCATGTATGTTGTTTTAGTTACGTAGGAATTCATAACACCTTGCATCTCAATATTTCTACGTTTTTCCTATGTCTATGTCTTGGCCGGTGTTTCTGCGATCGAAACATGCCTACCAAAGTATGAGGCTTCTTGTGAGAACATTTGGATTACCTAGTGACACTCTAGATTATTTAGGTTTTCTCTCTGGCTCGTCCTGCTTCCTTTAGCGTGGATTTCTTTTTTTTTTCGATTTTTTTAGCGTGGATTTCTCGTGGCATGGCAGAAGTGTGAGAGGTGTATGCATCCTAGTTATGCAGAGGCCGGGTGTAATGCTTAATACTCTTAAGTAATAAAATCTCTTTATCGAAAAAATGCAAGCGGTGAGTGGTGTGAGAGAGAAAGCTCCACAAACCCGTCGCCTGACTACCTTAGCTAGACACCGATCGATATATCTCCTCATTGTTGACCAGAACTCCCAAGACAGCCCTATATCTCCTCTCCCATCACACCAGCACAGGCACCAACCAGCCAAAGCCCTTTCTCCCTCTCCTTCTCTCTCTCTCCCTCATTTCCCACCCAAATCGCAGCAGCAACAAGAGATCCGATACATACTAGGTTCTGTTGCATCACACATCAGTCACCCCAAACCATCAAATCACCAGATCAGATTTACTCACACGCCCACCACCCGTCAAATCACACCCAAACGGAGGGAGGAGGTGGGGAAAAAGCAACCGCGAGAGAGAGAGGAGAGGAGAGCAATCAGTTAGCTCGGTCGCTTGCCGCCTTTGCCACTCGCGTCCATCCATCATATCCCGTTCGCTGCCGCGTCAAATCGATCGAGCTAGTCAAGAAACCCCAGCTCTCCCCGCTCCGGTGAGTTGATTTGCGGTTTCTTTCACCGCGTGCGAGGGCAGCAGTAGTCGTGTGATCGATCCATCGTGCGGCATGTCGTCCTCGTCCTCCTCAGGGGCTTCCGCCGCCGCGTTCACGCCAGTAGTCTCCCAGCAGCAGCAGCAGCAGCAGATGGCGGCAGAGAACCTCCGCTCGGCACTGCAGCTCCCGGCGCCGGCGCAGGAGGAGGTGCCCTCCGACGCTGAACAGCTCTGCTACGTGCACTGCCACATCTGCGACACCGTCCTCGTCGTCCGTGATCAAACCCCTCTTTCTACCGCTTCTTCTCTCTCTGAAATTTCAGGATTGATTTAACGAGAGGTGCTGGTGGTTTGCAGGTGAGCGTGCCGAGCAGCAGCCTGTTCAAGACGGTGACGGTGCGGTGCGGCCACTGCAGCAGCCTGCTCACCGTCGACATGAGGGGCCTCCTCATCCCGACAACCACCGCCACCACCACTGCGTCCATGTCCGCCAACTCCGCCGTTACCACCACCACCACGACGTCCCCGCCACCGGCCGCCGCTGCTCACCACGGCCAGTTCCACTACTCCAACTCGCTCAACATCCTGCCTCCCCGCCACTCCCTCCTGGTAACGTGTCGTTGTTGCATGCATCAAATAACCTATGATTCTTTGTTGCGGACATGTGGATTATCCTTATGATTCTTGATGCCCTCGATCATGCACCCCCGCGCTTGCCTGTATGCAGGATGAGATATCCAGCGCCAACCCAAGCCTGCAGCTACTGGAGCAACACGGCCTCGGCGGCTTGATCGCCGCTTCAGGCGGCAGGAACGCCACAGCACCGGTGCCACTGCCGCCGCCGGCCTCGGCGGGGAAAGGGGCAAAGGAGCCGTCCCCGCGGACCAACTCCATCGTCAACCGACGTGAGTATACTATACAGCCCGCATGCTACACTACGCCAAATCTTGAACGCCTACTCTTCTCCTGCGGCTTTTCAAGTCTTGTCTGGTTTTCGGAGATCCATCTTCACTACTAATTCGTCTAGAGCTTGCCCATGCGCTCTCTGCCAGAGAAGAACACATGTGGATCGCCGGTGTACATGAAACCTATATAATCTGCGTGTATAGTGTAGCTGCAACAAAATGTAATAGCCACCAATGGCACCACTGCACGCTCTCAACTGTACATCCACAAGAGAAATAGAGTGATAGAAACAGTCCGTCCTTCCCTCTCGAGCCTTTTTTCACTGTGGGGAATAGTAGATGTCTTTGCTCCTCGATCCAGTCTCGCATGTCACCACATGGAATTGGAAGCTGCAAAAATGGCAGGCCCGCGCAAAGGTAGCTACTATAGCGCGCTGCTCACATTCGAAAGAAACTGGTTGGATTGATCTAGGGAGAGTTGGAGACAGATAAATCAGTCATGGACGTATTGCACTCTAACACATGTCTTTTGTTCGATTATTTGCAGCGCCGGAGAAGAGGCAGCGCGTCCCGTCGGCGTACAACCGCTTCATCAAGTAAGTACATTCCTCTTTCCTAATTAAGCTGGCTGTGCGAGTGCTCGGTCTCGGTCTCACGGCAACGCCATTGCCGCTTCGGTGGCAGGCAGCAGCCGGCCGGGGCCGGGCCGGCAGAACTGCGCAAGTGAGCACTTTGCAGACGCAACGCAAAGAGGCATTGTTTTCTTTTTGCTTTCCTCCTCGTCGTCGTCTCTCTCTCTCTAACTTAATGAGACATAGCACATGATGCAATGGTGATGGCGCAAATAATGGACGTGTCGTCGTTTGAGCTGCTGTTTCTGACGTCTTACTTTCTTTTTCTTTTGTTTTCTTTGCTCTGGTTCTTTTGGGGGAACGGAATTTGCAGGGACGAAATCCAACGCATCAAGGCTGGCAATCCCGACATCTCACACAGGGAGGCCTTCAGCGCGGCTGCCAAAAACGTCAGTACCCTTCCTTAATTTCACCTACATCTTTCTCTTTCTCGCTATGCCTGCTCTGATCTCTAGGGTTTTGCTCCATCATGTGCCTTTACTGTTTCTAGGGTTTCCCAATCTTTCATCCGATGATTGGTTTCTTAACTTTTGTTTGGTGTGATGGTTATGTTGTTGCTGCAGTGGGCTCACTTTCCGCATATCCACTTTGGCCTCATGCCGGATCACCAGGGCTTCAGGAAGACCAGCCTCCTACCTCAGGTGACTAATCAACCAAGCCTCGTGTATAGTATAGTATAACTTAGTTTTTGAAATACAGAATTATTCAAGCACAGTTTATATTTTTGGTATTTTGCAAGTCTATGGTAATGTTGAAAAGAAATGCACTACCTAATCACCAGAAAATGGATTTTGAAACTATAATAGTACTCGGCTAATTGGTGCATTGACTACGGTATTTTGTAAGAATTAAGTAACGCACACAACAAATTAATTGGTGCATTTCTACTCTGTGTACTGAGAACATTTTGGATACCTTTGTGGGGCTCATCACCTTTGGTTTCCCAAGCAAAAAGAAAATAAATATTCTGAAAGGTTAAATATATATAAGAATAAATCATTAAAAACGACCTGCACAAAGGTAAAAGTAGGGTGTAATTTTAACTCACAATAGGGCACACCATTTTTTTGTTTGTGTGGCATCTGGATTGGTGTTAAGCAACTTGCGCGTAGAGATTTAACTCATTCTAGGTCCAAAACAAAGAGAATTAACAAACCACCACATATACCTACATCATCCCCAAATAAAAAATGTTTTAAAAAATATAACTTATCTTTTTTCTAATTTATGGACATATTTTTTTAGAAAAAAGTTCCTCCTATCTATTAATCATAATTAACAAGATTAAAGACCGGGCGGTTTCACCAACGAGGAGGGCGGAAACTCTAATCTTCTCTGATCGCTTTTTTTATGGACATAACTTAATCACTCCAAAATCCACTAGGATGTGTCTCTTGTGGTGGGGCCTGAATGATTGATAGCCCAACTCCCAACTACTTGGACTAGCTTCAAGGCTGGGTCAAGCTAAAGTTTTCAAATACGCTTTGTTAAACATGATTAGTTTCCTAAAATGATCACTTACTTACCAATAAAGCTTTAACATTCTTATTTGGTTTTGCGATAGCTTACGTTGGACAAAGCTTATAGATTCATGCTGCCCCTTTAGAAATATTTTTCTGAAAGCGGTCAACCGTTGTTTTGTACTTTTGACTAGCAATACATAATTCCCTACAATCTCGAATGTACGTCTGAAAGTGTCCACGTTTTCTTTGTTCCAGCTAAACTACGTCTCATATTGAATTTGTACTAACCGAATGTGTCAACCCCGCTTTGCCTTGACTATCAGGATCATCAGAGAAAGGACGGCCACGGGCTTCTAAAGGACGGGCTCTACGCTGCGGCGGGGGCGGCCAACATGGGGGTAGCTCCGTACTGATATGAAGCTAGCAATATCCATGCATGCCTCCTTAACTAGCTCCTACTCCAACTATCTATCAGGCTATCTTTAGCTAGGGCTTTCTCCCGTGTTAATTAATCAGTACCCCCGTTCGTTTCTTCGTAGTATGACCTATAAATTATAATATTAAGTGATCACATCAGTCGATCTATGTAGCACAATGCAAGCCGCCAGCTATTTTGCTATATCTAATATCTATGTTGTTTAATTAGTTCTAGGCAAGAGAACTGAAGTACTCCTTAAAGATATCTTTTTCTTCTTAGATGTTGTTCACGGGCGTACTTTGCTGCGTGCGTAGTCTTTGTTTGCTTGCTCTCGTGCTATGGCTGCTGCCGGCCGCTCGAATCCAAGCTCATTGTCTGCATGTAGCTGCTAGTACTCCAGTATGGCTGCTCCTGATTTCTTGCCTGCTTCTTTCTCATTTCGCTCTAGACGTACTCCTACCGTCCTATACGTATACACACTACCTTTCCATCTCTCACAATATACCTGGGGCTAGGACGTTGCGTACGACCTGTGCATATTAATTCTCCATTGAGCATCTTCTCTCGCTACATATCACCGACTTCTGCTTGCAAGTTGGCCGGAAAAAACAGTAGCGCACGGCCGGCCGGCCAACCAGGCAAAGGCGGCGGCCGTCCGGGAGGAGGAAACCTAGTGGTGGATCGTGCCGGCCGGCGGCGTGCACGCTCGTGTCAGCGGCACGCAGCGCGCGACTGGACAGCACTTTAAAGTTAGAGCGGCCTCAGTCAGAGACTCACAGAGCGGCAGCGACGCCCATGCATGAATGTGATGGAGCTTTCGCTTTGGTTAATTGTGATGCTTTTGGGGTTCGCGCATGCATGCTCCCGTTCTGGTGCACGATGGATGGGATTGTTTGGTCCGGCGAGAGGAAATTCCGAAACAGCAGGGTGAGTCGACGACGTTGTGTGGGTTTGCACTTTGCAGTGCGTCCGTGCATTTGATCCCTAAATCCATTATCACCATACATTCTATTCTAGGTTTAATCAAAGATCAACTTCGAAAAGTTTTACCGACAATATAGGGGAAAATATCAATATCTATAATATAAAATATAAATATTAATATAATCATCATAAAATATTTTATATTATATGCATTGGTATGGTATTATAGATGTTGATAATTTTTTCCTATAAAGTTTGACCTTGACCGAATCGCTAGGTAATTATGAACACAAGTCAAGTTCAGCATTTTGGTGGATAATTTTTTTTATAACAGAGTACTCACTCCATTTATAAAAAGAAGGCCTATAAGTTTTTTATCAAGTAAGTAGAAAACTGTTAATAATTATTATATTAAATAGATATCATACGAAACTATATGTAATTATGCATCTAATGATATTGATTTCGTATTGTCGATTTTACTGATTATTTCCTACAAACTTGCATGGTCAAATTTTACATTGTTGAACTTTGAAAAAAGTATATGCCTTTTCTTTTTTGGAACGGAGCGAGTAATTGATAAGATAGCATTGGCAATATATATGCCTCCGACTTCCAATTTATATCTTGCATGTCTTAGTGTGTCCAAAACATCCTCAACTTCACATTTTCTTTGGAGTGGCGTAGCCTCTAGTTCATTTCCCCACCGTTGCAGTTTCTATTGCGCCATTATTACTTGCTGCTCAACATGGGAAGCAAGGGAAGCTCCGCCTGAAGCGGCTTGAGGGTGGGTCTGGTCAAATAAGGTCAATTTTTGTTGTTGCCTTCTCTTTTCTATTTTGGTTTTTTTTTCATTTTTCTGTTCTTTTTGTTTTTTCTGTTTCTTTTCATTTTAACTTATGTACTCCTTTTTGTATAAGATCATTAACTAAAAATAATGTATATTCAGGACGAAAATAATTTTGGTATTGGTGAACATGTTTTATATCTAGGGGAAGAAAGATGAACATTCTTTTATACTCCCTCTGTTCCTTTATATAAGGTGCCTAAGCTTTTGAAAAAAAAATCATAAATATAGTTTTGTATATGTAAACTTTTTAAAATACACGAACATTTTTTTGACAATACATAAATATTTATTTTTAACGCAATTTATCCCACTATTAAACTAACTTATAAAAATAGAAACGTAGTATAAATTTCGAGATTTACTAAAAAGTATGACTAGTATCAGTGATTGGGCCGCATTTGGTCCGTCCCATGAAAGAATCTTGTAGGCGGATATGCGGCAAATAGGAGCTCCTTTTTTATCGGCAATTCCTATTTATCGACCAGGTCGATGTTAAGAAACCACTCGCACACCCCTGTGGGAAGAAGACACCCCTGTGGGCCGCGGCCCAACTCGTGGCCAGGAGGAAGACGATGAAGACGATGGTGGCCGGAGCATCTCACCGACGACGGGGACGACGCGGCTGGCCGCGGCGCCCCGTCGGAGGTGAGGCCTGGACCTCGCCGGAGACGGGGACGACGCGGCGGGCCGCGGCGTCACCGGCGGAGGCGAGGAAGCAAACCTTATCTTGTGCGGGTGCGGGCGTCGCCGGAGTTAGGTTTTGGGGTGCGGGGTGGGGGGTTTCGAGGGATGACCGGCCGGGCGGCGGCGGACCGGCGGAGGAGGCGGCTGGGGCAGGGCGGGGCGGCAAGGCGGCGCGGTAGCGACCCCGGCCGCGGGTGGCGGCAGCAGGCGGCACGGCCGGCTGCGGCAGGCGGCTCGAGGAGGAAGAAGAAGAAGAACGCGGCAAGGTGCGGGGATGCGGGGTGGGAGCAGCGGCGGCGAGGTGCGAGGGTGCTGGGATGCGGGTGGCCGGCCGGCGGTGGCGAGGGAAGGAGAAGAAGAGAGGTGGCGGGGTGCGACGCGTCGCACGCGTCGCACAGGTCGATGCATAGGGCCTACCCTTTTTATCGGCCAGCCAGCCTATTAGAACGACCCATGCAGGCTTTGCACAACTATTTTAAATCGATGGGGCCAACCACTTGGCAAATTTTGTCCATGGGCCTTCGCTCTGGTAGTTGGCCGTGTGCAGATGCGAAAGAGCACAACCAAAATACAACGCATCCAGGCGGGTACTGATGTGCCAAAAAAAATAACTGAAAAAGTGTGTGTTGAATTTATCTTTTGGCTAAAAAAATCTCAAGGTGCCGATTGTCCGACGCATGCTGGCATGCTGCCATTTAGCTGAAGAATTTATCCACAGCAGCCGACTGCTGGACACGAGGCGTGCAAATGGCCGTCCAAAGGCCTTTGAGCATGCCGGACTAAAATCGGCTCCCACTCACAGCGTCCAAATGCGTTTTTGGCCTAGCCCGCGTCCTCCACTTGGGGAGTCGATGGGCTGCGCCGGACGAAACGAAACGCGGTGCCACATCACCCTCCGCCGCGCGGGCCTCGCCTGTCATCAAGACAGGAAATATATATCTCGGCGTCGTCTCCTTTGATTCATTGTTCCAGCCGCCTTTCCTCCCCTCTCCCCCCTCCCCCCCCCCCCCCCCCCCCCCCCCCCGCCTCGCACTTCGCCGTGTCTAGCTTCCGGCCGGCGGTCGACTTCTCCAGCATAGGCCAGCATAGGTCGTAACGGCGAATTCCCACGACCCGCCGTGCGTGCAAGGTGTTCGACAGAATTACTGGCACGCCTTGTATTCGACAAAATTTATCAGAGCCGGCGATCGGGCGATTGATCGATCCCCTTTGCATTGCAGATGGATAGTGACGACGAGTTGATGGCCGCGATGCTGTTGGAAGAAGAAACCGTCATCGCCGAGGAGGAAGACGAGAATATAGCGATCCTCGGCAGTCTTCTACGACTTCAAACCGGCAAGGCCGCCGCTGCCGCACCCAAACGGGGAGGCTCGTCGCACGGGAGTAAGAAGACCAAGCCGAGGCAGAGAATGGAAGGACATTGCATGCTAGTCTCCAATTACTTTGCCGATGTTCCAGTGTGCACCGCCAAGGATTTTCGTCGACGCTTTCGGATGAACTGTGGCTTGTTCAACGACATCGTGCATGCTGTGAGGGAGTACGATCCATGATTCAAGTTGACGAAGGGCGCCGTTGTAATGTTTGGTTTCTTATCCATCCAGAAGTGCACTGCTGCCATGAGAATGCTTACATATGGAGCACATGCAGATGATGTAGACGATTATCTACGTATGTCAGAGTCCACAACTATCAAGTCGATGTACAGGTTCTACAGGGTTGTGGTTGTTGTGTTTGGCCCGCACTATTTGAGAGAACCAAATGAAGAAGAAACAACTCGGATTATGGAAAAGAATGCCGCAAGAGGATTTCCTAGGATGCTTGGAGATATAGACTACATGCATTGGAGCTGGAAGAACTGTCCATTTGGTTGGCAAGGATTCTACAAAGGAGGCCACAAAGGATATTGCAGTGTGGTACTTGAAGTTGTGGCTGATCATGAACTATGAATTTAGCACGCTTTCTTCGGCATGGTAGGATCGCACAATGACATCAACGTCTTGCAGCGCTCTCCTGTGTTCGCGAAGCTCGTTGAAGGTCATGCTCCACCAGTCAACTATGAGATCAATGACCATCAGTATAACAAAGGGTACTACCTAGCCGATGACATCTATCCAAGGTAGGCAACGTTTGTGAAGAGCATCTCCAACCCTCGCGGCAACTAAGCTTGTCATTTTGCTGGCGAACAAGAGAGTGCTAGGAAGGATGTCGAGCGGGAATTTGGAGTGCTCCAGCAAAGGTTTGCTATCGTTCGGTACCCTGCCCTGACATGGTCGAACGACCAGATGTGGGAGGTGATGAATGCGTGTGTGATCCTGCACAACATGATCATCGAGAGTGAGCGCGCTTATCCATTGCAGGATCATATGCATTTTGACTTTCAGGGTCCTCTCGCCGATATTGATCACGACGTGCCAACAAATTTCGCTGATTATCTCGCAATACATTTGAAGAGTCGTGACGGAAATACTCATCATGAACTCCAAACTGATCTAGTGGAGCATTTATGGGCGCGCAGGGGAAAGGCAGCGGCAGACCCAGAAGAGGAGGATGTTTGAGTTGTAATTTTGCTTTTAGTTAGTGTGAAACTTTATTTTATGTGTTTGAATTATGAAACGTTCAATTATGTTTGAATTGTACTTATCAAAATATTTGAATTTAGATAGAAAAACCAATTTGGAAGGCTAATTTGGGTGCCGCGAGTGGGGAGCGACGGCGCCCAAACCATCAGTTACTCTGGACGGCGCCCAAATGGCCGGTCCGAAAGGATTTTAAGCGACCATTTAGGCGCCGCGAGTAGAGATGGTGTGCCGGATCCGAAGACGATAGCTCCATCCGCTACGTAGATCTAGCAAGGAGCTTGGCGGATGCATGCTTTCCCAAATCTATCAATTGGGCCAACCACTTGGCAAATCTTCTCCATGGGCCTTCGCTCTGGTAGTCGGCCGTGTGCAGATGCGAAAGAGCACAAGCAAATACAACGCATCCAGGCGGGTACTGTTGTGCCAAAATAATCTGAAAATGTGTGTTGAATTTATCTTTTGTCTAAAAAAATCTCAAGGTGCCGATTGTGCGACGCATGCTGGCATGCTGCCATTTAACTGAAGAATTTATCCCTTTTCCTCAAAAAGAAAACGAATTCCCTGATCGTCCACAGCAGCCGAATGCTGGATCAGGCATCAGATGCCGGATCCGAAGACGATAGCTCCATCAGAGTTCACGGGATGCGACGCACAGTGCGGCGACAATGCTACAGGAGTAGCATTTGATCAAGACCCAGAGCCCTGCCGACAGCAGAAAATCTTGACGCGCGCGGCAGAAGGATGACAGGCCAACCTGCAGATTTCCATCAGGCCACGGTAAGTTCCTACGGCGTGACCAGGGATTGATTATTATCCACTTCGTGCCAGACCTTCATTTCTCAACATGGCTCGAGATTTTTCTCTCTTTTTAAAAAGGCATGTCTTTGGTTTCTAACGAGGAAGGCCGGACTGAATCATTCTCTCGAGGTTCTCAGTTCTCGGAAGGCCGCACTGCAATGGCATCACGACGGAGTTCCCTGTCACAGCCACAGCCACAAGCAAGTGGCTGGCTGGCAGACGACCAGAATATACTCGCCTGTGCAGAGCGGCAACCTCAGCTCGCTGAAGGAACAAGCAACGAGCACGAGGCCGTGGCCTCGCTGTAGGAAGCACGATAAGAATCAGGAACCCGTTCCTTTTCATTGCGGGGTCAAACTAGAAAAAAAGTGCGCCGGAGAGAAGAAGCGAGCACACGGACAGCATCAGTGCACGCGCCCGCCCGGCTGGTTCTGCCGCCACCTCCTCCATCGATTCTCCTCCTCCTGCTAGACTAAACCCGAAGCAACGGACATACCAATCAGCCCCACTCTGAACTCTGAAGAAGAAACAAGTGGTCACTGCTCACCGCCGTAGGTGACAACCTGGAGTTTGGTCTGGAAATAATCGCATTGACCCTACGGACTCATAAGTGCTGAGGAGTGTTAAGGCCTCTTAGCTGCGTGAGCACGAAATCGTCTTTCATCAATTGAAAAGAGAAGAGATATAGGAGATCTACCTCTGAATCCCAAACAGCTGGATAACGGAGGGCGGAAAGTGTGTGAGCTACCTGAATCATGGATCCCAACCAACTTAGGCACATGCTCATTAAGCATGCATGTATGACTACTGAAGAGAAGGACAGTTAACATCAGTTGACACCGAACCTGCACCCTTAAGATGCTGAACAAGCTTTCAGTAAGTTCAAGGTAACATTTCACAAGACAAAATGCAAAACACTGACCAGTGTTTTTTCTTAAGTTAACCAAGCTAGAGATGTACACCGACAACTCATGAATATACATTTGCAAAACGAATCAAACTACAGACAGCATAAATAACCAAAGATCAGAAAAGTAGGCAACTCTTTGACAGCGTTAGAACACAACTCTCTGAATTTCGCCAACTTTGTACAACACTACAAGATCATCAGCACCCCCTTCTAACACGACCAAAAACTAAAAACAAAAAGGATAAATAGCTTTCTTTGTACTCCTCGTCGAGTAGCCAACTTTGATTCTGAGAGGTTATCTTTGGCACACCGATCAAATTTGATCGCCTTTACACAACCTCTTTTTTCTGTTTCCCAAATGTACAGTTTCTTTTTTGACTATACTGTTTCATTTCATTTAAATCTATAAAAATACCTTCATCGGAGCCTAGGACTCGAGGTACACCCTACATTGGATCACCGTCCCACCGAGCCGGAAACCCGGCACCACCGTGAACCCGACCTTTGGCCGCTCCGTCTTCCCAACCTCTTTGCTCGCTGAAAATGCCTTTGGCCGCATAATGCTCTCCATGTACACCGACGAGTACTCTGTGCCCCGGCTAACCTGGAATATGCCGACTGCTGGGTCATACGCCCATGCCAATCTGTGCAGTGTCCATATCGAGCTTGCCATCGTGATGAACATCTCATAGAGTGGACCGACTGTAGCCATCACCGGCAATGCCCCGCAGTCTGAATTCCCAAACAATGACGACTCCAAGCCTGGATGGATGAGCTGCTTGTACTTCCGATCACAAAATTGGGCGAATTGGCACTCCGGGCTTGAACTCATGAGCTCCATGGGGTCTGCATCAGAATGCTCGATGAACTGCTGCAATGATTCATTCCTGCGTATCGCTAGCTCAATTCCTTCAAGGGCTGCTTCATCGCTTGTGCCACCGAATTGGTAGGAGTCAAACCCATCGAACATGGATAGGCAGACGCGGGAGAGGAGCGCATAGCGGCAGCGGCCAGGCTTGGAGTAGGCGATGCCGGGGTAGGCAGCTGCCGCGGCGTCGGCCAGGTCCCATCCAGCGCACCTGAGGAGCTCAGCCAGCGCACGGGTGAAGCGGTGGGCGACGCGGAGAGCATCGCGCAGGACAGAATCAAAGACGCTGGCGGATAGCATGGCGCCCAGGGCGTCGCCGCCACCGGCGCCCGGCTGTGGTGCGAGGGCGCGGTCGAGGCGCCCGGCGAGGCGCGCGTTGCCGTCCGCCAGTGCGGCGTGCTCCCAGCGAAGAGAGGCGGCCGCGGCGTCCTTGGCATCGAGAGCGGCCTGGAGGCGGTTCACCACGGCGTCGAACGACCGCAGCAGAGCCTGGTTCTCACGCACCTGGTCCTCGAGGTGGGCCGTGAGTGAGCCGTCCCCCGGCGCCCCCGAGGCCAGCCGCTTCAGCTCAGACAGACGCCGGAGGTGCGAAACCGCAAGGGCGTCAGCGGCGGCCGCCGCCTCCGGCAGGAACGGCGACTGCGCCGCCTGCAGGTGCAGATACGCCGCTTGGAAAGACGAGACCGTCGCGAGCGCCGCCGCCGCGGCGGCCTCTTCTCCGGACACCGACCCGTTCTCCCCCTCCCCGCCGACAGGGCTAAGGTTCTGCGGATCGGGTTTGAGCACGACCACCCGCTGGCCAGCGAGGACGCCGCCCTCCCCCGCCGCAGCATACTCGTCCTCCTCCTCCTCGGCGAAGAACTCGATGGTCTTGGTCTTGAACGCGAGCGCGAACTTCTGGAGCATGGTCGCGCGATTCGCGGGCACGCCGACCCCCGAATGTCTCCGCCGCCGGCGAGGGCGGGGGGTCACCCGTGCGAATTGAGGATTTGCGGGACGGGGATTCAATGCAGAGGACGCGGGGCGCGGTGAGCAGAGGAGTGGTGGGGGCGGTGGGAATGGAGTGGAGCGGAGTTGGGAAGGAGGTGGGGGATCTGGAGAGGAAAAGGAGCAAGCTTGTCTCCGTCGAGACTCGAGTAGGAATTTCTTGGCTCGGCTCGAGCGAGGAGGGTGGGTGTTTGTTGCAAAAGATGCTTCTACGCTCGTGATGGTTTTGACTTTGTACTGCTTGTCTTTAATTAACCAAGAGAAGCATAGTCATAGTTAGTTATGGTTTACTAACCGTACCTTAATTTCTAAAACTAGCAAGGTGGTCCTCGCAAATGCGAGGGCATCATCTTTAGCACATTAAATAGATCTATGAATTTTGTTTATGGTTTCAGAGATAGTATAAATATGGAATTATTAATTACACGGTTGTATAGATACCAAAAATGTGATGGTAAGTAAAATAATATGTGTGAAAAATAGTGCGAACCTATTTGATTTGTGGCCCAATATTGATCGAGTACAATATTTTAAAAATTGTCATGTCACTGTTTTGTAATAGGATTTCTATTCCGATCTATTTTTACTCCTTTCATACTGTTCCCACTTTTCAATCCAGGCGATCTAAAGTTCTACTCCGATGTATTATTGTATTTGGCATGTCTTGTTACACAAAGTTTTAATTAGTCACAAGTTTACTACATATCTTTATTCTCTACTATTTCCATGGCACCACAAAATTTTGCCCAGACTTGAATACCTGTGTATGACTTTTTATCCACATCAATTTAATGTGTGGGTACTGATACTTCATACTTCTATAGTAGCTGTCGAGGTGTGCCCTCGGCAACTCCCATGGTTGATATACCTAGGGTTGATTGTGTGGAAGAGAACGCGTAGTATCGGTGGAATCGACGGCTGACAAGCTGGATTTACCCAGGTTCAGGGCCCTCGAGTGAGGTAAAACCCATACTTCCTGCTTGTCTGTGTTTATGGTATGAATATGAGGGTTACAAGAGTTCGGCGAGCTGCTGATCTCGTCGAGGTTCTGGTGGCTATGGATTGCTGCCCCGATCGATCACCCTCTCAGCCTTTATATAGGAGGCTGGGTCTCGGGAAATATAACCGACCAAGGTTACATATATGGAAAGCCTTAACCGACTATAACTTGATCTAACTTGGAAAACACTCTTCGTTTTAGGCCTTCCTTCATGGGTTTCAATTAATCTTTGGGCTTCTTTGATCATCACGTGCACCAGGTACCCTTAAGCTACCCGTAGAGCATAATCTCGTCATTACCCCCCGAGTACTTGCTTGACTCAAAGAATCGAGCATGTGCTCCCTTCATCGTGCACGTCATAGTCTTTACTTTTATACTCCTGATCTAACGTAATCCTTCTACTCTTAATTTGCTTCGATTGTATGCGTACGTGAACCAAGGGATATTAACATAGTAGGCCTGACTCACTCGAGTATCGAGCTAACTGCTTACTTTGAGCAAAAAATCTTACTAGTCTTCAGTCAGACTCGAGTCCCTGGATTCGGGCCTGGCACGCAATCGAAAGTTTTTGTCTAGGGATATTGACATAGTAGGCCTGACTTACTCGAAAATCGAGCCAGTTAACCGCACATTTGGACGAAACCATACTAGCCTTCAATCAGGTTCGAGTCCCCGGACTCGAAGCTGGAACACTTTTGCAATTTTTGCCTAGGGATATTGACATAGTAGGCCTGACTCACTCGAAAATCGAGCTCAGTTAACCGCACATTTGGGCGAAACCATACTAGCCTTCAATCAGGTTCGAGTCCCCGGACTCGAAGCTGGAACACTTTTGCAATTTTGCCTAGGGATATTGACATAGTAGGCCTGACTCACTCGAAAATCGAGCTCAGTTAACCGCACATTTGGGCGAAACCATACTAGCCTTCAATCAGGTTCGAGTCCCCGGACTCGAAGCTGGAACATACTGGACAGACTCGACTCAGGCCGTTGTAGGTCTTACTGATTCGTTCTGCAGTTTAACTTTTGATACCTAACGCGTCCGTCAGGATTTTCATCATGTCTGTTGACACGGAAAATTTCAAGGGAAAACACTGTTGGAGCGTCCCTCGGCCCATCTCGATTGCTCGGCGGGTCTTACCTTTGCATTTGCGTATGCAGCATCCGAAACATCTGCGATTGGCATAGTTCGGGAATTTATGAAGTTTGATTCTTTGTTTGTGAAGTACTTAATGCTTTCAATCGAGCCTGTATTCGAGTGAATTTTCTTACCTTGTTTGGAAATCTATGGGAGCGCGACAGCGCTCCCATGGGAGTAGCCCCCGAGATTGTGGTTTATTGTCTTGCAATAGAGGACAATCTCAAATCATCCTTCTATAATGCTTTTTTCAATCGAAATATTTTGTCTTTGAAATCTACAGGAGCGCGTCAGCGCTCCCATGGGAGTAGCCCCCGAGATTATGCTTTATTTCGCTTGAAGTAGAGGATAATCTCAATAATTTTGCTCCTTTTTGATCAATCGCAAGAATTTTTTGATACGCTCCCATGGGAGTACCTTTGCTAGTCGAATCCTTGTGTCGATTGTAGTCTCGAATCCTCAAACGAATGTGAATGCTAACTTTACACCTGACGTCAATCGTGACATCTTAGGCGTGCACTCGCCGCTTTGACAAGACATGTCGTGTGGGCCCAATGTTCAGATTTTTGACCGCAGAAGACGTTTTTATTTTGGACCTGACTTATCATGGTATAACCAAGTAGTCCTCGGGTAACACATCTGTGTTTTTGATTTGTGCCAGGTCCCGAGTTTTTCGAGTGGGTTTGTGTTTCCTGTTTGACTCAGCCCCCGAGCATGATTTTGGGTTTCTGTTTGACCCAGCCCCCGAGCATGTCGAGTGGGTTTGGGTTTCTGTTTGACCCAGCCCCCGAGTATGTCGAGTGGGTGTAAGTCTTTGTGTCACTGATTTTTGAGCTAGAATTTTGATGCTTATGTTTTTATGATCGAGTCCCCGATTGTTGAGTAGTAAAAGCATATATGAGAAATATGGAGGAACATGTATCTTTATTCGAAATATGTGTTCGATCAGCAAGCCGCCTCATTAAAACCTTCCAGTCCCCTTAGGTACCCTGGTAAGGGAAAAGAGTGCGTCTGAAACTTGCTGATTCTTTGGCCTTATGTGCTATTACATATGAGGTTAAAGATCTATGCATAGAACCGACGCAGGTGCGCCACGTTCCATGGGTTTGATGCTACTTCGCCCGTCTTTGCGTTCTTCAATCGATAGGCTCCTCCTTCGATGACTTCTGTGACAATGTAAGGTCCTTCCCAAGGTGATGCAAGTTTATGGACTTTCTTCTGTTTCTCCCGCAGCACCAAGTCTCCCACCATGAAGGACCGTGTGCGTAATCGACGACTATGGTAGTTGCGGAGGTCTTGTTGATAAACGGCTGTTCGTGCCAAAGCCGTATTGCGTGCTTCTTCCAGCAAATCGGCTGCATCTTCGAGTGCCTTGTTCGCGTCGTTTTCTTCATATGCTTCCACTCGTGGTGCATTAAACTTGACGTCAGATGGTAATACTGCCCCGCACCATAGACCATGAAGAACGGTGTATACTGTGTGGAGGCGTTTGGGGTGGTCCGTAAGCTCCATAATACTGATGGAAGTTCATCTACCCATGCACCCGCGGCCCTTTTGAGTGGTACTAAGAGTCTCTTTTTGATGCCACTGCATACGAGTCCATTGGCCTTTTCAACCTGCCCATTGGATTGTGGATGTGCCACAGAGGCGTAGTTTAGTTTGATGTTTTGTTCCTTGCAAAAGGATTTGAACTCTTCCGCCGTGAAGTTTGTACCATTATCAGTGATGATGCTATCCATTACTCCAAATCGATACATGATCGATTGTATGAAACGAACTGCCGTAGAAGCTGTTGAGCTTGCGATGGGATAGCTTCGATCCATTTGGTGAATTTGTCGACTGCCACTAGCAAGTGAGTATGACCTCCTTTTGATGATTTCTTCAGTGGTCCCACCATGTCAAGTCCCCATTGGGCAAAAGGCCATGCTAATGGTATGGTTTTTAGCGCTGATGCGGGTGCATGTGGCTTGGAAGCGAACTTCTGGCAACCAATACATCTTTTGACTATGTCCTCTGCATCCCTTAGCGCTGTAGGCCAGTAAAACCCTGCTCGGAAGGCTTTGGCTACGAGTGATCGACTGCCCGCGTGGTGCCCGCAAGTACCGGCATGAATGTCCCGAAGGAGATCCTTGCCATCTTCGAGTGCAATGCATCTTTGGAACATACCTGAGGTGCTGCGTTTGTACAACTCACCGTTTATGATGGTGTATGCTTTTGCTCGTCGAGTGACACGTCTGGCCTCGTTTGTATCTTCTGGTAGTTCATTGCGAAGTATGTATGCGAGAAAAGGTTGAGTCCATATTGGCTCAATGAGAAGTACCTCAATCGGAGGATCCTCTGTGCTTGGCGCTTTGCTTTTGTCTGTAGCTGCTGTCGTAGTCGATGGTCGTTTGTCGATTGACCTACGTTCTATTCGTTCAAAGAAAACACCCGGCGGGACTGGTGCTTTTGTGGAAGCAATGTTGGCTAATTTGTCAGCCTCTTCATTGCTTTCTCTCCCTATGTGTCGTAGTTCACAGCCATCGAAGCTGCCCTCCATTATGTTGTACAAATCCCGATAAGCGATCATGTTGTCTGCGATTGCATCACAGGCCTTCATTGTTTGCTGCACAACTAAGTTAGAGTCGCCATAAATCATTAGTCGAGTGCATCCCATGGCTTTTGCCATGCGCATGCCATGGATTAGACCTTCGTATTCGGCCTCGTTATTTGATGGGAACTCGAAACCCATTTGCAAGATATAGCGCAGTTTGTCGCCTTTTGGTGATATGAGTATGACGCCCGCTCCTGCTCCTTCATTCTTTTTGGACCCATCGAAATACATTGTCCAGGAATTTGATACGTCAGGTACCCCTGGCAATTGAGCTTCTACCCACTCGGTGTGAAAATCGGGTAGGACTTGTGATTTGATGGCTTTCGGGTGTTCGTACTTGATTCCTAGTGGTCCCAGCTCGATGAGCCATTTTGCTACGCGCCCCGTTGCGTTGGGGTTTGTGAGGACGTCTCCAATCGCTGATTTATTGACCACCGTTATCGGGTGTTCTGTGAAGTAGTGCGCCAGCTTTCTTGAGGTCATAAATACGGCGTACGCCAATTTCTGATATTGTGGGTACCGCTGTTTGGACGGGGAAAGAACTTCACTTACGTAATATACTGGCCTCTGTATGCTTTGACTATGTCCTTCTTCCATGCGGTCACCACCAGCACGGTGCTGACCACTCGGTTGGTGGCTGAGATGTATAGGTAGAGTGGCTCATTTTCCTTAGGTGCTACGAGGATTGGCGGGCTTGTGAGCATCTTTTTGAGTTCGAGAAAAGCGGCTTCAGCTTCATCCGTCCACTCGAACTTGTCTGCTTTCTTCATCAATTTGTAAAATGGAAGTGCTTTTTCGCCTAGTTTGCTGATGAATCGACTGAGTGCTGCTACTCGACCAGCTAGCTGCTGTACCTCATGGAGTTTGGTAGGTCTATTCATTGTGAGTATAGCTTGTATCTTTTCTGGGTCTGCTTCGATTCCACGTGCAGATATCAAATAACCCAAGAGTTGTCCAGCTGGGACACCGAAGGTGCATTTCTTTGGGTTAAGCTTGATGTTGTATCGATTGAGATTCTTGAATGTCTCCTGTAGATCACTGATTAATGTGTCCTCCTTTTCAGTCTTGATGACGATGTCGTCGACGTAGACCTGAACATTGCGTCCTATCTGTTCTTGTAGACAGTTTTGCATCATGCGCTGGTAAGTTGCGCCTGCGTTTTTGAGCCCGAAAGGCATGGTTGTGTAGCAGTAGACCCCGAGTGGGGTTATGAATGCTGTTTTGTCTTCGTCTTCTTCTTCATCCGAATTTGATGGTATCCTGAATATGCATCCAAAAATGATAACCGAGCGCATCCTGCTGTTGAGTCGATGATCTGATCGATTCGTGGTAATGGAAAGTGATCTTTTGGACAGCATTTGTTTAGGGCTGTAAAATCTACACACATCCGCAGGGTGTCTGAGTGCTTCTTTTCGACCAGTACAGGGTTAGCAACCCAGTCTGCCTTTTTGATTTCTCGAATGAACTTTGCAGCAAGTAACCTATCAACTTCTGCCTCGATTGCACCTCTTTTGGGATCGGAAACACGGCGCATAGTTTGCTTGACTGGTCTAGACCCTGGCTTGAGTTGTAGAGAATGCTCGGCGAACTCCTGGGGATACCTGGCATATCAGCTGGGCACCATGCGAATATTTCCCAGTTTTTACGGAGAAATTTGACGAGCGATTTTCCTGTTCGCTGGTAAGACTCGATGATATGTTGACTGTTTTTGAGGGATCAGTTGGGTGCACTTGATGCTTTTTGTGTCGTTGGTTGCATTGAATTGTCTGTCGGATGCTAACCTCTTGTGTTCCGGCAGAAGTGTGCGGTCGTTAGAAACCTCGAGTTTGGCGAATGATTGCTCCATCCCATACATCTCTGAGATTTTGCTGAAGTCACGGTCACATGAATCTGACCTTTGAAAGTTCCCGTTGATCGTGATGACTCCTTTTGGTCCTGGCATTTTGAGCTTGAGGTAGGCGTAGTGTGGGACGGCCATGAATCGAGCGAAAGTGGGGCGCCCAAGTATTGCATGGTATTGTGACTTCCAATCGACCACTTCGAACTCAATCGACTCGGTTCTGAAGTGAGTAGGATCTCCAAACGTAACATCGAGTTGTATGGTGCCTTCTGGGAGCACTGCTTTGCCTGGAACGATACCGTGGAAGGTATTTGCGGACTTTGGCAGATTTTCGACTGGTTTGTTCATTCTGCGTAGCGTATCTGCAAAGATTATGTTGAGGCCACTACCTCCGTCCATTTGGGCGTCGAGTACCAAGGCTGCATGCCCTGGTCGATATACTGCGGGTGGGTGGTCCTCTCGATTGAAGACAATCGGAGTCTCTGATCCTTTCAAAAAAATTGTGATGGCTGGGGGTGCCATGACCGCCATATTGACGTGTCGAGTGTGTAATTTTTGCTCTCTTTGGAGGGACGTCCTCGCTGGATCATGTTCATCTGCCCGCGAGTTACGGGATATTTTTGTTCATCTCCTTGCTGCATCTGGTGCACGGCTGCTGCCATTTGTGTTCCCGTAACGGGTTGTGCTGGCACCATGTATACTGGCGTCGGTTGCGCTGGTGTTGGTGCAGTATACACCTGAGTAGGCTGTGTTTGCGGTGGTATGGAATATAACTGTGCTTGTTGTACTTGTTGCGGTGCTGGATATGCCTGAACAGGCTGTGCTTGTGATGTAGTCGATGGAGTGTGCGTCAGTTGAGGAGGTGCACGTCCATCTCTTTGCATTCGTGATATATGTTCAATCGCGAGTTGATCGAATTCCCTGCAATTTCTCAGCGAGTGGCTAGAGCGAAGCTTACCATCATCCCCTCTGTAAAGATGGAATCTGCAATAATCGTTCATCCTCTCTTCGACTGAGCGCTCAGGCTCTTTGTCTGCTCGCCTGCGCCATTCGGCCTCTTGTAGCTATCGCGGTCATCGCGTTTGTTATCTCCGCAGCGGTCTCGACTGTCGCGTCGATCGTCTGTGCGATGATCTCGATTATCACGATGATCGTCGGGTCGTCTGTCAGTTTGGTCGCGACTGTCCCTTGACTGGACAAAGCCTGCTGCGATGAAGTTTGGATGGTCATCGTCGTGATAACGATTCTTGCGTTTGCGCCTTCGATCATCTCTGTAGCTATCTCTGCGGTCTCGACTGCCCCTCGTGATTTTCATGTGATGCTACGGGTCGAGTGCCTCGTACGGAGTCTTCTCCGTCTGCCCACTTTGTTGCGAGTACCATGAGTGCGGCCATTGTCTTTGGGTCTTCTCGACCAAGTGTTTCTTTGAAGTCTTCCCTCCAGAGTCCGTTTTTGAAGGCGTCGATTGCCCTATCTTCTGATACGTTGCCTACTGAGTTACGGATGGTGGTCCACCGCCGTATGTACGATCTCAGAGATTCATCTGACTTTTGCTTGCAGGTCCGGAGCTCCTCGAAGGTTTTGGGGCGCTCACATAGAGGCTCGAAGTATTTGATGAAATCACCCTTGAAGTGTTCCCACGAATCGTAGTATGATTCGGGTAGCGATTTGAGCCAATCGCGAGCCGTTCCTTCCATCATAAGTTGTATGTACTGCATAGCTGTAGTTGTGGTGCCGCGCTGACATCCGACTGCCAGCCTGTAATCTTCTAGCCAGCCTGATGGCTCTTGTTTGCAGTTGAACTTAGGCGTGGTAGCTAGCGAAAATTTCTTGGGCATACGAGCCTCCCGGATCCGTCGAGTGAAGCATAGCGCTCCACATGGCCCGATTTCTGCTTCCGAGTCTGAGCTGTTGCTGTATGACCTCCTCGAGTGGCTCCTACTGGAACGATGACGGCGTGAGCTTTTTCGACTGCTCCTTCCCCGAGGGCTTCGACTGCGACGGTCCCGATCTGTATCTCTCCTTGGAGTTGCTTGTGGATGCTGTATGGCTTGTGCTGCTATTGCCAGTTGTTTGTACAGTTGGAGGTGCTGATCCCTCTTTGGGTCTCCTGCAGGAGGTTCGATTGTTCTGAGGTAGGTGCCTAGCGTCATCAGCGCCCCGGCTGGCTCAGTAGGTATGGGAACTCCTTCCGCGTCGACTGCCATAAAGGCTGGGTTTAGGTTCCGAGTGACCGCTGCACGATCTGCGTCTCCGAGGTTGATGAATCGTGACCTATTCGCGGGGTCGTTTCTGCCGTTGAACTCGTAGACAATGCTCTTCGCCGAGCACTCGATATGCTGGCTTGCTTTTTGCGTTCTTCGAGTACTGCTCGGTAGTTCTTCAACCGTATCGATTCTTGCCACTGGAAGTATTGTAAGGTCAATACCTCTTCCGGAGTTGCGTTTGCTGGTAGCATTGTGCAGCTTTCGATTACTTTGCTCACTTTTTCCGCCATCTCTGCGGTGATGGTCAGCGTGGTTGTTCCGTCTGGCATGGTGACTGTGCAAGGGTATTCTGTAGGTCGACGGCATGTTGCGGCTGCTGATGTTTCTGCTGTACTCGCGGTGTACACCTGATACGGTACCACCCGATCTTCTGCCCACGTGTTGCTGATGCGCATTATGGATTCGGCGTCGTCATCCAGGCTCATGTTGGAGTTGCTTTGCTTGTTGGGGTTTCCGCCACAATCGAGTTGATCTTCGAGTGCTTTGTCCAGGCTATCTGCGTCGCAGGTGAATATCTCGTGGCTGGCACGGATTTCTGGGCCGTTGAGATCGGCGAGGTATATGTTGTCATCTATGTTCTCCTTGTTCCCGCGACGTCGTTGCAGTCGACGACGTTGTCGAGTGACTCGATTGAGTTGTTTGGGCGGTACGCAGATTCGATCTCGCTTCTTCCAAATCTTTTTGCTACCTCGTCACGGAACTCTTGCGAGGTCATGGACGTTGCAGAGTCGCTTGGCGATTGGATCGGGACGATCTGTGACGATGTCGCGCCCAAGATGGATGGTGTTGCAGTCGAAGCGTTGTCGATTGTCTCCATGTTGAGTGTCTCCACGTCGAGTGGGTCTAACAGGTCCTGCACACCATCTTTATCGACAAAGAAGTTAAATTTTCCAACCGTAATATCCAAACCTGATTCGAGTCCGGCAAAGGCTTGTTGAGCTTCCATCGAGTGCGGCGTGAGCCTCCTTGGAGATTTTGGCGAGTGATCGCTTTTTGAATTGATGCTGGTAGATCTTGCCGGCGAGTTGCTGTTTGCAACGGTGGTCGGTGATTTGCTTTTTGATGATGCAGTAGGCGAGTTACCTTGTGCAGATGCGATCGTCGGGTGGCCGCTTGATGATGAAACCGGCGAAACCGTGAGCCCAATACTACCTGTTCCCACAGACGGCGCCAATTGTCGAGGTGTGCCCTCGGCAATCCCATGGTTGCTATACCTAGGGTTGATTGTGTGGTAGAGAACGCGTAGTATCGGTGGAATCGACGGCTGACAAGCTGGATTTACCCAGGTTCAGGGCCCTCGAGTGAGGTAAAACCCCTACTTCCTGCTTGTCTGTGTTTATGGTATGAATATGAGGGTTACAAGTTCGGCGAGCTGCTGATCTCGTCGAGGTTCTGGTGACTATGGATTGCCTGCCCGATCGATCACCCTCCCAGCCTTTATATAGGAGGCTGGGTCTCGGGAAATATAACCGACCAAGGTTACATATATGGAAAGCCTTAACCGACTATAACTTGATCTAACTTGGAAAACACTCTTCGTTTTAGGCCTTCCTTCATGGGCTTCGATTAATCTTTGGACTTCTTTGATCATCACGTGCACCAGGTACCCTTAAGCTGGGGTACCCACAGAGCATAACCTCGTCAGTAGCATCATCATTCACCACTATGCACATCTTGCCTGGCCAGTGAGCGCCAATCCTTACATGCCTACCCACATCTATGTTATATTGTAGAATATGTGCTCGTACAATTGAGAAACACGCCATATTTATACATATCTAAGCAATCCATGCATAATTACATCAAAATTAAAATCAAATTGTTAAAAACAAAGGATGGGTCACATGATTAGCGGAGATTGTTGTACTTTCAGTTCACCGGAGATCAAATTACATGCTTAGCGTTATATACACCTTACCAAGAGAAATTAAGCTTTCGGTGGACGAAGCGTTGAGACTAAACTGCACAATACGTGTTGTCGGACTATACGTGTGGTGGTGTGATTATTCATTGTATTTGGTTTTTCTAAAAGCCAAACTCAGTTGTTGAATATATTATTTTTATTCTACCATTAAATTGTGGTACATGCATCATTAATTTCTCGCCACTCATCAAATTTTATGAGTGCTTTGCTTGATCAAATTGCAACACTTGCATTGATTTTTTTACCAGGGACACTGATTACTATTCTTAACTCAAGTCGAGCATGCATCAGTTGTGTATGATATTATACATGCGTACAGTTTGCCATGCGGAGACCGGGCGTAATAAAGCGCCTTTTATCACAGAAAATACATACATACAAAATTTGATTTGTCACATTCTACTATTTCTCCGACATTGTTCATGGTCCCCCAAAATCCGACGTCAGTTATAGAATCGTGCACATTTTTTATTTGTCTTCATCAGTGTAAAACGTAGGTTCATGGAAGGGTGCTTCATCCGTTGATGTCTTTTCGATCGATCGGATTAAATATTTTTTAGCTGATCGCTAGCAAAATAATTCTTGCAGCCGAATGCCATGCACCTCAGCCTGTATATCTCCTGCGTTAACTGAATTGGCTTGGCTTTTGATTTCTTTTTTCATCTATTGTCCTCAATTGTCTCGTACATTATATATAATCGAGTACACAACATAGCTTTCTGGGTATTCTCCCTTCAAAATAAGGAAGAATGATGAGAGCGGATTTGGTGCACCTCGGTACCAGTGATCCCTTTTTTAACAAATTCGAATATGGTACTTTTGAGTTTTCAAAAATTATCATTCTTTGAACGTGAATACATATACATGGAATATATATTTGTGCAAATTTTTGTTGGAAATACATTTTTTAGGGCTACAGAAAATAACAAATTTGAGACTGTACGAAGTATAGTAAAAATCCCCTATTTTGTCCCAAATTTTTCATTTGTCTGTAGCCTAAAATAGAACGTATTTTCAAACGAAATTTCGTTCTTATGTATAAATATGTATATGTATCCGTGTTTTCCAGATTTTTCTGGAACACAAAAATGCGAATTTTGAAAATTTGAAAAAACGATCACCGGTGTGGGTGCCAAAACAAATTCCCTAGACTGATTTAAATTGCATGTAGTATAGTTATATTTTTTCGGGAATGATTATATGTGTGCTAGTAGTACACGTTAATGAATCAATTTTCCAATTAACTGTTACATAGAAGTCCGTGTGCATTGAATCCAAAAAAAAATTACGGTAGATCCAAGTTTTTTTTTTGAAAATCCAAGCTGTGTACGTGAATTAGTTGTGTCAGGTGTGAATATGTCCACACGGACGTGGACTCTTCCTGGTCTTTTGTTTTAGTAAAACTACCGATCAGTTTGCTGTAAAAAAACTACCGATCAGTTTTGACTTGCACGTTAAAACTGTCATGTGTTACGCAACTATTTATTTAATCTGAGCCATCAATTTAGATCTAACTATCAAAAATAATCTAGGTGATGTGGATTAACGTGGTGCCTAAAAAAACTCCCTCATTTTGCTATAGTATATAATAGATAGATCTCAATTACTGCTATGCTATGTTCTCGGTACTACCCCCATGGAACACATCTAAAACATCTTATATTGTATAACGGAGGGAGTATTTTCTAAAACCCTACGGGCACTCATACTACTCCATATGAATTTGATTTCCAGAAATATTTTGGTCGTGTAGATTGATTTATCTCTTGCGGTGTTTTCGTGAACAATGTCGTTACTATAGAACCTCTCATGAATCTCTACATGCTCCATCAGTGATGCTATGTCGATACAATAAAAAAGTACTCTTGGCAAAAAAAAAAACACTCAACACAACCAAGAGGGCCATAAACCTTATGTTCTCTTTTTCTTCCTCCCCCTTTGTTGTAGTCGGCGTGCTTCGCTAGCGGTGAAGACTTGCTACCTAAATAGTGGTAAGCGGTCTCGCGTGGTGGTTGCTTTGATCAAATTATGTGGCGCGAGTTCTAACTTCCCGATGGCCTACACTCGTAGCAAGGCACTTCGCGACAAGGCCACGCGTAGGAGGGGACACATGTTCTCAGTATGGGAGGTTAATTTCCTTGGACCATGTGTTTGTTTACATCTGTTTGTGGGCTTGCGCATATTAGGTAATGCTCCAAGAGAGGCCACAACATTATAGGATGAGGCCACAACATTATATGATTTTGACTCGAGCGATCCTATGAATTTTCATTTGATAACTAGTGGCATGTTGTTTTAGGCGCATTTGAAGTTTACTAGTGTGGTGCTCTTTGTGAGTATGTGGGCCTTTAGAGATGTTGGATGCCAACACCTAGTAGTCATTCTCTTCTGGTGAAACCATTGATGTACTCTTCGTTAGCTAGATCGGGTACTATATGTGTACATGTGGCGTCCCTTCGTTGAACGTGTTGGCTGAAACTAACTCTAATTAAACAACTGCTACGAAGATAAAAAATAAAAAATGGGAGTTGACAATTTAAGTGAATGGAAATTTGTATCCAACAGGGGATGCTTTCACACATGAATCATAAAGTTTTTAAAAAGGTTATTTGATCATAGGATTTCATTATTTGAATTGGTTATGAAAAAAATTGCACTCTATTCTTTGAGAAAAAAATCATTCACTCAAACCTCTTGGTGAAAATTTCTGTAAATTTATGTGATGTGTCTGTTAGTTCATGTAGTTTGCAATCATGTAGGATTGAAGAGTGTGTGACATTCCAATCCCTGCATTTTTCCTATTCTTGTATTTTAGAGATCCTATGAAATCAAAAAGTCCCTGAGTGCAGAGAAATCCTTATGAAAAAACCTCGAAGATTCATGTCTTAACAATCGAAAGAATTGCATAGATAAAATTCCTAGGATCCAAACCTGTAAAATTCTTATAATATTTTTTAAATCAAATAAGCATGAATCCACAAAGTAAATTTGTTAGTATATATAATATGCTCTAGAGATTTTTGCAATACTTATAATGATTGTAAGTTATCCTGAGTGCCTTAGATCGAATGTTTTTCCAAAAGTGTGTGGGCCTGGTAAAGGATTAGATCGTGTCGTGGTGGACTAGAATGTTGAAAAAATCCATCCCTAACCGTGAAGCCACGGTTTCTCTCGCCATGCCATTTGTTGGACAATTTGGAACGACATAAACGAGAGGGTCTTCCACCTATTCTCCTTGCAACCATCAAGAGCGAGGCAAAGTTATGGATCACCACGGTGCAAAACATTTGAACTATGTAATATCGGGAAACTAGTCACCATGTTACTTGGCCTTTTTATTCTCTTATCAAAACTCTCTCCTTAATTACTGGATAGAGGCAAAAAAAAATTGCCTCCGTTTTAAAAATGGCCGAAAGTTTTTTCCCTTAAAAACAAAAAATTTCCCTAGTCAGTAAACCCGAGTTAAGACATCTGTAAAGAGATGTTGAAACAGCTAATTTTTTTTTAATAATACATTTTTTATATTAAATTCGAAAAATATTACGCAAAAAAATGATTTTCCAGAAATAATACGGCCTCGGCCTGGTCTGGGCCGATTAGGTCCTGTCGGCCAGGCCTGGGCCGATTTGTGCTGATCGGCTTAGCCTGAGCCGAAAGGGTAGCTGCTGGGCCAGGCCTGCGCCCGACAGGCCGCGCGTGGGTACTAATCGGCCCAGTCTAAGCCGACAGGCCTATCGGCCAGGCTTGGGCCGACATGATGCTACTTAAGGCCCAAAAATCCCCATCTTCTTCTCGCGTCCTCTCCCTCCTTTTCTTCTTCCTCTCGAAACCAGCAGCTCCCTGCTGCGTTTCAGCGGCGATCTATCCACCCAGCCATCAAATCTTCCTCCTAGAAGTGTTAGAGAGTTAAGGCAGCTCAGATCTACAGATGGGTAGGATTTTTGTGTGATTTCGTGTTGTTTGGTTGGAGCAATGGTGGAGTTTAGGTGGAGGTTGCTGTAGGGTGGTGGATGGTGCAGCGTGGTGGTGCAGCGGTGTTGCATTGGCGGTGGTGGTGACGTTGCTGGTCCATTGAATCGGCACGCTTCAAGGGTATGCGTTTATTTGGCTAGTAATATTAAGTATATAGTTGTTCCCGATTGTAACAGTAAATTGGTGTCACATTTTTAGGTTGTTGAGATGAGTAATTTAGTGAAATGTTTGTTTTTCTACGGTCCTGGCGAAGTTGTAGTAAATGAGCATGGAGCTGATTTGGGTGAGTTTCGATGGTCAGAGTTGGAACTGAGTGACCCACAAACATGGTCTATAAGTCAGCTGAAAGATTGGTTGGCAGCGTGTTTAGGGCTTCCTCAAACAGACACCGTCGGTGTGCATGCACTGTGGACGAAGACAAGGTGCCCGGTGTTTTTTATTTGAGGCCGATAGAACGGACCTCTCAGATGGTGCGATGGTTGCAAGGCTGCGCAAGCAGGGATGTACCCCTCATGCTTTACTGATACCTGTCGCGAAGGAGGTGATTCCGCCTGAAGGCGAGGGAGGGCACGATCCTGGCCAGAGTAGTCAGGAGATGCAATTTTCTGGACATGATTATAATCAGGGACATGTTGGAGGTGGTGGTTATGACTATGGCCAAAATAGTCAGACAGAGCAGATGGAAGAGGAAGATGTTGGAGGTGTAGTTATGAATCTGGCCAAAATAGTCAGACATATCATATGGAAGAGGGAGATGAAGATGCTGCTGAGTCAGCAGCAGACGATGTATTCCAAGAAATGATGGATGAGGAAGACGAAGATGGTGGTAGTGCTTATGGGCATTCATCCGACGAGTCGGATGACGAACATGTGGTGCCAAATCCTGCGTCATGGAGTCATGATTTCTCGTCGTCAATGACAGTGAACGATGGTCATGATTCTGCCTGGGAATACCATCAGAACCAGGTTTCTGCGGGTGCTCTATATACCGACAAGCAACATTTGCAAGATGCAATCATTAAGTGGGCAATGTCGACTTGCAAGACATTCAAAACCAAGGTGTCGAGTAAAAAATATCTGACAATGGAATGTGAGGTAGCAGGGTGTCCTGGAAGGGTGCACGGTTATCGTCCTCACTTCGGCATAAACTGGAAAGTGAGCGAAGTAGTACAACACACATGTAGAATTGAGAGTATTCCTCAAGATCATCGTAACATTTCGTCGACGCTTATAGCTCGGTTGCTGTACTCAGAAATAGTACAGGGCAAAGCTATGGAAGCGAAGGCTATTATACATAAGGTGTTCACCAGGTTCAAGTACACAATATCTTATGGCAAAGCTTGGAGGGCTAAGCAGATGGCACTTGAGAAAAGATTCGGATCGTTCCTAGACTCATATGACTCAGTTGTTCGGCTCCTCTACACATTGCAGGCCCGTAATCCAGGCACATATGTTGATGTCAAACACTTTTGGATGGCAGAGTTTTCAAACGTAAAGGTGTTGCATCGTGTGTTCTTCTCTTTCGGTGTATGCATAGAAGCTTTCACTCACTGTCGACCAGTTATCTGTGTTGATGGTACATTTCTTACTGGCAAGTATAGGGGACAGATCTTGACTGCCATTGGTCAGGATGGCAACAATCAGATCGTGCCACTTGCATTTGCTTTTGTGGAGAGCGAGAACACTGAAAGTTGGACTTGGTTCTTCAGGCAGCTTAAAATAGCAGTAGTAAAAGATAAGCCGAACGTGTGCATCCTTCATGACCGCCATGCTGGTATACTGAACGCCGTCAAGGCACTCACAAACCCTGTGGCCGCGGAAGAAACGCCATGGCTAGACCTGCAGAGTCGTTGGTGCATGCGCCATTTGGGGGCCAATTTTTTCTCACAGTTCCGAGATAAGGCTTTGATGAATCTATTCAAAAAACTGTGCAAGCAGAACCAATTCTGGAAATACACATTCGTACGTGGTAAGCTTGATGACTTCACTAACCAGCATGTTAGGCAGAGGAGAGCTGCACGAAATGTTGCAGTAGCAGCACATGTGCAACTTGTGGCGCAACAGCTAGCAACCGGACCTCCACCAGCTGAGGATGTACCTGTTGGGCTTTGTGACTTGCCAGGATTTGATCCGCCTGGTGTTAGGAGAAAGACTGGGAGGTTGATTAAAAACTTTCAGCAGTGGATAGAGCACGAGCCTCTTGAGAGGTGGTCTTTACTGCACGACACTTATGGAGCCAGGTACGGTGTTATGACTACCAACCTGGCTGAAACATACAACTTTGTTCTTAGAGGAAATAGGGCATTGCCACTTACAGCCATTGTGGAGGGTATTTTTGAGGGCACAGTCAAGTACTTCAGAGAAAGACGCCAGAAAGCTCACATGCATATCGTTAACAACCCAAACACACCTTTTTGTGAAAAGATTACGGAGTACATGGATAGGAAGATGGCAAAAGCTCGTACTCATGCTGTGCAGGCCATAGGAAATCAAGAAAGGAGGTTCGAGGTACGCTTACCTTCTGACAAGTTTGGTTGCGGAAATCAGCTCAGAACGCATGAGGTGAGAATTGGAAATGAAGCCCGACCAACATGTGACTGCACATGCAATAAACCAAAATTGTTTCACCTGCCCTGCTCCCATGTATTGGCTGCGTGTGGGCAACTCGGACTGTCAGCCATCTCGTTCGTTTCACCATATTATTTGAACGAGTCTGTGCTTAATACCTGGACCGGTGAAATGGTGGGATTTCGAGCTGTGGGTAATTTTAACACGGTTGACCCTAATGAAAGGCAGTACATCCCCGACCCAAGGCTACTGCGTCCTGGTAGAGGTAGACGACCGTGCAAGCGTATCAGAAATGGTATGGATGAATCTGAAGCCGGAGGCCCGACAGTGCAATGTTTCTTGTGCAATGATTTTGGTCACAGGGACACTGCTTGTACAAAATTCCCACCTACGAATGCTGCTCCGGCAACTAGAGCAGCTGCTCCACGTGGGCGAGGCAGCCGAGGACCAAGAGGAAGGGGAAGAAACTAGGATGTTTTAAATTTGGACTGTGCTTTTATTTGTAATAATGAGGATCAATGTTTTAAAATTGGACTATGTTTTAATCTGTAATATGTGTGGATCAGTGTTTGTAGACAATGTTTTTATCTGTAATATGTGTGGATCAGTGTTTGTAGACAATGTTTTTATCTGTAATATGTGTGGATCAGTGATTTAAATTTGGAGTTTGATTTCATCTGTAATCTGTCTGCATTTGTGGCTAAAAAAGAGGAGAGAGAGGTGGAAAAAAATGGAAGAGCCTCTCGGCTCAGCTTGGGCCGACAGCCTCTTGTCGGCCCAGTACAGGCCGATAGGGCCAGTCGGCCTAGCTCTGGCCGACCGGTTTCTCTGACACGCGCAGAGTCGGCCGACAGCACAAATCGGCCCAGTCCTGGCCGACAGGACCTAATCGGCCCAGACCAGGCCGAGGCCATATTATTTTTAGAAAATCGTTTTTTTGCGTAATATTTTCGAATTTAATATAAAAAATGTATTCTCCTTGGCCAGTTTGTCCAGTCCATGATTGTTCATAGTTTTGAAACATACCTCCATCACGAGTTTGTCTAGTTCTTGGTTTGAGCTGAAGTGGATAATCTCTGTTATGTTTCTGAGTATAAATCCAACTGTCACGGGGACGGCCGTTAGCAGATGTCAGCGACACACCATGGTCTTACAATTATGAGCTCCACTGACTGTCCGACCATTTAGCCGCCTTGAAGTGTGCCCACTGCGAAGTGACAGTTGACACTAGTGAGTGGTGCAGTAGGAAAAAAATTCCTGCTCATGTTTGGAAACCTGGAAATTCTTCCCTGTTCCAGTAGAAAGCGGACTTACTATCCCAGTCAGTGCACACTGAAATGTTTGTAGCTGAGTCTGTTCTCTACTCGCTTTCCCCCCTCCCCCGTCACTGTTCAAGAGAGAGGCGAAGCGGCGATTTTTGGACGCCCACCGCCGACCCACCGCGTGCTCGCCGCCGCGCCGTGGGATTCCTCCCCTCCGCCTGCCGCTTCGGCGGCGGGAGGGTGGGGGATCCCCGGTGCCGGCTTGTACAAACGTAGGGTAGGGTGGTGTTTCCGCCGCCGGCGCGCCTGGAGGAGGTGGTGCTGGTGGTGGTTGGTTTGGCGTCGGCGTGCTCTCCTCCGGCGGTGGTGCTCCATGGAGCCCGGCGTCTGCGCGTGCGACCTGCTGGAGCTCGAGGCCCGGCGTGGCGCTCGAGGTCCACCGTTTCCCCCCAGATCCGCGGTGGCGGTGGGTCTGGCGGCCGGAAACCAGTGCTGGACGAGCTCCGAAGCTCCCTCCTGCGGCGGATCCGAAGGCGGCCGTGGCAAAGCGGCGTCGGGATGCCGGGGGGACGTCTGCCCCGGCTGTTCATCGTCAAGAACTCCGTCGCGGCGCGGCGGAGAGGCACGGCGGCGTCTCTCAAGGGATTAAATGTTCCCAGGCAGCGGAAGGGTGGTGGTCGCCGCTCTTCGTCTCCATCGCCGGCGGTGCTGCGGTGCTCGGTGCCAGCTCTGGTTTCTCCTCTACGTATTTTCCTGTTTGTACTATCTTTATACTATGTACTTTGTACGTGGTTCGGTGGTGAATATACGTGGTTGTTTGGCTGTGTCAAAAAAAAAAAAGCTGAGTCTGTTCTTGTTTTTCCTATCACTGAAATGACTGCTGGAGAATTGTATATAAGTGGAAGATGACAGTAGCATAGGTGTCATATCTTTCTCAGCAGCAGTGAAGTCCACTATCACTCTTTGTCTTGGCCAGCAAATATTTCTCTTTCTATATCGGCTCCTGTTGGTACAAGCCAACGAGGTACCCAACAGTCCAGGTTTTGGAAGCTGAGACTGAAAGGATACCAGAGGCATTATATGCAGGGCTAGTGGTTGGCACACCGCATGCAGATTATGCACCTGTGAGAAATCAATCATTAGTACTCCCTCCGTCCCAAAATAACTGTCTTAGATTTGTTAAAAAGTAGATGTATCTAGACATAAAACAAGTATAGATACATTCACTTTTGTACAACTTTGAGACACTTATTTTGGGACGGAGGAGTAGGTAAGATCAGATATGCGGTGCTACTTTCCACACGACTTTTGTTACTTGGTGGCTGTTACTTTAGATCAAAATGTAAGCTATTTTAGTAGTCTTGGTGACAGCCATAATTAGAGGTGCAGGGACAAGCCGTTGCATTGGGAGACTGGATAAAACCTAACCCTTTGACTTGGGAAACCTTGTTTAAGGCCGTCCTGAAGAGCAACAAGCATTCTTTTATGTGTGCATCCCGGCTGAACAGAAGAAGAAAAGCTAAACAGCCGTTAGCTCACTAATGCATCTACAGCCGGCAAATATCCCAGAGCAGCAGCGTAGTTATACATTAAAGAACTAAACGTACGAGGCATGCAACAAACTGATCATTGACAAAGGGGGTTGCACGCTCTTCTTACAGTTTGCTTAAAGCATGTTCGAAGGGTAGGAACATCACTGATTATCACATCACAATTTGTTTGTAAACATACTGAAGTATGACAACGGTGTTAGAGCATCTACACCGGCACACCCAAACAAGTATACGACACACCTAAAATGTGTATGCTTTGAGGGTGTCAGACAGGACGAATGGGACGTCTCCCACCGGGCGGCGCCCCCGGAAGATTACTTTAAGAAGTGAAGAAACAAATTTAAAAAAAGTTTAACACATTTCATGTAATTTTTTGAAATTTACAGAGAGTTGAACTAAATGTAAATCCTAGATCTAATCATCGTCGTCGTCGTTGAAGTCGAAAATGTCATCGGAGAGGAGGAGAGGTACACAACACCGGAGGAGGAGGCGTCCGGTGTGTAGTTGCGGGGCGGCAGCGGTGCCTACTGCCGCGACGCAACATGGTGAGCGTGAGGCTGGGTCAGTCCTCCGAGTCGTTGGGATGGCGCGGTGGCAGCAGCGCCGACATGAGCATGGCCTGCTTGAGTCACCCCTTTGGCAAGCGGTGGTCCTGTGGATGAGGAGATCATATTTGTGAAACGATTTCGCTTCTGTGACGTTGTGCTCCTAGAACGGCTCCGATTCGCCGGCCACCATTTTGCAGTGGCTGACATGGACGAGAGAGGGGAGGCACGGGCGAACGAGATAAATGGTCGGGGCACGGGGAGGTGTAGATAAAGACGGCCATGGACATTAGGTGATGGGTCGACATGTCGACGCCTGGGAAAGGCGCAAGACCCGCACGTGGGGAAGCAACATCCGCGTGGGAAACTGGGGAAAGGGTTGGCGGCACCATTAAAAATGGCTGACTGAGGCTATGTGTCTTTGATATTTTGGACTAACCTTTCGGAGGAAGTGTCCGGTGTTTCCCGAGTTGGCCTAAAAAGTTGGGTGTGGACAAGGATGACAGACACGTTTTCGATCCATCCGGACTGATAGGGCAGGGGCGGATACAGGGGCTAGCAGGGGTCAGACCCCCCCCCCCCCCCCCCCCCAAGTATTCGATATAGGGATGTAAACGGATCGGATCGGTCGGATAATGCTCTTTTCATATCCTTTCCCATATTTTTTTATCGATTTGGAGCGGATCGGATAATGACTAATGCGGATATGAATGCGGATAATATCAGACTACGGATACGGATCGGGAACGGAGCGGATTCAGACCGAATACAAATACTAAGCAGCAGATTAATAAGTACAAAGAAACAAAATGTTACCGTGCAAAAAATATGAACAAAAGAACTATCCAAGCACATAACAGACCAAAATGTAGGTGGGCATGATGCAAGTGCATGGTTGCATGCCATAAAACGAATGCTCCTATATGATTAATGAGTGTAAGTCGTACTAGGTAAGATTAGTTATATACGGAGAGACGTAAACGAGTGATTAGGTCAATATGTCAATGGATTTGGCTATTTATACAACTAAATAGGCTAATAAATCAGATTATCCTAATAGAGTATATCGGATAATCCGCAAAAAAGGGCGGATAATCTGCATCCGTCGGATAATAGCAATACCATATCCTGTACCATATCCGTCGGATATCCGCCTAACGAATATCCTTATCCGCATCCGTATCCGGCGGATTTTCATAATTACATACTATATCCTTAAAAACGGATACGGATGTGGATTCGGGGCGAAAATTACCCTACCGTTTACATCCCTAATTCCATAGGTGTATTACAGCTTGTAGTAAAGTAATACACTAGTGAAAACGCTGTCGGCCATGGATAAATATGTAGTCACTACTAAAGCCCAACTGGGGCTGATGATCCTCGAACCTCCTTTGTTGAATAAAGCTCTCTTTAAACACACACACAACACCCCCCCCCCCCCCCCCCCCCCCCCAAAACTAGCAGCTATCCAATTAGTATTGGCATATTGCGCACCCGAGCCGAGCAAGCGTAGCCCATATGACTCGTTAGGCCATAGATCGTGCCCTTCTCAACCAACTGCTCTCGCATCGCACGATAGATCTAGCAAGCCGCCGGCCGCCCGATCCTGAAGGTTTGTACAGCAGCTGAGTGGCGGCGAATACGGTTATACGGCAACGCTGCTCATCGTCTTTGCGGCTTGATGTACGTCCGCATCACAATCCCTTCATCTCACCACCGAATGTTTTGTCTAAGGTACACATTACAATACATATGATGTGCGTCTGCTAATCCTATATAGGTCCCCTTTTGTTTCCATTTTCTAGTTCCGTTAGTCATTACAAATAAAAAGAATATAATGGATTGATTTTTCATGCTAATTGTGCAAATCTTGAATCTGTCCTAGTGCTGAAATTCAAGTTCTAATATCTAAAATCATAAAATGGTAGATATTTGACGATTGTCAACTGAGATACCTTATATTCATGTAATAGCTTTGGCAACCAGATGTTGATACGTTAGGAAAATCATATGTTGATATACATATGATGCTCGTTTGCTAAGAAAAATCATATGTTGATACACCATTTTTTTGGGTTTGATATCTTGTACAATACTTCACATGTGGGCTGCACAATCTAGACCCCCTATGTCGAAATCCTGGCTTCTGCCCTTGGATAGGAGGCATCATTGGAGCCGTTTTCGTATGTAAATCCATTGGACCGATAAAAAGTACACTATCGAAAACGCCGGTGGAGATGCTCTTGGAAAACAGCTTAAATGTCACGAAGTGTCTCTGGCTCTGCACCGCTGCAATAGGGTGCACACAGCGGAATTTTTCAGCAAGTGCAGCCAGTTGGAACACAGTCAACACTCCGAGTATTACACTCGGCACATGGAGAGTCAGACGTCGAGCGTAGAAACCGGAAAGTTCGATCCCTGTCCCGAATAATCCATATCTTTCAATCGACGCATCCATCATGTGATCTGCCTCATTGGACCTTGCTCCTCGACTTGACCGCTGCCTGATCATGATCATTGTTTCCCTTTTGATTCAAGCGTACATGACATATCCGGACCTAAAATGGCTTTTTTTTTTTTGAGGGAATTTTCTTATTTTTCATATCTGCCGCGTCATTGTTCTCTGCGGCCTACTAAGCCTGGCCCAACCCTGACGAGCGGAGGCCCACCCACCGGTCAAATGAGGAAAGAAAGGCCGACAGCCGTTCCATTCAGACCACTGACGAAGTGACGAGTGACGAAAACGCCGGCCAGTCTTCAGGCTTCAGAGTTTCAGAGAGCCGCACAGAGTCGTCGCTGCCTGCGTTTGCATTGTGCATGTGCTGCATTTATGTACATGGGTTCGTCATCCCTTGGCCCTGCCAAGGTCAAATAAGATGCGGTTTGGGCATGATGCTGCAAGGTTTAATTGCTGCTGGTTCGGATATTTTGGACGAATTGACAATGAGTAATGATTGAGGACAGTGGCGGAGGACGACGAAAAATTGAGGTCGGGCGAACTCTTAAGCATGAAAAAATTTACCGCAAAAACATCACTAATGCGAACAAAATTAATGAATTTTTCCCTCCGATCCGTAAAAATTGACGCGAGTTGTACCTGAGAGTTGTACTTGAGCAGTAGGTTTATGGCGACACATATTTCGGATCCGGTCTAGACGCTCGAGGCAAGAAGGCCAGCGCTACTGCAACAGACCAACGGTCGTGCCTCTAACGCAGCCCAGAAAGACCCAGTAACTATTCGTGTGCCAGGCTGCCAGCCCACCTCTTCCCCTCCCTTTCTTCTCCAAAAAGAACGCCCTGGAATATAGAAACCGACCACCAACGAAGAGGAAATACTCGATCTGCTGCCGATGCTAGAGAGTGAGTACGTATACTGATCTTTTGGGAAAAATCAAGGTAGGGCGGATGCCCTACCTCGCCCTAAGGGTCCTCCGCCACTGATTGAGGACCGAAAAAAACCCTTCGTCCCGTCGTCCCCCCGCGGGCGACCCCAACCTCCCTGCGCCCCGACCTCCTCCTCTCCTCCTCCTTCGCCGCCGCCGCCGGTGTGCGCCGCCGGCCTTGCCCCGGCGGGGCCGGTGGCGGCGGGACTTTCTCTCCCCGCGCGCTGTACGGGCTGGATGGGGCGGTTCCGTGCTGGGCGTCGGTGCTCCTCGAGCGGATCTCGGACGACGAGTTGGTGGCTATGGCGGACGATGGAGAGGATAGAGGTGCCGGGGAGAGCCGCGGTGGTGCTGGGTGACCTGCGGCGGCCGCGGCCGTGGGGCTGGGAGACGGCGGCTGGATCCGGGCTTCGGGCCCAGATCTGGGCAGCCTGGCGGGCCGGCGGGCTCTCCTGTGCGTGTGGGGCGGCTGTGGACGGTACGGAGGCGCCGTGCCTGTCTTGCTGCCCTCCGCTGTCCTCCTTCCCTCGGCCGTCGCGCATGTGCTGTTTCGGCACGCGGGACTAGCGCTTCTACCGCTCCTGTTCCTGCTAAGCGGCCCGTTGACGGGGATGGCAGCAATGACGCCGCGTCTGTCTGCAGCGTGGCGGCGGGAGCTTCACGGGCCTGTCTGGGTCCGGCCGAACCTAGGAGCCGTGAGGGCAGTGGCATGGCGGCCTACGTGCAGCAGCATGATGGTGGGGACTTTACGAACCCGCGGGTCTCGGCCGGGCTTGCGGCCTGGTGTGTCCCTGCTGTCGTGTCCGGTCGGCACCCGCAGGTGGCGGTGGAGGACGTCCTCCAGGTGGCTGTGCTGCCGTCGCCATACGGCTCCAATGGTTTGGTGTGTTCTTGTCGTTACGTCCGGTCGGCTACCGTCTACGACGGTGGAGGTTGTTCCCTCCCACGTGGTTGTGATACTGTCGGACCTTGTCTACTGCTGCTTCTTGGTTGGTTGTCCGGCCTTGCAACTCTTGCCTTGGTGAGACGACGATGGTGAATCAAGACCGTGGTGGCGTACGTTAGTGGATGGCAAGATTGGTGGAGTGCTAGTGCTTGTCGGGGATGTGGTTTTTTGGGGTCGGGAGAAATCCTTGTCGTTGTGCCACCGACGCGGTGACGCTTTAGAGTGTCATCCTCCCTCCTGAAGGGCGTCGGGTGTACCTCTTCCCCACTCCTCGGAGCGTACCAGGGGAAACCCTAGGATCAGTCCGGGCAGCAGCGTCGACATCGTCGCTTTCCTTCTTGGAGGTGCTGTTTGGTTCGCGGCGACAGATTGCTAGGATCGTGGTGGGAATTCGCCGGAGAGGACGCAGCGGTGGCGAGTCACTTTCGTTTTTGTTGATCCGCCGATGTCGGCTTTGTCTTTTTTTCTTTGTTCTCTTTCTTTTCTTTTGGGCTTTGGTTGTGCTGCGGCCCCAGCGTGTTGGTTGTATCGGGTGTTTGCTATATTTATATAGCGGGGCGAAAGCCTGTTTCGAGGTTCGGATATTTTGTATCAATGAAACTGGTTTGTGGTTTTCGATCGCTCCGCCGTGCCACTGCAGAAAAAGGATGCCGGGTTTTTTAGTCAAGAACCGTAGAACAATTATTCTACTGTATATTTTCTACAAGAGGTAGACCAAAAGAAAGGCTAACGAACACTAGCTTTTTCTAAAATGATGACAAAGGAGAAAATAGTTCAACCATTCTTCCAGGCAATTCACATGTTTGGCCTTCATCCTATGGATGGCGGTAGAGAGATCTCTTATAAGAAGATGACGCGAGGAGAAAATACCAGGTCTGTGCCCATGAAAGATTTTATCTTTCCGTTGCATTCAAATGTTCCAACAGCCCATGATGATAATATCCAGAGCAGTTTGCTTGGGCAAAGACTTTATGGACAAACTACATTCATCGATTACTGAAATTTCTCTTTCTTTTTTATTCAAGGATGGACTCCCAGCAGTCAAGGAAAAAGGGCAATCCCAGAAGAGATGTAAAATGGTTTCTTCAGAGTAGTGTTGCAGAGAACACATGAGTAGTCTGGTAGATTGAATTATTTCCTTTGAAGCAAATTTCGAGAATTAAGTCTGTGCTTTAGCAATAACCAGAAGAAGACACTATATCTGAGCATGGTGTCAGTTTTCCAAATCTTTTTATGAAATCAGAGCTGAAGGGCCTTCTTTAAGGAGTCTGTTAATCTTCATAGAAGAATATGATGTAGAATTACCAGAAATGGTCCATATATAAGGAGAGGTACTCAACTGATATTGTGAAAATCAAGCAAGAGGCTCTTCAATCTGCTGAAGTTGGGGGGGGGGGGGGGGGGGGGGGGGGGGGGGGGGGGGGGGGG
>CAMZMU010000060.1:11116325-11314996 GCA_947311845.1 Poa pratensis | reverse complement strand
CATCCATGCATGTCCAAATAAGTATTCAAGTGTTCAAGCAATGAATAGTGATGATGAGAGTGCAGCGGTGAGTGTGCAATTAGCCATGGCAGGTTTTGTATAGTTCGGGTGAACATTTGGGAAATGAGAAAAAAGAAAAGTTTGCATGCGGGAGAAATCAAACATAGAGGAGGACAGTTAAGAATTATTCACATGCATATTGAGAGTAGATCAAATTCTACCGCTCCTACATACAGTAACCCTTGGCAGTTGGCTCCATGTTGGATTATAAAAACGAACGCATACAGTCATACACAGCCGTATTTGGGTCTCTGGTATCTGAACTTTGACTCATATGCAGGGCTTGGCCTTTGCTGTTGAAACTTACTCGGTGATCCGCGGTCTGTAGGTAAGAGTTGTTGGTTTTCTGTCGGTTGACTTATTTAAAGGGAAATCTAGCCGGTATGTGAGTCTTGAGCATTTCAAGATGTCAGCAAGATTTGTGCAACTGGTAAATTGCCTAATGCAAGTCGTACATACTACATACTGCAGTAGATGTGTAGAAACCAAATCAAGTTTTTTATAAAATGTACTATAGGATCAGCCTACTCCAAGTCTCCAATTCTCAGGAACAGGACTTATCGAATAGAAAACAGAGCTCTAGACCCAACATGTGCAACCTGCTCCTCCACTTTCCAAGTTGCCAGCATTTTCCAAGTCTCCAATTCTCAGGAACAGGATTCTTATCCAAATAGAAAACAGAGCTCTAGACCCAACATGTGCAACCTGCTCCTCCACTTTCCAAGTTGCCAGCCCATAATGCAAGTAGGACGAGTAAGTACGAGAGTGCGTAATGAAGGGATTACCCGGATAAAACACAGCCGTTTCGAACCAAGCAACCTCTCGTTCCCCTCTCTAGTGAACAGTAGAGAGCGGCGAATCGGAGTTTCTCCTCTGTGCTCGTCTGCGATTCGCGGGTTCCTTCGCCCTCCATCGGTCGTGACGGCGACGGATGGGTGGGGGGACCCGGAACTTTACATAGAGTAGGTAGGGTTCCAGCCGACGGTGTCTTGGAGGCGGAGGTGCCGTCGGAGTGGAGGTGTGTGGCGCTGGTCTTTCTCCTCTGCGTCGTCGTGCTTGGGTGCGGCGGTGTAGGACCGGCGTCTTTTGGTGCTCGGGGCTCCTCGGATCCGTCGAGCTTTCGTCCCCTGCGTGTGGCTGGCGAGGCGTCGTCGTCGGTTGCGAGCTTTGGGGTCCCTGTCCTCGGCCCCGTCGTCGTCGTGCCGTCGCGTCCTCCTGCGGCGGTGAGGGGTGTGTGGGGTGGTGTGCTTTGGAGGAGAGGAGGTGCTGGTCTGCTGTCCTCAAGTCTCCGGCCGGCCGTGGTGGCGAGGGGATAAGGGGGGCGGCGTGCTGGTGCTCGGGTGCGGTAGCTGCTGCTGGGTTGAGGGCTGTTTTGGAGAGAGATCTGGTCACCTCGACGGGGGTGGTGAGCCGCTGGGCCCAGGTCTGGTGCAGAGGATGCTCGGGTTTCGTCCCGGCCGATGTGCTCTAGCAGCTTGAAGATCCAGCTCCATGGAGCTGGTGGCGATTGCGGCTCGTCAACGCCTATGGGCTAGGAGCTCTGTCTGCTCCGTGGTGCGAATGTGCGCTTGCTGCTTGCTTCTTCGATGGCGGCTTCATCGGAAGGCTGGTGGGAGCTCCGTTCGTGTGGTTGAAGATGAACTCAAGGACTTCTTCGTGTTTTCGTTTTCTTTGGGGGTTCGTCCTGTAAGAGTGGCGCAGCAGCGCGTATCCTTTGTGTTTCTGTATGCTTGTATCTGTACCTGTTTGCTCCTTATCGTTTGAATACAAGTATAATATGCTCAACAAAAAAAAAGGGATTACCGGATGCACATCGATGGTCTCGTGCTCGATGCCGGCCGGCACAAGGATGTCGTTGTACCGGTACGGGCCCTTGCCGTTGATCAGTACTCCGTCCGGCATGCCAAGGTCTTTTCCTTGGTCCAGCATCTTCCTCAGATCCTACAGCCCGAGAGCAAAATCCAGTTTCAGTTAAGCTCTCTGACAGTCACAAGCAGTAAACCAATCACTGTGCGTGGAGGCAGCTGTGAAATTAATCACTACGACGGCGTGGTAGTAAGTACCGTGTGGTTCTTGTTGTACCAGTCTCCGATGAAGACGTTGATGTCGCCGCCGTCGGGGCTGGCGAAGGGCACGGCGATGACGTCGCGGTTGTTGACGACGATACCGCCGAAGCCGCCGGCGGCGCGCTGCAGGCCGGTGGAGGGGAAGTAGAAGAAGCTGCCGATCTGGTCCTTGACCTGGAACTCGTAGGTCCAGTTCCAGCCGGAGGGGATGGGCAGTTGGTGCCCAGCACGCCGTCCTGCCAGCAGTTCTTCCGGTGCTGGATCCCGTTCCTGCGTGCCAACGCAATGTTCAGTTGCTGCAATGCCAGCGAGCTGAGGTTCTGAGACAGAGGCTGAGGCAGAGTAGATAGGCACGGTGTACTGTACCAGGTGATGAGGAGGGGCTCGTCGAGGTCGTTGAGGACGTTGACGACGACGTTCCAGTTGGTGGTTGATCTTGACGATGGGGCCCGGGAACTTGCCGTTGATGCCTATCACCTACAGTATGTACCGGCAAGAAAGACAGACGCGCGCGCCTAGTCAGAAACAAGAAAGGGGATCAAGGCCTGCGCGGGTGCGCTACGGGGATAGATGAATGTTTGCTAGCTTGTCTGCTGCTTGACGCCGAGGGGCGCCGCGGTGACGTAGGAGACGTCCCAGTCGAAGAAGGCGTAGGGGTCGCCGGCCATTGCCGGCCGCGAGAGCGCCGCCAGCACGGCGGCGGACACCGCCACCGCGAGAAGCCGCCACATTGCGGAATCGAGCCCAGCCTCTCCGCCTTGTGAAATGAGCTGCGGCTGATGAAGCTAGCGACAGGATGGGGAGCAGAAGCAGGTTCGGTCGGTGGCGCTGCATTTGCGTAGAGGATGATGGACTGGAGCGCGTGTCTTGTGGTGGGTCACGCTCACAGCGTGGACGGATTGGGATCGGGGGGATGGACTCTGGCGTCGCGGTGGACGGGCGGTTGCCGTTGCTCGGACGGAGCGCGCCGCGACGACGGACAAGAAACAATCAGTGAATCATTTTTTGCAGGATCAAACAGTGGTAGCAACATTAAATCCAAAGAGAGCCACATTTTTCTTGCTACACATGATTTTTTTTCGAGAAAACGCAAAGGACCGTTGCGCTTCATTTCATTTATTTATTTATTGACCCAAACTGCGAGGCAACTAGCCCCACAGTGATAACTTTATTCAAAAAATAAAAGGTTCAAACTGTACAGAGAGAAAACTGTAAAAAGAAAGCCTACCTACTAATTTCATTGAAAAGGTAGAATGTTTGTTACAGGCCTCATGAGAGGAAGATACACATGTTCTAGCCTGATTACTTTTTATCACACAAGCTTTTCTCAAAAATAGCTAATTAACTCATGCTTATTAAATCTTTACTATTAAATGGGAGTTCGTACGTACGTACCTCACAGAAATTCTGCCGATGGACGATTGGACGCATCATGACCGCCCAATCGCCTCTTCAGCAACTCCACACCGTTGGATCTTCGAGTACGAGAAAATTACACGGAACTGCCACCGCTCAGTTGCTCGAAGCGGTACGAAGCGCCTTTCTCTCCTACCTCCTACCCGTCGCCGCTCTCGACTAATCTCGCCACGAACCCTACAGTTCTCGATCCACCAGCGTCGCCATCCGATTCACGCCGTCCGCCAACGAATCGAATCAAACCCTCCGGCGACCGAATCGACTGACTGAACGTAGGAATTACCCTAGACTTCCGTTTCCTCATCACCGCCGCGTGAATCGAGTAGCTGCTCCCTGCCACCTCCAAGAGTTCGACCCCGTCCCTGCTTGCAACCGAAGCCACGATCTCACCACCGCCACCAAGATCCCCGCCGTAGCTACGAGATCTCGCCACGGCCACCAAGATCTCGCCACCGCCACCAAGATCCAAGCGGCCGTGTCCCCAGCTCCACTGTGAGCTCTTGCTCGAATTTTGGCCCGACCCCCACCATGGATGCATCGGTTGATTTTGTGCCTGACCCGACAGGAAGTAGGTGATGGTGAGGACGGGGAAGAGCAGTGAGGAGCAGCAAGAGGTGGAACAGAGGTCGGACGACGAGTTCAACAAGTTCATGGGCAACCCATCCATGGAGGCTGCCATCAAGCTCGGAAAGAATATTGCTAATATTGTCTAGATTTTTTGATTTTGCAGAATTGGGAGATCAAGCAGATGATATCCTTATCCGGTCGCCATGGCTGAAGGGATCTCGAGTACCGACTGCTCTGCTTCCCTCTATTTCCTAGGTATACAGACAACCATGCCCATAACGATGGTACCAGATTCGACGACACGGGCATGGTGGCCGCCGACTGTAGGGACTAGGACACTGGACACGCCATGGGGGAGTTCACCATCGCCAGCCAAACATGTGTCAATATTTTATTGCCAAGTATGACGACTGATTTACAAATATTTGTGTCATTCAGGACTACCAAATATACCTGGCTCGATCACTGCTAGAATGGCACACGGTAAAATTCTGTGGAGCAAAGGGACTTTCTACTGAAGCTGGGCCGCGTAAGCAATGCATATACGAGTCCTGCAAGAAGAGGATATACGATTTGACCATGTATGCTTTGCTCTATTCCTGACCTCTCTTAGTATTTGCAGCTGCCAGTTTCATCTGGTGATTCCTAAGCCTATTTTGGCGCATTGCAGGTTCTAATTATGTTGGTAATTGATAGAGAAAATGACAATACACTCTTAAGCCGTGAATCCAGATTTGTATGTCGAATTGAGATGCCTTGCTGGTTTTAATGAGGTACAAATAAGAAATGACCTCTTCTCTCTTATCTTATTTACTGTGGTTCATATATCTTTGGTCTGTGCTTAGTTGCATTCTTTGTTCTCTTAAGTTTGTTTACTTATTTACTGCGGTTCATATATCTTTGTTCTCTGCTTAGTTGCATCATTTGTTCTCTTAAATTTGTTTTAAGCTGATTGTCAAATGAGAAGGATGAGAGCCAAAAAAGAACCTGGTGTAACAATAACGTCACTAAAGTTTGCCCTTGGCCTGTCACCCCTGATTGTAATGGCATACTACAATTAGTTAATATCTTTTTTGTACTCCCTCCGTCTCAAAATAAGTGTCTCAAAGTTGTCTAAAAATGAATGTATCTATACTTGTTTCATGTCTAGATACATCCACTTTTTGACAAATATAAGACAGTTATTTGGGACGGAGGGAGTACAACATGTTCATGTATCGCTTAGATCTTGTACAAGTTATCATATTCACATTACTCATACTTAGTGCTTGAAACACTCACTAAGCAGAAGAAATTGAATTTGAGTTACTTTGAAATTAACTGATGTGAATCTCAACTAAAGGAGAAGAATATACCCCATAAACACACACTTTATTGTGATCTTATGATTAGCAGTTGACACTATGTAATGTGTCAAGCACTCAAGCATTATAATTTAATTGACAATTCAGGTTAAACCTGGGCTGCATAAGGTGGCGTTGAATTCAATAAGGTTTTAATAAGCAGGCATGGCGGCACCGGCACCAACATCGCTGCGTGTGATCCAGGGAAAAGGAAGATGGCGCACTGCATGAATCACCTTAGCTTACCTACCTTAGTTGTTGGGTTCCAAAATGTTCCCAAATGATTCATTTTGTAATTTCCCAGCTTTATGAATGTTCATTTAATTTCGTATTCTACTTAATGTGCCCATATTTGTCAAGCAGCATGAATCTTCTTCCTAACAGGTTCTTTCTCCGTTTAACCTGTAGGTTTTTATTATGGGGCCTTTGTTTTCCTTGCATAATGGATTCCTAATAACTTTGTACAACATGTTTTTCTCCATGACAACCCGTTTTACCTCATGAAGTTGGGATTACAAATAACGGTGAATTCTAAAATCTTGAAGTGGTCCTTTCTCCATTCTGTTTGTAATCAGAAGGCAGAAAAAAATTGCTTCAGCAAATTTCATTTGCTTGTATTGTTGCCAGACCATGCATAATGCAGAGAAGGGAGAGCCAGCTGCCTTACTTCTTTCTTCTAGGATAGAATCGTCAATGACTCGTGCATAACCTGTGTAATGGAGGCCAGTTTACATACTTTCTTACTGCCCAGATGCAAGCCTTCCGAGGTTCGATGCTTGTACGTACGTTCTTCTATGTTTTCAGTTGAGTATTCCTGAGATATATATTTTGGCGATCTGATTTCTTTGGGTCTTGGTTTCAGGATACATATGCCGATGCTGACAACATGCTTTTCTCTCCTTTGGAGCATTTTCTCTGCTTTGGAGCAATACGAAGAAACCCTCTGCACGTCTGTTGGGTACAACATTGTTTTGGGGACAACATGGTTTGTTCTTTTTCATGTATGTCAAGTGCGACACCATTGGTTTTGTGATTAGTTGCAGCCAGCGTAGAACTGGCGTATAGTGTCCATGGTCTGTGGAGAGTGAAGGGACATTGTTCAGGCAAGTGACCATAACTTTTGGTTTGTGCCAACATCGTGCTATAGTTAAATTTGTACAACGCAAATCACCAAGCGGTAATGTGGATAGCACAATAGAATTAGACGAGTCTAAGGAAGTGTACACTTTCATAAATCAGGTCTTTGTTTTAGTTTGATTTTCTTGTCTATTCACCATATTTGCTTTCTTTTTCTTTGTTGCCATCGAAGAATTAGGGGAGACAAATTTTGTCATTGCACTATAAAGTGATTTTTCTACTGACGTGTCAATACATCTATTTGTTGCTCCCTGGGTTACGAAGTCTCTTACAAGTAAAACTCCCGGATTTCATGTGATGCTTAAAAGAAGGAAAAATATTTAAATAGAGCCTTCTTTGTGGATAATGAACATTGCAAAAAATTATTTTGAAAATATGCTATCAAAACTGTGAGGCGGGAATAGAAACCACCACTATTAGTATTGTTGAAAGTGGGTCGAAGATTGCTGCAACACTACAATCTCTCCGAAGTTACCAACGACGGCGATTCTTAGTGTTAGTAAAACACCGGTGCACAACGTTGACTTTCACGTTGGATAAAGCACAATTTGTGCCGCAATGGTAAAGATGAAGTTGAGACACTGATGTGGAAGGGGAAGGGATGATTAGAAAGAAATGATCATAAGCATGATTGTACCTTGATAACCTGAATTACATGCTTCTTCTCTTGGATGCATTGTATTGCCAGTTAAATTTTATGTGCATTATGTTTACATATTCAACGCAAAAAAAAAATTGAAAACCCGTAGCAACGCACGGGCATTCAACTAGTGTGTTAATAAGAAAACACCTATGCAGATTACAATGGCCTTGAATCCAAGAAGACTAGATAAATGGAAATTGTATGCAGAAAGAAATGGTTGTTGCAACTGCAAGACATGCATGAAGTCCAATAACACGCTATAAAGTACAAAATTAAACACATACAATCTTTAAACTACTAAATGGACTGAAGAAACACAGTGCTAGAATATTAGACAGCATTTCATCAGTCCTTTCTGTAAAGCACTGAGATATTATAAAAGCACTCTTCTTATTAGGCATTCCTGTCTACAGATAGCCTAAAAAATGCAGTCATTAAAAAGAAAGTGGACACAAACATGAGCTACAAAAGTTAAAAACTTCATCGGGAATAGTCACCGTATGTACCTTCTGATGATATCGGGGTCGTCATATGTCGAAATTGCAAACAGACAATAGTTAACCGAAATGTCCACCGAATAAGTAACTGCAAGAACTGCCCGTTCATACACCTCTATAACTTTACTGACGCCATCAAGATGGCCTTCAAGATCTGCGTATTTCTTCCAATACCCAAAGCACAGAGGGAACTCCGCAAGGAATGCATCATACACTTTCCGTATTTCAAAATATGGCCCTGAGCAGGAACGTACAGGGCATTAGCGTGAAAGTAATTATCATATAAAATTTTACATTTAATTTACTACTTACATGGATTAAATTTATAATAAGTTCACTTCACTGAAACACATACAAATCAACGATTGACAAGACTACAACAGAACAATGATAAGCTTCAAGGAGACTACCAAAACCTTTAATAGAACTACATTGAACAAGGCTTACGAAGTCTAATAGCAAGCATATACTGAGATCCAACATTAAAACGAGAAAATACATAACATTCATACGATTTTTGGCTGCAAATTCATATGCTAATAGAAACCATGAAGCAAGTGACTATCCATGGCAAACAAAGATTCACATAACTTTGTGGTCCTCTAATTATAAATGAATCCAGTATAACAGAAGAATTATCTATTGCATGTATAGTAAAAAACAGAGCATCTGCACAGCAAGTTGCACAAAAGGAGAACAATGGATTGACTAGGTAAAATTTATTAATGTTTGCTACTGCTTGCAGATGATGCTACTTACTAATTCTTTGTGCAGCAGGAAACATCTATTTATCGACGCAAGGTAATATTCACTTCACTGGGACACATCCCGGATGGTTTCTGTCAATTCTGTGTAGCCTCTTTTGATCTTCTTGAGTCTTCGAACCACATCACTCATAGTCACCCTTCTCTCAGCCATGTCGCACGAGCAGAGTAATCCCAGCTCGAATACTGGCACAAGAAAGTCTTCAATGCTGCAGTTGGAAGTAGGGTCCTTCAGTACAAGCTGCTCGTCCAGAACATGAGCAAGCTCCGTTGGAAAAGCATGATGAACCCACTGCCTAAGGCTCAAACCTCCAGCAAACATAACATCTGTAGGTCTCCTTCCAGTGAAAACTTCAAGTAGCATGATCCCATAGCTGAACACATCACTCTTCCTTGACGCCTTTCCGGATGAACCATACTCTGCTCAGAGAATACAGAAACACGAATTAGAGCAAGAATGGAATTAGGCAATGATGGTGAATGGGGAGATGCAGTCAATTGTTTAACAAGAACTGAATTGGCAAAGGGTAGGAGTGCTAGTACCTGGTGCCATGTATCCAAGTGTTCCAGGCATGCTCGCAGAGATCATGCTGCTGTCATCAGCTAACACCAACTTTGCTATGCCAAAATCAGCCACATGAGCTATCATGTCGCTATCAAACAGGATATTATTAGGCTTCAAGTCGCAGTGCAGGACCACCTCGCAGTGCTCATGGTGCAGATATTCCATTGCCAGCGACACGTCTAACATGATGTCCAGCCTCTTCATGAAACTCAAGTTACTTCTGTCTTCAGAGAAATGTAGGAGTGTCTCTAAGCTCCCATTGGGCATGTACTCAAGAATCAAAGCTCTGAAGTCCATGTTGGAGCAGGTGCTCAGTATCCTTATCAAGTTACGGTGCCTTGCCATGCCAAGTACTCGACACTCGGCATCGAAACTTCTGATGCCCTGTCGCATCTGCAGGTCTATAACTTTTATTGCAACCACCAATCCGTTTTCCAGTTGGCCCTTGAAGACTTTACCAGTGCTTCCAGAACCCAAGAGGTTGGTATCGCTGAAATTATTAGTGGCACGAGCAAGCTCACGGTAGGAGACCATTGGATGTCTGATCATGTCAAGAACACCTCCAGAAACTGCAATCCCTTGCTGCTTCTTGATTCTCTTTCTAACGAGTACATATATGCAGGAAGCTATAGCTCCAACTGCTATGATGACAGCAGGGAGCAAAAACTTTAGCATATGATGGCTACTAGTTGTCCTGCAATATTTGCTACGACAAGGTGCAAGTCCCAAACGTGAAGCACCACACAGACCTGTGTTCCCCTCCAAGGATTCAAGACTGATGTTTGCGAAAACACCTCCTTCTGGTATTTGACCTTTTAGCTTGTTGAAAGACAGGTCCAAACTTGCAAGGTAGGAAAAATTAGCAAAGAAGTTTGGGATCGTACCAGAGAGATCATTGTGGGATAGATTCAAATATTGCAAGTTGCGTAGCTTGCTAAAAGAATTTGGTATTGAACCATTGAATGAATTGTGCGATAGGTTTATGTAAGTCACCATTTGAAGTTGTACGATTGAATCCGGGAGGCTACCAACCAAGTGGTTGGCAGATAGATCCATCATGTCCATCTGTTTCAGAGAGCCTATATTGGTCGGCAGTTCACCTTCTAAGATGTTTTGGAACAAAGCTAGTTGGATGAGACCATTGAGATGAAACAGGCTTGGGGGTATAGCTGACGTTACCTTGTTTTGATACAATATTAAGTACTGTAAGTTGGTGAGGTTACCAATGTCCTTTGGTATGGGGCCAGAAAGTTGGTTGTTGCAGAGGACCAATAGTAGCAGATTCTTGAGCATTGAAATCTGAGAGGGGATGGGGCCAGACAAGTTGTTTACACTCAAATCAAGGGTCTGAAGATTCTCCATTGTCATGAAGGATTCTGGAATCACACCATGCAGTTGGTTTTCGTACATACTTAGCTTCATTAAGCCAGTTAAATTTGAAATGGTTGGTGGAAGAGGGCCATCTATCTTGTTTTGATATGCATTGATTTGTTGTAACTGGTTTGACAGATTCCCCACGTAGCCTGGGACGCTACCCATGAAATTATTCGAGTAGAAGTTAATGGTAGTGAGATTTCTGCTCTTGGTAAGACCGGCCAGGAAACTGAGGTCTCCATATAGGCTATTATCTGAAATGTCAAGAATCACCAAAGCTTCCATGTTTCCAAATGTAGTTGCTGGTACTAATCCAGCCAACTGGTTTCCATCTAACATCAGGTATTGTAATCCAGACATGTTACCAAAAAAATCAGGCATGGATCCTGTTAAGTGATTGGTGGAGAGATGCAAATATGAAAGCTTTCGCAATTGCCCAAGTTCTGCTGGGATGACTCCAGTTAGGTTGCTGAATGATAAATCCAAGTCGCCTAGCGACGTGAGGTTGCCAATTGCAGCAGGGATTGGACCAACAATGTAACTCCCACCCAAGACAAGGTAATCAAGCTGCGCAAACTTGGCCAGCCATGGCGGCACAACATCATGAAACAGATTACCACCCAAGTCAAGGGCCTGAAGATACTGGCATGCTGCGATGCCCGATGGTATCTGACCAGAGAAACTATTTGTACCGAGGTACATCACTTGCAGCGCCGGGAGATTGAAACTTCTGTTGCCAGGTATTGGGCCAGTTAAGCCGTTGTTCATGCTGAGTGCGATTACACGGAGTGTGGAGATGTTGAAGATGGCCGGAGGTACTGGGCCAGTGAGGTTGTTTTTTTGCAAGACAAGGATCTCCAGAGCTGGCAAGGAGCCAATACAGTCTGGTATGGGTCCTGACAAACTGTTGCTGCCCATGTGGAGAACAGTCAGCAAGCGGGTGCCGTTGCACAGACTCATTGGTATCGAGCCACCGAGGTTATTCGCAGTGAGATCTATTTTGCCAAGATCACTCAATCTCTGCAGCTCTAATGGGATGTGACCTGATAGATAGTTGGAATGTAAGTCTAGAACTTGAAGCCTCGATAGATTTCCGGTGGTTGCTGGATGACCCCTGACAGGCCATTGTTGCCAAGATCAAGGAGTTTGAGACGCCTCAATCTTCCTAATTCGTCTGGAATTGAGCTCATCAGGTTTGTGTCTGTGAGGTTGAGGACAGAGAGGAAAGAAAGATTACCAAGGTAAGGAGTGAGCGATCCATGGAGGGGGACGCCAGGAAGCTCCAATGCCGTGACACGCTGCCTGCGCCGGCTGCACGAGATGCCGATCCAGTTGCAGAAGGATGTGCCGGTGGTCCAGTTGCCATGGATGATGCCGAGAGGATCTGATAGCTGAGCTTTGAAACCCAGCAGGACGGAAAGGTCCTTGTCCTCGCCACCGTTGCTCTTGCTCGGACCCGTGGAAGCCACAGCAGCTTCAAGCACCATGGACAACGTGATCAACGATGCGATGATATATCTGTATGGAAATCCAAGTGCCATGCTTGGGACTCGGATCTGATGCATTTGCGAGGACTGAGAGCTTATGTGCCTTGAATAACTTCTTTATAAGCCATTTGTATACTTTTAGCTCGTGCTTGCCAGTAGGTCGAACATGATGCGTTGAACCACTGTCCACTGGTTGCTTTTACACTTTTTTTTTAAGATGTCCTGGCCCACACTTCTCTTATAAGGTTCACTTGCTAGCGGAAAGTGTCTTATGCACAAAGTCGGATACTTTATACTTGGATCTATAAACTTCTGGCAATAAGCACCTAGTATTGTCCCGCCAGTTGCATGCAAAGCATGTACAAGTTTGCCACTTCTTAGTCCTCGTAGACCACTTGGTGGCCAAGTGATCTGACCCTTTCAACATCGACGACAATACCGGCAGTGGATCAACATCAACTTTTGATGAACTTGTGCCCGCACTACTGAGTGCATTCTGAGTGCCCGCACTACTGAGTGCATTCTGAGTGCCCCTTTTTGGGGCGCGCTACTAACATTCTGCGCAATAGCTGACATTTCCAACATTAGTCACTAATGTTGCGTATCATGTTGATCCAAAATGCAAACAATGACATCCCTCAGAATTCCATCTTGCAGACGAATTGCACAAGGTTACAAAATTATCCACTGGTCTGCAAACAGTCATTTGCTATGGAGAGAAGTTTCAAGTCGCTGAAGCACATCACTATGAACACGTGACGTTAAGGTGTTAACCGTCTTCGTAAGGTTATTTCTAAACTATAACTATACATAAACTAAGATGAAGGTGCAAATGCGCAAAACTTGGTGAATTATGCCTAGCTTTTGATGCACCCTTGGGGTAACATCAGAGTGCCTACAAATTTAGCCAACTAACAGATGAAATATGCACCCCGATGCTAGTAGTCAGCAAAAAGTTCAGAAAGCTGCTCATCAGTCCATTCCGCTACAGGAGCCACTGAAACCATCTTATGACTAGGAAGCAATGTTCCACTGGTGGCAGATATAGAGCAATTTTCTTGACTTGGCTGGAGAGTATCCGCACTAGAAGCATGGAGATCCTTCTGCTCATGCTCGAATTTCCGGATTGAATCGTGATCACCATGGAAATCTTCTGTTATATCATCCAGGCCTATGTTCAAACTATTCTCTAAACCATACTTGGTCTCAGCACCCATGCTTAAAGTGTTAATGTTGCCATTCATTCTTGCACCATTGCCATCAGAAACTATTGCATCACTCTTCTGTTTTTTTCTAGTAGGCTGCATCAAGTCATCATCCAAGAGTCGCCTCATATTTCCAGTACAAGAAGCTTGTGTACAATCTCTGTTTGAAGACATGACTGAGCTTTCACCTACAATAGGCTGTGGACATCTTGTGTGCGCACTCTGGTTTTGCTGCCAATGCTCATCCCTGTTGATGTTTGATACATGCTCACGGGAGTGGCCTTCTACCATCTTTTCAAGTCCCAATCTCCTGGGGCTTTCTGAGCTACACCCAGCATCAGCATCCATGCTTGCATCAGGTGTTCCACGATGATGATGAGATCCCTTGGCAACAGTTATCTCCGTGCTACTGGGCATCATTGTTTCACCACCTATGAGTTTTCCTCATTATGTCCTCAGTGGAACTTTGAGCTTCACTGCTTATTCCATACTTAGGTACTCTTCCTCCTTGTTTCAGCTGGCAATTAGCTGGATTCATGCTACTAGTGATTTTCTGCAGCTTCTGACTGGAATTGAAGCCTGGTAAATTCTGTATTTGGGAACTTGAATCCACTTGCTCCAACAGATTCTTGTGATGATTTTGTACACCATGAGTATCTTTGTCCGTTCTCAAAATACTACTTTTAACAGCTTTTTCTGCACCACAATTATCAGAAAGTAACTCGGACATCTGACTCTCCTTGGTCTTCAAGGTCTTACTGAGGATCGCTGTCATTCCATCGGATGTTTCAGCTCCAGCTTCCCTTTCCATGTTATCTCCTTGGTCTGCAAACCTCATTGTTACTTCAACGCTATGGAAAGCATGGTAATTTACCATCATTCGGGATGAATAAGGAGTGAGATTTCGAAGTTACCAGGCTGTTGTCTTTGCTTTTCAGAACTACTTGATGAAACTGCTTGCTTACATGGAGAGAGACTGCCCTTTTGCAGTACCTGGAAATTTAAACATCATTATACTTCATGTCCCAGGATGAACCTTTTGAATACAACTTTTAAGACATACTCCCTTCTTTTCAGTTTATCATTCTAGTTTGTCTTAATTCAAACCCTTTAAAGTTTGACCAAGTTAATATAAATAAAAAAATACTCCCTCCGTCCCAAATCGACTCCAATTTATCTAGATACGGATGTATCTACAACTAGAACATGGCTACATACATATGTATCTAGACAAAGTGAAGTCACTTATTATGGGACGGTGGGAGTATGAACATCTACAATACTAAATCTATGGACACCTCCACCAGGAGGGCTCATTCATGAATTATGATATGTAAGTCTAAGGGTATAAGGATTAATGAAGATTTCAGAGTGGTAGGTTATGTTAAACAAGCAAAGAGATCCCATTTTCCAGGAAAAAACAGTAACAAAAAACTGTATCTCAATAATGCCACATTGGTAACAAGAAGTTAAATAGGGAAAGCATCATCATGTACATCAAAAACGAATTCGACACATTAATTGCAAGTGAGCAACATAAATTAACTCCATGCACATTTGCTGGTTGCAGCTCACATGGGAAAAATATCACGTAGGACCCTATAACATGGTTGCAGCTCAGATATAGAAGTGGGTTAACATATAAGTGTATGAACAATACCTTTTCAACATTTTTCTGGGTAACATTCAGATAGCACACTGTGTTCGATGGGCGGAGAACAGCGACCTGAAATCAACAATATCTTCGCCAGTGAAACTAATTTTTTGTCACCACAACAGAGAGTAGTTTAACAACTGAAGTAACACTCTTGTTCGCAAGTTTTATATCCTCACCTGTTTGAGAAAAATGACAGATCCAACTGATAAACTCTTGGAAATCTTCTCATTTGAGAGAACTTTCTTGTGCACCGATGCATCAATAGTGCCAGATGGGTCCTATTATAAGAAGAAAAAGCTATCAATTGCTACTAAGATAAAACACGATATATATAAGTACTATCTTCTAAACTTCTCCAAATATCTGAAAATAAAACAGAGTTGTTGGAATCTAATGCAGATCAAAGTCGCGACTCTAAATACATGATGAAATATTGAAATCTAATCTACTTGGCACGCAAGAAAAGCTCCTCCCAGACGTCGTGGCAATTCTGTGAATGAACAAAAAATTCTGCAGTTATAACAAAAATGCAGCCCTAACCATGGATTTGGAACTTTTCCTAATATCCCATTGAAGTCAATGCAAGTATGGTAATCGTCAGCAGTACTCAAAGTCGATGCCACAGAATTCCTATAAACAAACAGAAATTATATCAGGCTGTAATATTAGTTCATGGCTACCTTCAGATTCAGTATGAGATCACCGAATCCATTCGGCGTGCACAGTGTCACCATCCCGACCACCTGATCAGAACCAAGAAACCCCAAATGAATCAACCCACCACACAAATATCCTCAACAATGGCACATCCAGAAAAACATAACCGAATGATAATATAGAATAGACTGCACGCACCCGACACGCTCGATCTAATGCCCGGTCGACTCGGATCTTCCCGATACCTGGCTGCTGCCACCCGCGGTCATCCCCTGCGCCGCAAAACCACGGCACATATACCAATCAAATCAAAACAAGGATAAAAATGCAGGAAATGCAAAACCTTTGCGGGAAAAAGTTGCGATTAGCTCCTCCTCACCGAGGTCCCGCAGCGCCCGGAGCCACGAGTCAAGGTGGAAGTCGGTGTCGGCGGCCTGGCCGTCGGCGCGAACCGCGGGGACGGAAGATAAGGGGGAGCGGAGGCGCATCGCGTCCTGGACGGCGGAGGCGGGCCCGGGGATGCGCCGGTGGGGAGGTGGTGGTGAGGGCGGAGGAGGAGGGAGGAAGGGGGGTTGTGGACTGTGGTGGAGGTCGGAGTCGTCGACGTCCAGCGCTTCCGCCCACGCGGCGGCGGCGGCGGCGGCCTGTTTTACGGAGGCGGCGGCTGGGCGTGGTAGTTGGGCCGCCATAGGGGAGCGGAGGTGGTTGGATATTTCGAACTCTCTTTTTTCTTTTCTTTTCGGAATCAAGCTTTCTACGTGGCGCGGAGTCGAGTTTTCAAGTTCCTTGCAGCATACACTTTGCTTCGGCCTTCGGAGCTAAGGGCACTCTTTTTTCTTTTCTTTTCGGAATCAAGCTTTCTACGTGGCGCGGAGTCGAGTTTTCAAGTTCCTTGCAGCATACACTTTGCTTCGGCCTTCGGAGCTAAGGGCATCTCCAGCCGTTCGGCACCCAGGTTTTTGATCCGGCGCTTTTTTGTCTTAGTACCGGCCGTCTTCAAAATCTTGGGGGGCGAACTCACCAGCAGTTCGGCGGCCCAGAAAACACCACAGTTCATATCATTTGAAACGCCTTCTTCCCGCCCCCCAAAATATAGCCCGAGTTCGGCGATCACGGCGGCCACAGTTGGGCAATATTACAAAAAACGCCACAGTTGGGCGATCAAAAGAGTCTCGATCAAGCCACAGTCGGGCGATCCACGGCCACATGCGGCGTTCTGCTGATGCACAGATCAGATAGAGGCCGGCGACGGCACAGCAGTGTCGGCGGCGTCCAGGTCGATCGGCGTGGTGGTCAGAGCCGGCGCAGAGCTCGGGGCAGCAGTGTCGGCGGCGTCCAGGTCGATCTGCACCGTGGACGGAGGCTGGGCAGGCGGTGTCTCGGCTGGACTGGCCGAGCTCGTCTCGGTCGTCTCCGTCGGGGTGCCGTAGGTAGGACTGGCCGAGCTCGTCTCGGTCGTCTCCGTCGGGGTGCCGTAGGTAGTGTCCGACGGAGCCGTGCTGATGTCGCCGAGGGAAGGTGGTGTTGGGGTTGAAGCCACCATGCTCGTCGGCGTACCCGGGGGAGTACTGGGGGGCGCGATCCAGCGCGGCGACGGCGAGGCGACGGAGTTCTGGCTCCAGCCGGTGAACTGCGGAGGAGGACGAGGAGAGAAGCCCGCGACCCTGCGCTTGGCCGGCGCCGGAGTTGGCGGCACCTCCAGCTCCTCCACCTCTTCTTCCTCGTCGACGGCCTCCTCGTCGACGGCCTGGGCCTCGGCCTCCGCCGCCAGGTGCGCGGACAGCTCCCTCTGCCGCTGCGCCTTCTCCCTCGTCCGGCGCTGAAGGTTCTCTTGTTTCAGGCGCGCCTCCTCGGCGATCCAGGCGGCGTTGCTCATGCCCGGCGGCTTCTCCTTCGGGCCGATCATGGAGGCGCCGACCATGGAGGCGGAGGAGGAGGCGGCGACGGCGCGGGGGCCTGTGAATCGGGCGGGAGCCATGGCGGCCAGATCTGTGCAAATGGCGGGAACGGGGCGGGGGAGAGGTATATGTGGGGGGAAAAATGGAGGGAACGGCCAAATTATGGAGGGAAATCGCCTTCCCTCGCCGACAAGCCTGGCCCGCGGACGCCTTTTGCCCCCCCCAGGCCGAACCCAGCAGGCTGGGGTTGGGCTGGGTTCGCCGGCGCGAAACGGCGCTAAAACCGGCGCCAAATCGACTTCTAGGGGGGCGGCTGGTGGATTTTCGTTACCGCCGGCGCTAAAAAGGCCTCCTGGGGGGCTCTGGGCGGGACGGCTGGAGATGGCCTAAGGCACCTCCAACGGCGTGGCGCAAACAGACACCGAAATTGGGGTACGTTTGGTTTAGGCCTACGCCCGCCCCACCAAATTCCTGGCGTGACCAAAATATTGGCGAACGATTCCTGCGCCCACAGTTCGCCAAAGATTGGCGAAAAAATACACTGCGGCGCGTGGAGTGGCCTGGGCGAGCCAAACTTTTGGGGACCAACCAAACGGCAACAGTAGGGACATCGGCGAACCAAAATTTTGGTAAGGCCATCGCTTGCTGCAAACCAAACGTACCCTTGGTCCGCTTTTGTCCGTTTGGGGGCGGACCGCGGACAAGGAGAGGGTTTGGGGTGGGGGTGGCTCCAACGGCGTGGCGCATAGTTAAATAAAAAAGAAAACGAAAATTAATTTACATAAAATAGGTAGCAAGGCCCCACGGGCCAGTGACACAAAATGTACAAAAAAAGAAAATAAACCCTATTGTTGCTGGGTTAGGGGAGGGGCGCGCCGCCGGAGCTGCCGACGCCGCGGCCAAGAGCTCGCCGTGGCCGCTTAAGCGTCGTCATCCGAGAGGATGATGTACGGCGGCACCTCGTAGAGGTGCACCGGCGGCCCTTGTGGCGGTGGCGTGGGCGGCGCCTCGGGCTCTTGCGGCCATGCCGGTGCGGCTGCCACGCCGGTGCATCGGCAGGATCACGCCACGGTAACCACGGCGCTTGGCGGAGTCCCAAGGCCGCCGCCTCCTCGTTCTGCTGCCGGTTCCAGGCCTCCGCCTCCTCCTGGCAACGCCAGGCCTCCGCCTCCTCCTGGAGGGCCCATGCCTCCTCCTCCCGCTGCTGCCGGAGTGCCTCCGCCGACGCCCGGAGTGCCTCCCCGATGCCAGGCCACTGGCCAAGCTCCTCTAGACTGGAGGCGTCCAGGGCAGCCTGGAGGGCGGCATCGTCGTCGTAGGCAGCGGGCGGCGAGGACGTTGCGGCATCGGCGGCCTCCATCTTCACCGCTCCCATCGGCGCGTCGTCGTCGCTCGATCCGAAGTCGAAGTCGACGTCGGACTCCTCCGGCTCGTCTTCCTCCTCCACGGGCTGGTAGCCGGCCGGTGCTTCGCCCGCGAAGGCCTGCCGGCGGTGCTGGTCGTGCTCGAGCTCGAACCACTGATCCCAGAGCGGCGAGTTGATTGCGTACGCTGGGTCGTGGACAAGATCGGCCGGAGGAAGCTCCGGCGGCGTAGGATCTCGTTCGGGCCGGGAGGAAGCTCCGGCCGGGAGGAATGTTGCGGGTCGCACGGAGCTCCTCACGGCGGCGTCGGAGGTCGGCCAGGGCGTGCGCGAGCTGCTGGCCTCCGCATTGTGGCGGTCCTTGAAGAACCAGGCGGCCTTCTTCATGGTGGCAGGCGATGGGGCGGCGGCAGCTAGGGTTTGGAGTGGACTGGAGTGGGGTGCGGTGGTGGGGAACGGATAGGGTCCCCATTAAAAAGGACCGAGCGACGTGGCCAAAGCGGCCACAGTCGCTGCCAGGTGGGCCAGGGGCGGACTCGGGAGGACACGTGCCGTGTCCGCGGCTGGACCAAAACTGGACCAGAAATGGGCCGCGTTTGGGGAGAAATGGCATGTCCGCCCGGACAAGTGTCCCTATGCGCCAGCCCGTTGGAGCGCCTCCTATGTCCGTTCGGACAAAATCGGACTGGCCTGGTCCGTTTGCGCCACGCCGTTGGAGGTGCCCTCAGCTTTGCCGGTGGTCGCAGCGGGGTTGGTGGGCAGATTTACTGGGCGTTCTGGGCTCAGGATGACTCCAACGGGGCGATGGTCCATTTGCGTCATGGTCCGGCCGAGCGGACAGGGGTCGGACAACTCGATTTTGCGAGTGCACCCAACGCCCACGACGCATCGAGTCCGTCTCTTTTTTTACTTTTTTTAATGGGTGAACAGATAAACAGCGACTCGACTGCTGGACTGGTACTGCACGCTCACACGGCGGAGACGCGGCCGTGCTCCGGCGATCCATGCCTCCATCGATCAGCAAGATGGCATGCGCCTGCTAGGTCCAAGCACGAGCAAAAAAACAATTGAAATTAGCTAGCACATGGAGGAGGATGCGGTGACGCCGTGCGTGAGCTGGTGGAGCTTCTTGCAGCGTGTGCCCGCTGCTGGCGAGGTAGCCCATGCTGCTGGAGACCGAGAGCTTCAGCTGAAGATCGAGAGCAGCAAGCAAGAATAGCTAGCAGCGGCCGAGATCGAGAGCAGCAGGAGAAAATTGATGGTACACAAGAAAATAGAGAGAAAGAAGTAGTACGGCGACACAAAAATTCTCAAGAAAGAGGCAAGCAGCAGCACGAACAAAAAAAAGCAATCAAAATTAGCTAGTTGGTCAGCTGGATCAATCACCGGGCGTGGAGCTGTGCTTGCCCTGGAGCTAGCTCAAGTATCGATCGATCTGTTCGCCCAACGCACAGAGGAGTAGGGGCAGCCCACCGTGAGCCGCCGACAGCGGAGCAGCGCCCAGGTAGACGGTCTGTTCACCGTGGATGAACGCCACCTGCAGCACTGCGCTCACCGGCGGCAGCGGCGAGGTCAACGCCACCTCGCCCATCAGGAGGCGTGATGACGTGAAACACACGTTCGTTGGGAGACCCCAAGAGGAAGGTATGATGTAGTCAGCAGCAAGTTTTCCCTCAGAAAGAAACCAAGGTTATCGAACCAGTAGGAGCAGCAACTCTTCAGAAGGTTGTCAACGGCGCCAGAAAAATAGTGTTGTTGAGGGAGTCTGGACTGTTGACGTGGAATCTGCACACAACACAATCAAACTACTTTGCCCCAACGAAACAGTGAGGTTGTCAATCTCACTGGCTTGCTGAAAACAAAGGATTAAACGTATGGTGTGGAAAATGAGTATTAAATTGCAGAGAATGAAAAAGGAACAGTTTGCAGTTTGTGGTTGTTTAATCAGTGTAAAAGAATGGACCGGGGTCCACAGTTCACTAGTGGTGTCTCTCCATAAAAGATAACTAACATGTTGGGTGAACAAATTACAGCTGGGCAATTGACGAATAGTGAGCGCATGACAATGCATATACATGACATGTTGACTACTATGATATTTAATTGGGCATTACGACATAATACATAGACGTTATCCAACAGCATCTATGACTAATAATCCACCGCCGGGTTGTCATCCGAGTCCCCGTTGGTATTAAGTTGCAAGCAACGGATAATTGCATTAAGTAAAGTGCGTAATGTAAACAAACACATATGCCGTGGACATAGCATCGTTAGGTTATCCCTAGTGGCAACAGCACATCCACAACCTTAGAACTTTCTGTCACTGTCCCAGGTTAAACGGAGACATGAACCCACTATCTAGCATAAATACTCTCTCTTGGAGTTACAAGCATCTACTTGGCCAAAGCATCTACGAGTAACGGAAAGCATGCAAGATCTTAAATAACATATAAGATAGATTGATAATCAACTTGACATAATATTCAATATTCATCGGATCCCAGCAAACACAACATGTAGCATTACAATAATATGATCTTGATCATGTAGGGCAGCTCACAAGATCTAAACATGATGGCACAAAGTGGAGAGACAACCATCTAGCTACTGCTATGGACCCGTAGTCCAAGGATGAACTACTCACGCATCACTCCGGAGGCAGGCATGGCGATGTAGAAGCCTCCGGTGACGATTCCCCTCTCCGGCAGGGTGCCGGGAAGAGGTTCTGAACCCTCCCGAGCTAGGGTTGACGACGGCGGCGTCTCTGGAACTTTTCGTGGATATTTGCTCAGGTACTTAGGGTTTTCGCGTCGGGGGGAATAAGTAGGCGAAAGGGCGGCGGCTGGAGACCCCCGAGGGGCCCACACCACCCAGGGCGCGGCAGAGGGGGGCCCGCGCCCTGGCGTGTGGGGCCCGTGGCTCCTCTCCTGCTCTTTGCTCCGTCAGTGTTCTGGAAAATAGGGACCCCGTGTAGTTTCGTCCAATTCCGAGAATATTTCCAGACTAGCTTTTCTGGAATACAAAAACAGCAGAAAACAGGAACTGGCACTTCGGCATCTTGTTAATAGGTTAGTCCCAAAAAATGTATAAAAGTGATATAAAGTAGATGCAAAACATGTAGCAATTGGTATAAAACAAGCATGGAACATCAAAAATTATAGATACGTTTGAGACGTATCAGCATCCCCAAGCTTAGTTCCTACTCGTCCTCGAGTAGGTAAACGATAAAAACAAATAATTTTTGAGGTGACATGCTACTATCATAATCTTGATCATATAATATTGCAAGGCACATGTAAATGAATGAAGTGATCCAAGTCAATGGTCTATAATTTGCTACAAATAGATAATGAGTAAACAATGAATCACACAAGCTAAACGTTTTCATGAATAGTACTTTCGAGACAAGCATCAAACAGTTTTGCATAAGTGTTAACTCATAAAGCAATAGTTTCTAATAAAAGGTATTTAATCAACACAAAGGAAGAATTTAGTTTCAGCATTTGCTTCAACTTTCAACATATTTATCTCATGGATATTGTCAACACAAAGTAGTATAACAAGTCCAATACATTGCATATAACGCATGTTGTAACAAAGTTGACACTAGTGTTTGCTTGTGGAAGACAGAAAGAATAGGAAAACTGACTCAACATAAAAGTAAAAGAAAGGCCCTTCGCAGAGGGAAGCAGGGATTAAATCATGTGCTAGAGCTTTTAGGTTTTTGAAAGCATATAGAGATTGCATAAAATATTTGATACTCCTCCCAACCTTGCTAACACAAGCCATGGCTAACCGAATCCTCGGGTGCCTTCCATCAATCACATACCATGGAGGAGTATCTATTTTTGAGAGGTGTTTGTTAATTGTCAACGAATGGTAGCGGGTGAGAACAGTATTCTACCTGTCGAACGGACTTTTAAGAGCGGCTCCCATGAAGGACGTTATTTCTACCAGCAAGGCAGATCATCCCTCTTTCTCTTTGGTTTACACACATTCAGGTATTTCACTGTTTGTCATTGCTTACTGATGAATCAGGGCAAAAGTGTGAAGAGAATTAATTGGTTAAAGTTGTAATTAATTGGGACTGGGCACCCCGTTGCCAGCTCTTTTTGCAAGTTATTGGATAAGCGGATGTATATGCCACTAGTCCAGGTGTAAAAGTCCACTCGACAAATAGAATAAAGAATAACCACACTAATTCCTCATGAGCTAGTAAACATTGACACAAAAAGGGAATAATAACATTTTGAATAATTTAAAGGTAGCACATGAAAAATTTACTTGGAGTGGCAAGGAAATACCACATATAGGTAGTTATGGTGGACACAAATGGCATGGATTTTGGCTCAAGGATTTGGATGCACGAGAAGCATTCCCTCTCAGTACAGAGTTTAGGCTAGCAAGGTTATGTAAGCAAACAAGAATATCAACCCGTACACCAAGTTTTATATGACAAACATATTGCAAACGTTATAAGACTTCATACCGTCTTCCTTGTTAACCAAACCCTGTTATTAGAAAATATCTAGACCTTAGAGTACCACCGATGCAAACCAAATTTTCAACAAGCTTTACGGTAGTTCTTCACTAATAGGCTTAACTCATGTGATGCACAATTTAATCATGATCTACTTGTTAACTCAAAACAATTGACAAGCATCAAGTTATCCATTTTAGTGATCTACAAGATTAAGCAAGTTTTTCCTTATACCAATTACCACATGCAACATTTTCTGAACCAACCAAACACCAATCAATTTATTTCATCAACTCTCCAAACAAATATAAGTGAAGCAAGAGAGTACTTTCTACAAAAGAAAGCTAATAGCTCTGACAAGAGATACATGAAAACAAGAGCTAAAAGCTGAACAGCGCTAGATATGAATACTCAACAAATATAAGTGAAGAATAGGAGTATTCTCATGAAAAAGCGGAGCGTGTCTCTCTCCCAATCAAGAATGCTAGGGTCCAGTCAAGCTTTATTGAAAATAAAATGCAATACTGAAAATAAAAGCACACAGACGCTCCAAGAAAAGCACATATGATGTGAAAGAATTAAAATATAGTTTCACTAGAGATGACCTGATAATTTTGACGATGAAGAAGGGGATGCCTTGGGCATCCCCAAGCTTAGACGCTTGAGTCTTCTTGAAATATGCTGGGGAGATCCATGGGAGCCTCCCCAAGCTTAAGCTCTTCACTCTTCTTGATCCTATTATATCATCCTTCTCTCTTGACCCTTGAAAACTTCCGTCACACCAAACTCAAAGTAGATCTCATTAGAGGGTTAGTGCATAATCAAAAATTCACATGTTCTATAAAGACGCAATATGATTTGTTACTTTAAACATTAGCTACAGCCACTGATGTTATGTGAAGCTCTTCCACCCAAAAAAGAATTTCACTCAACACTAGTAAAAGAGAGAATGCAAAAATAAAAAGGCATAATCTGTCTAAAACAGAACAGTCCGCAAAGACGAATTTTTTCGAGGCACTTACGACGCTCAGATCGAGAAACTCTGAACTAATGAAAGTTTCAGACATTCATAAAGATTACGCACAAAAATTTCAGATTTTTAACAATCTGGTGATTTTAGGAATTTCGTACAGTGAACAGCAAAAATCTGTTTCTGCGCAGCAATCAAAATTAAGCATCATCTTATCATTAGAGGCTACTCTTGGCACAACAATGCGAGAAAATAAAGATACAAAGGAGTTGCTACAGAAGTAAACAAACTCCTTGACTCAATAAAAGAAAAATTGCAGAAAAATAAAATGGGTTGCCTCCCATAAGCGCTTTTCTTTAACGCCTTTTAGCTAGGCACAAAGCATGCATCAAGTATTACCAAGTGAAGAAGCATCAACATTGTAATTTGTTCGAACAATAGAATCATAAGGTGGCTTAATCTTCTTCCTAGGAAAGTGTTCCATACCTTTCTTGAGAGGAAATTGATATTTTATATTCCCTTCTTTCATATCAATAATAGCACCTACAGTCCTAAGAAAAGGTCTTCCCAGCACAATAGGGCATGATGGATTGCACTCAATATCCAAGACAATAAAATCAACGGGGACATAATTGTTGTTAACCATGATAAGAACATCATCAATTCTTCCCAAAGGTTTTTTAATAGTAGAATCAACAAGGTGAACATCCAAGTAACAATTTTCCAAAGGTGCTAAATCAAGCATATCATATAATCTTTTAGGCATAACAGAAATACTAGCACCAAGGTCACACAAAGCATTGCAATCAAAGTCATTCAATTTCAATTTAATGATGGGCTCCCAACCATCTTCTAACTTCCTAGGGATAGAAGCTTCATGTTTAATTTCTCTTCCCTAACTTGTATGAGAGCATTAGTAATATGTTTAGTAAAAGCCATGTTTATAGCACTAGCATTAGGACTTCTAGCTAGCTTTTGCAAGAACTTAATTACTTCAGAAATATTGCAACCATCAAAATCAAAGTCATTATCATCAAAAGTAATGGAATTATTCTCTTCCTTATTGCTAGAAATTTCAGCATCTTTATCAAGGACAGTTTCAGAGTTATCAGGCAATTTAGGACATTTTGCAATAGAAGTGGAAACATTACCAACACCAACTATCTTGCCATTAATGGTAGGAGGTTTGTTAACACTTGAGTTTGAAATTTTCAGAAGTAGTAATAGTATAAACTCTAGCAATATTTTCTTTCTAGCAATTTCATCCTCTCTTTCCCATCTAGCATGCAATTCAGCTAACATCCTCACATTGTTATCAATTTTAACTTGTATAGCATTGGCTACGGCAAAGGTATTACTCTCAATTGTTTCGGGCTTAGCTGCCATCTTATTAATCAAAGAGGATTGTGTTTCAGACATCAATGAAATACAAGTTTCAGCATGAGAAATTTTACCTTGCAAACCAGAAATCTCCCTATTCAAATTCTCAAGTTGATGGCTTATATTTTTTAGCATAGCAGATTGTTCATCCATAGTCTAGTAAACAGTTGGTTTTGCTCATATTGCTTTTGCATAAAAATTTTAGTGGCCTTTTCAATTTCTAGCATCCTTTCCTCACTAGGCATTCTTGTTCTACCATAGGAATCTCCATAACCATTGCCACTATTAGAAGGATAGGGCCTATAATTGCTATTACCAAAATTATTCCTATAAGCATTGTTGTTGAAATTATTATTTTTAATGAAGTTCACATCAACATGCTCTTCTTGAGCAACCAAAGAAGCTAAAGGAACATTATTTGGATCAACATGTGTTTGACCATTTGCAAGCATAGACATAATAGTATCAATTTTGGCACTCAAGGAGAGGTTTCCTCAACAGAATTTACCTTCTTACCTGTTGGAGCTCTCTCGGTGTGCCACTCAGAATAATTAATCATCATATCATCAAGAAGCTTTGTTGCAGCACCCAAAGTGATGGACATAAAGGTACCTCCAGCGGCCGAATCCAATAAATTCCTCGAAGAAAAATTTAATCCTGCATAGAAGGTTTGGATGATCATCCAAGTAGTCAGTCCATGAGTGGGACAATTTTTAACCAATGATTTCATTCTCTCCCATGCTTGAGCAACATGTTCATTATCAAATTGCTTAAAATTCATTATGCTACTTCTCAAAGAAATAATCTTAGCAGGAGGATAATATTTTCCAATAAAAGCATCTTTGCATTTAGTCCATGAATCAATACTATTTCTAGGCAAAGATAGCAACCATTCTTTAGCACGTCCTCTCAAGGAGAAAGGAAAAAGTTTCAGTTTAATAATATCACCATCTACTTCCTTGAGCTTTTGCATTTCACAAAGTTCAACAAAGTTATTAAGGTGAACAGCAGCATCATCAGTACTAACACCAGAAAATTGCTCTTTCATAACAAGATTTAAAAGTGCAGGTTTAATTTCATAAAATTCTGCTGAAGCAGCAGGTGGAGCAATAGGTGTGCATATGAAATCATTGTTGTTCGTGCTAGTGAAATCACACAACTTAGTGTTCTCAGGAGTACTCATTTTAGCAGAAATAAAAACAGTACAGAAAATAACTTGAAAGTAAACTAGATGCAAGTAACTAATTTTTTTGTGTTTTTGATAATTGAAAGCAAACAAGATAAAATAAAATAAACTAAGCAAGACAAAAACAAAGTAAAGAGATTGGAAGCGTGAAACTCCCCTTGCAGAAGACTGCTGTCTCCCCGGCAACGGCGCCAGAAAAATAGCTGTTGACGGGAGACAAACAGTGGCAGTCTGTGAAGCGCTTCTAACTCCCCGGCAACGGCGCCAGAAAAATAGCTTGATGACGTGAAACACACGTTCGTTGGGAGACCCCAAGAGGAAGGTATGATGTAGTCAGCAGCAAGTTTTCCCTCAGAAAGAAACCAAGGTTATCGAACCAGTAGGAGCAGCAACTCTTCAGAAGGTTGTCAACGGCGCCAGAAAAATAGTGTTGATGGGAGTCTGGACTGTTGACGTGGAATCTGCACACAACACAATCAAACTACTTTGCCCCAACGAAACAGTGAGGTTGTCAATCTCACTGGCTTGCTGAAAACAAAGGATTAAACGTATGGTGTGGAAAATGAGTATTAAATTGCAGAGAATGAAAAAGGAACAGTTTGCAGTTTGTGGTTGTTTAATCAGTGTAAAAGAATGGACCGGGGTCCACAGTTCACTAGTGGTGTCTCTCCATAAAAGATAACTAACATGTTGGGTGAACAAATTACAGCTGGGCAATTGACGAATAGTGAGCGCATGACAATGCATATACATGACATGTTGACTACTATGATATTTAATTGGGCATTACGACATAATACATAGATCGTTATCCAACAGCATCTATGACTAATAATCCACCGCCGGGTTGTCATCCGAGTTCCCCGTTGGTATTAAGTTGCAAGCAACGGATAATTGCATTAAGTAAAGTGCGTAATGTAAACAAACACATATGTCCGTGGACATAGCATCGTTAGGTTATCCCTAGTGGCAACAGCACATCCACAACCTTAGAACTTTCTGTCACTGTCCCAGGTTAAACGGAGACATGAACCACTATCTAGCATAAATACTCTCTCTTGGAGTTACAAGCATCTACTTGGCCAAAGCATCTACGAGTAACGGAAAGCATGCAAGATCTTAAATAACATATAAGATAGATTGATAATCAACTTGACATAATATTCAATATTCATCGGATCCCAGCAAACACAACATGTAGCATTACAATAATATGATCTTGATCATGTAGGGCAGCTCACAAGATCTAAACATGATGGCACAAAGTGGAGAGACAACCATCTAGCTACTGCTATGGACCCGTAGTCCAAGGATGAACTACTCACGCATCACTCCGGAGGCAGGCATGGCGATGTAGAAGCCTCCGGTGACGATTCCCCTCTCCGGCAGGGTGCCGTGAAGAGGTTATGAACCCTCCCGAGCTAGGGTTGACGACGGCGGCGTCTCTGGAACTTTTCGTGGATATTTGCTGTGAAATTTCACAAATTTAACCCTTTTGGCAAAGTTTAAACGAAAAATAACCCTTTTTCAAAACTATTTCCAAATCTAACCCTTTTTGTAGCGCCCAACGGCGGGGAGCTACACTCTCATGTGTAGCGCCGGCCGGCGTGGAGCTACACGTCTGCCAGCGTGGCATTCTGGGGTCCGCATCCCTTATGTGTAGCGCCGTGGTAGATGGAGCTACACATCAGGGTGTAGCGCCCTATCCGATGGAGCTACACTTTTATGATTTTGATAGCCGAAAGTCAGAGAGGATGCTGGCAACAAAAACTCAAAAATTCGCCAAGTCAATGTGTAGCTACGCATGACGGGGTGCTATACTTCATATTGTAGCTCCACGTCGTGTGGCGCTATACCCCTGAGAACTGATAAGTCGTTAGGACGCGGGTGGCTGGGCGCCCAGGCCATTCATTCGTACCCGACTCACTTCTCTCTTCCTCTCCCTCCTCCTACTCAACCCCCTCACAAATCACTTAAGTTTGGTCCGATTTGGCTCCAGAATTTCGGCTCCCCTGCGTGGAGAGAGGTAATCTCCCAGCTAATTAGCATCGCAGTCACAGGCGAAAATAGTTTGTGATCGGAGCACAACCGATTGATCTGAAAAAGAGATTTCCGAATGAATGAGAGATTATAAGTAGAAAATACGAATGTGCTAAGCCTATTAATGATGATGGTGCACATGGCATCGCAACGACCAATTATAAAGGATCTAATCAGTGATCAATCATTTGGAAAACCCAACTAGTTTCGATTACTCTTATTATTTGGAAAAACCCCTCGAGACAAGAACATTTTTGCGCATTAGTCAATGAAAAGTTCGTTGACTTCATACTACTACTCTGTGATGAGTAGTAAATGGTACCTTAAAAGTCATCTAATTTTCCCTAGCTAGGCAATCTAGCTCTTTCATTCGTTCAAGCAGCTGCTGAATGCGGAGGTTAAGCATATGTCTGTCTGCCTCATGCCCTTCATCCTCGACCTCGGAGGTTGAGCAATCGAGCTCATCCATGGCGATGTATTAAATGACCTACGCTCTCTGTCTCCAGAAAATTTACATGCTCGGAGCAGGAGCAGCCTGCATGCAAACAGGCTATCGACCGCTGCCGCACGCACCCATGCACGGCGCAAGTCTCTCTGACTAGGGTTAGGCTAGGAGAGCGATGTGTTGGAAGATGAACTTCATAACAATGATATTGGTGATGTGGAGACAAATTTTAGGCATAAGGACATGTACCATGACATCCTTATAACCGATGCTATGCATCGGTCTTGGATGACGACGGTCTGGAAGAAGATGTGGGAGATTACCTCTCTCCACACATGGGAGCCCAAATCGGACCAAACTTGAGCGATTTGTGAGGGGGTTGAGTAGGAGGAGGGAGAGGAAGATAGAAGTGAGTCGGGTACGAATGAATGACCTGGGCGCCCAGCCACCCCGTGTCCCAACGACTTATCAGTTCTTAGGGGTATAGCGCCACACGACGTGGAGCTACAATATGAAGTATAGCACCCCGGCATGCGGAGCTACACATTGACTTGGCGAATTTTTGAGTTTTTGTTGCCAGCATCCTCTCTGACTCTCGGCTATCAAAATCCTAAAAGTGTATCTCCATCGGATAGGCGCTACACCCTGATGTGTAGCTCCATCTACCACGGCGCTACACATAGGCATGCGGGCCCCAGAATGCCACGCTGGCAGACGTGTAGCTCCACGCCGGCCGGCGCTACACATGAGAGTGTAGCTCCCCGCCGTTGGGCGCTACAAAAAAAGGGTTAGATTTGTAAATAGTTTTTGAAAAAGGGTTATTTTTCGTTAAACTTTGCCAAAAAGGTTAAATTTGTGAAATTTCACATATTTGCTCAAGTACTTAGGGTTTTCGCGTCGGGGGAATAAGTAGGCGAAAGGGCGGCGGCTGGAGAGGCTCGTGGGGCCCACACCACCCCAGGGCGCGGCAGAGGGGGGACCCGCGCCCTGGCCACGTGTGGGGCCCACGTGGCTCCTCTCCGTCGCCTCTTTGGTCCGTCAGATGAGTTCTGGTAAAATAGGGACTCCCGTGTAGTTTCGTCCAATTCCGAGAATATTTCCAGACTAGCTTTTTTGGAATACAAAAACAGCAGAAAACAGGAACTGGCACTCCGTCATCTTGTTAATAGGTTAGTCCCAAAAAATGTATAAAAGTGATATAAAGTAGATGCATAACATATAGCAATTGGTATAAATCAAGCATGGAATATCAAAATTATAGATACATTTGAGACGTATCAAGGCGGCACGAGGCTGTGGATGTGGAAGGCGGCGGAACCACGAACTATCTCGACAGCACGGCGGCGCGGCTCCAGCCGAGACGATGGGGATTTTCTGAGGAGAGAGAGTAGCAGGTAGGTGGGAGGAGGAGACAGGCAATTTATCTGGCTGCCATGTGGTGCAGCACGCGGACAAGAGAGGACACGCAAGGACGCAGCGGACGTCTCTTTCCGTCCCCGACACATCGGTGACCCAAATTTGGGCCAAGAATGCGTCGACCCGGACATAAAACGGACCCATGTCCAAATGCGTCGCCCCGTTGGCCCTGGTTTTTCCCAAACGAATGAGTCCGTTGGATTCATCCACAGTGCGAGCCGTTCAGTCGACTTGATATTGGATTCGTTGGCCACGAGGGCGCACGGAGCTCTAGCAGCGGCGCATGGGGACGGACGTGGGATCCGCTCCGGTGATGACGGACAGCGGCGGCATTGGCTGCGGCCGGTGCGCGGTGCGATGTTGAGGACAGCGAGGCGCCCACTCCGTGTCCGCCCCACCCCCACCGCTCCTCGCGACACTCGAAGCGGCACGTGCATGCATGGGACCGGAATTATCATCTCCAACAGGCCGCGTTTGTGTTCAGTGCTGCGTGCAGAACGGCAAGCGGCAACCATCCCTCGCAGATTATACATTGAGCGACCATTCATCACGGTGGTACTATCCGTTTTTTATTCCTAAAATTCACGTGTTGACTAATACACGTTCTAATTTACGATCGCCCTATCTCGTTCCATTAATGTTCGAATATCTAGCCATTTTGATCGAATATTGCAACTTAAGGATGTATTTGCTTCATATCTAAGAGTCTCTCCACCAGCGTCCAATAGCGCTTCCAATAGATCTATTGGACCCGCCGGGGCCGCCGCCCAATAGCTGAAAAGTTGCCGGCACGTACCAATAGAGCGTCCGGCAACCCTGTTTCGTGTCCTGATTCTAGGGACATAAGCGGGGGCGCCGTCAACCGCGGCAACGCGAGACACGTCTGATCCTGACAGGCGGGCACCATAGGCCAGCAACACGGATCATTTCATTTCTTTCCAGCGTCCCTTGCGCCCTCAACTTATCCCCTCCCCTACTGAATCGTCGGCGCCGTCACCCACCTTCCAGCCGTTATTTAAAAAAAATTAGAATAACCCTTGTTATCGACCCAAATGCTTCTTTTGTCATCCCAAGCCATTGCCTTTGGCCCAAGCTATGCCAATGCCTGTGGGAGAACGGATGTACATGTTTTGATATGTTGTAAATGTATCTATTATGTTTATATTAATTCCAAACAACGTATTTGTTATGGTCGGTTTATAATTTAATAACATATTAGTGCAAAAGGTATTAAAAAACTGAATTATAAGTACACTAAAAATCAAAATATTACGAAGTGCAATTATAATATATAAAAGTAAAAATATACTGAAAACGGAGTACAGATACACCAAAAGTCGAAGTACTAGAAGTATACTTGTTTTTACAAGTACAAAAAGTGTCAAATCAGATCTAATTTTGAAAATCTTGACGGGACGTGAGAACAAATAATGAAAATGGTTCGTAATTAAGGTGAATGGTTCTAAATATATTTTATTCTATTTAATAATTCATTAAACCGCACCCCACCCCTCGCTTTGGCCCTCTTTATCACATCATCACCTCCACTTATATTATCCTTCGACAAGTTTTTATTTGAGATAATCCTTACGATAAGAGAAAAGCGAGGACATGTTTTTGTCTCCTTGCGAGACATGCGGTATGATAATTGGTCACCATTGAGGACGGGGCAGTTGCCTAGTGGATAGTCGAAGTTGCGCAGCGACACGAGTTTGAACGCCGGCGGGGCAGAATTACGGCAATTCTCATCAAGGTGGGATTTTACCACTTCGACTCCGTCGAAGGTAGAATTTTGGTAATTCTTGTCAAGGTGGGATTTTTCTATAAAAAAATGCCATCAAGGATTAGTTCTGACCGGTCTCCTTTGACAATTGGTCACTGTTGGGCCGGTTGAGTGATATAATATGTGCCGTCGCGTCACATTTCCAGGGGAATGCTTGGGCGGTCCAACTAATGGGATACCACTACCTAGAGGCTTCCATTTACGAAGGGAAGTTCGGCGATCAAGAGCAGCGCCACACGTGGACATGGTAAGAAGGTAGCAAAATCGAACTTGCGTACGTCGCGCACGTCGCGTGGGAGCCTTCGCTCGCTCGTTCCCCTGGGTGTACATCCCACGTATCGAGCCCCCCCTCCCGCGCGTCTGCTCGCTCGTTCGATCACTGCTGGAAAGCACAAAGCCTCCCAACTGCTGGAAAGTACGAATCCCCCTGCGGTGCAGGAAGGTCGTGCCGGTCGGTCGCATGCATGTACATCGCGTCGTTTTTTTTTTTTTTTGCGTAGTTGTACATCGCGTCGTTGATGCAGAGCCCTCGCATGTGTACTAAAAAGGGAAGTATTTTTTTAGTATTACGGCTCGGCTTCGCCTTGATAAACTTTAATAATATCTTGAAAGGGGTATATTTGTTGTTGCGCGCATTCGTCGTCCCATGTGCTACGGCTTGGCACCGCCTCGACGACTCTGTTTCACAGAGATCTAGATGCCTACGGCGTACCATCTCTGCTACGCCTCGTTGTACGATAGTTGTTCATGCATGAATATCAAGTGAGTACAAAGTATTAGCTATTGGTTGTACAAAATACGGTGTGCAAACTACATAAAACATGGAGTAAGAAAATAGGAAGTACAAGTACACAGAAATAGTAGTACAAAAGTACACCGGAAGTATAAGTACACAGAAAGCGGAGTACAAAAGTACACAGGAAGTACAAGTACACAGAAAGCGGAGTACAAAAATACACAGAACAAGAAGTATAAGGTATCCATGATGTACAACTATACAGAAACGGAAGAAAAAAGAGTCAAAACCTACCAACATGAGATGTAGTTTTGAAAATCTCGACGCGGGGAGTTCAAAACTGAAAACGGTTCGTAATTTGGATAAACCGTTCTCGAGATATTTCGTTTTGAATTCGGTTTAGAAAAATAAAAGAGAAAAGCTGCCCTCCCACCTCGTGTATCTCTTTCCCTCTCATCCTCCCTATTTTCAATCTGGTAGCGACAATTGGGAGACATACAAACAACCGTGAAGGACCGAGCAAGCAGAAGACGACACTGGTCACGAAGAGAGCGAGTGTACGAGTTTCCCTATCCAAAGTGAACCATTTTTCTAATGATTTCCCAACTAATGTGGCCACCGTCACACACATCCCATATATTCAGTTCAACTTGCTACAAGAATATGAATAAATTCAGCGATCTACACTGACTGGCGGCAAAGACACCCGGAACCTGATCAATGATCACCACAGGAAGAGACCGTCTACGGGAGATTTCTACATATTATTCAGTGACCATGGAGCATGGTGACAAGCACCCAAATGGATTTGGCATAAGGCGATATACTTGCGAGTCATAAACACGAAAGACAACATGACTGTCAAGAATTGGTGCAGCGACGCGGGTTGTGATATTTGTCCTACAACAGAATCAATTGAGCACATCGTGTTACACTGCAGGTACTCGAGCTCGGTTTGGGAAAGGTTGCAGCTCACACGTCTCACGGCTACCTCAGGCTCAATATAGCTTAGTTTGTTCAATCCGCCATGCATGCTACACGGCCGTCAGTCAGTCACCTGGCCAATTTGCTTCGCAACTTCTTGTTTGTGCTCTGAAAAATGAGGAACGACCAGCCAGTTGTTTGGTTTGAATAACCCGTGCACGAAGGAAGACATAGACCTTTTTTACGCCTCTACAACCATCACCGTCGAGATGGAGTGAAAACTCCCTTTTGGGAGGCCCCATAGCTCCTTAGGCAAAAACCAAAGGACATCGTGCCGCTCGCTTTTCGAAATCTCCTCTAGGAAGAAATGGATCCATCCACCAAGCCTTGCTCAACAAGCTCGAATTGCCAAAATCAAGATGGTTGAAGATTCTACATGCAACATGTTCATGAATTCGGGAATCTTTGGACCAAGATTCAACATTTTAACTTTGACACCACTTTTGAAGATAGCATTGTGGAATCTCACCGCGGGCGGGCATATTTGACCAACTGGTCATACAAGGCCCAATTCTTTGGGACGTCCGTCACCAACATGTACCGCTTAGTGTGGAAAGGTTGGGCTCCTCCAAAAACCAAGTTCTTAATTTGCTTGGCTCCCTTACAAAATCGTCTTCGGACGGCGGATCGCTTGGCTTGAAGAGGAATAGAGGATGGCTAAATTGTGGTCTTTGTCCGTTATGCAAAAGGGCTCCCGAGTCGGCCACCCACCTCCTTGTTCATTATCGTTTCACCACACAGATTTGGGCCTCGTTGAAAAACTGGCTAGGACTTCATTCTCTTTACATCTCTCCATGGCCGATCCTCACACTCCCGGATTGGTGGAGCCGCATGTCCAAATGATGGTATGTTGAACGAAAGAAAACTCGGGTGTTTCATAACAAGCACGTTTCATCTCTCACCATCCTCTCCCAAGATCAAGTATGAGGCAAAACTTTGGATCCTTGCGGGTGTGAAACGTTTGGGTGAAATCGTTTTGGGAAAGTAGTATGGTTGTATTACCCCTTTTCTTTCTAATTTTGGCTCTAACACTCTTTGTTCGAACTCTCTCTTAATTAATGGAAAGGGACAAGTCTTTTGTCCTCATTAAGAAAGCTAGACTGGTGGCTAACACTACGTTGCGGTCTTCAAGGTCATCAAAATATCGTGTTAGTCTAATGCAATGGGAACTAAGTTCCAAGATGGAGCCTAACATGTGCCATAGTTTTTTATTTATTTTTTCCTTGCCACGGTTGCGTTTCGGTCCACAGGAAAAATCTTGTACTCCCTCTGTTCTTATATACTCCTCCGTTCCAAATTAATTGACTTGGTCTTGTCCAAATATGAATGTAATATACTTGTTTGATGTCTAGATACATCCATGTGTAACCAAATGTGTGTCAACTAAATCCGAACGGAGGGAGTATAAGATATTTTAAAAATTCAAACGTTTTATATTTAGCAACATAGGTAGTGACACATAAGGTAGAGATTCATCTACCTTACTTTTTCAACTAAAAAAAGAGATTTGTTTTAGGTTAAGAAAAATCTTGTTTATTTATGTAGCTTTGGCATGACTTCAAATGGGCCGGAAGACTGGCCCATTTAATTAATTATGAATGACAAGATGAAATATTTTTTTAATGGGCCCGAAGGTTAAGTTTGCAGACATTCAAATGGGTATTTTTTTTCCCGACAATGACGACGCCCTATCTGTTTACGTTAACTAGACGAGAAAACGGAAGCATATACGTCTTCTCATCAGAGAAGAAAAGAAAATGGCAGTATAGTTCCTTCGTCCTAATGTCTTGCGGCAGAAGTAGAAATCGCAGAGCTCTCATTTAATCCTGAAGAAATCCACCAAAACGAAGAAGGAGAATCACCATAAACCCCCGAGTCCAAAAAACCTTCCCCGTTCCACCCCACTACCACTCAAATCAGCCGCCGCCGCCGCAAGACGTGATGGTGCCGGAGCCGGAGGACGGGAGGGAGCTCTACGCGCTGCTGCACCTCTCGCCGGAATCCTCCGACGAGGAAATCCGCAGGGCGTACCGCCAGTACGCTCAAATCTACCACCCCGACAAGTACCAGGACCTCCAGGTAAAAGAGATTCATCTACCTTACTTTTTCAACTAAAAAAAGAGATTTGTTTTAGGTTAAGAAAAATCTTGTTTATTTATGTAGCTTTGGCATGACTTCAAATGGGCCGGAAGACTGGCCCATTTAATTAATTATGAATGACAAGATGAAATATTTTTTTAATGGGCCCGAAGGTTAGTTTGCAGACATTCAAATGGGTATTTTTTTCCCGACAATGACGACGCCCTATCTGTTTACGTTAACTAGACGAGAAAACGGAAGCATATACGTCTTCTCATCAGAGAAGAAAAGAAAATGGCAGTATAGTTCCTTCGTCCTAATGTCTTGCGGCAGAAGTAGAAATCGCAGAGCTCTCATTTAATCCTGAAGAAATCCACCAAAACGAAGAAGGAGAATCACCATAAACCCCCGAGTCCAAAAAACCTTCCCCGTTCCACCCCACTACCACTCAAATCAGCCGCCGCCGCCGCAAGACGTGATGGCGCCGGAGCCGGAGGACGGGAGGGAGCTCTACGCGCTGCTGCACCTCTCGCCGGAATCCTCCGACGAGGAAATCCGCAGGGCGTACCGCCAGTACGCTCAAATCTACCACCCCGACAAGTACCAGGACCTCCAGGTAAGGCCCCCCCCCCCCCCCCCCCCCCCCCCCCGCCGCTCTAGGCTGCTGCTGCGATTCGGTCGGTGAGAACCGAGAATGTTTTGCTCGTAGTGCTAGCTTCGGGTTGCTACGCTCAGAGTTTTGATTCGCGGTAGCTTGAAACGGTGTGGTGCGCAAATTGTGTACGAATCTGATCGTTTTTAAGTCATTAAGCGCTTGGTTGTTCACGGGTTTGGTCCAGAATTATCTTCTGTTTGGACTACGCTTTGGTTGGTTTGGACATGAATTGCTGTTCTGTGCTGTGATTTGTAGCGATTTTCCCTTCTCAGCTGAGAGGTAGAGATCAATGGGAAGGGCTGGGCAATATTTATGCTAACCCATGTGGTAGGGATTTACTACATGATGTTCAGTTCCATTGCATCAGAGGATATTCTTAGGAGAATTGCTAGGGCCATCATAAGAAGCTATTGGGTGACATCATGACATGAGTCTGTTGCGCACAGATTTTTTCAGGGTGAATGAAACCTATATTTTGTGCTGGCCAGTCTGAACAGGGACATATCTTTGATACTTACATGGTACTATCTAATAACTTCTCTAATGTATTGGCCTGTATATGTTGGCATGTTGCTATCAAGTGCATATGTTTTTTCTTTATTTCTTACTCATCCTCCAAAAAGCTTGCTGAGAAGATAGGGCTATCTACCTGTGATCTCCAGCATCTTGTTTTGGAGATTTATGTGTAAAATTATTATCTCAGGAGTTTTCTATTTGTTGTAGGTCAACTTTCATGACCACTGTATTCGTAGGTTGATTGATGTGCCACATAATTCGATTAAATTTGTATTACTTCTGTAGCAAAGCATGCATGAGCATTCTGCTAGTTATATTGATTGGACCAGAGACTTATCCTGTAATATCATTTTGTTGCAAAAAACTTATATCCGAGGAGCAAGCTTTGATGAATGTGAATTAGAGAGTGGACCGCTTGTTACCTTTTTCTTGTGATCTTAACATTCCTGTTTCTTCTTACCTGACTAAGATCTCTTTCGTTGTCTTCTCTGCCTGTACAGATGAAGGATGTAGCAACTGAAAACTTCCAACGAATACGTGATGCATATGAGATACTATCAGATGAAAACAAAAGACAAATATATGATATCTATGGTATGGAAGGTTTAATTCTGGCCTGGAACTTGGCCCCGAGCTAAATAAACCGAGGAAATAAAAAGACAGTTGGAAGAGCTGCGGCGGCGTAAGGAGGAAGAGAAAATTTTCGTCCATGCTCGATCCACTGGGTCAATCATTTCTAATTTCTCAGTGCCACAATATTTGGATGGCGACGGCATCATGAAAGGGTACAGAGTGTTTTGTTGATGAAACCATTCTGCTGTTTCACATTTTCAATATGTTTGTTGGTGATGAAACATGATTTTACTGTATATGCCTTCGGCGGACAGAAGCACTTGCCTTTTTGTATATGTGATTGAGAGGCTTTCCTTGCAGAAACTTACATTCACCCGGCATTGATCATTATTGTCTTTCCGTTTTTGTTTTATTTTCTTCTAATTCCGACTGTTTAACCACCTAGCTCTAGAGTTAAAAGTCCAATAAACGCAATCGCTGGACGTAGATATTGTCTGTCAAGTACTTAGATGTCATATTAACTTTTGTACTTTACATATTCTTCAGCAGTACTATGATTTAATTGCTTATTTTCAAATTGCTAGAATGGGAATGTCTAGTGAAGTTCAGCTGCCAGTATCCAAGAAAACACTGTCACTGTTGGTGGAAATTTAGTCGTCAGTGGTCCAAGTGGATCTGGTGCAGCAACCGTTGTGCTGCGGCACCAGTTATCTTCAGTTTCTTCGATAGACTTTATGGCAACAGCTGGATTACGATCCCTTATTGGAGTAGAGACATTTCGGTGAGAATTTGTCTTTTTGTTATTTTCTTTTCTTTCCTAGATCCTTGCACATTGCACATCATAATTCTTTGGTGTTACCTGCATCAGTCAGATTTCACCGAATTCCACAGCAACTACTGGATTGGCTCTCTCACTGAGCGATGGATCTGTCAACCTTTCAAATGCCTGGACTCGCCAATTATCTGACAACTCTGTTGGCAATGTATGTCCCCTTGTATTTAATGCGCGTTTGATGTGTCAGAAACACTTTATTCACAATATATGACTAATAAGCAAGTAAGTTGCTACTTCAAGTAAGTTGCTACTTCAAGACTATGATAACACTATGAGTAACTTGCTCTCCAAGAAACATAATTACAATATGTTCATGATCTCTTATGTCAACCACAGATGCTGAGAAATCTTGGAGTTTATATTATATATGATCACGCAAACCAGTAAATTTTACTTTCAATATATTTTCAACTTTTGGACTTGCAGCCCTCTAGACGACTAGGCTGTTACTCAAACTTCTAGACCGTATATAGCTAATGTGTGACAGTTATGACATTTATACTTGAAACTATCCCATATTTGATCCGTGTCCAGTACGTAGTGTTAACTACTTAACTGTTCATTTTGCAGCTAAAGCATAACCTAGAACATATGGCTTATGCAATCTCATTTCCGGTCCGTGCCCAGAACTTAGGGCTTGTACATTGCTGGATAATAAAGTACAATAGCGACACAGATTACACATACTAATTTTCAAGTTTCCACATATATCCAAATTTGTACTTTAGTTCTCTGGTTTATGCTCCAGTGAGGCATCTCGGCATAGTTATTCCTTCTATCTTGGCATAGTATGCTTGTGATCCTACAGCTCTTATTCACACCATGGATTGACTGTTAGTGTGCTTTTTTTATGTCTGTTGTGTGGATATTCTAAGGCTGATTTTTTGCCTGTCTGTTATTTCGTTTTTTTCCAACGTCCAGATACAACTTGTCCTTGGTGGAGAGTCAAATATATCTGTAGGATGGCGAAAGAAGGATGAAAAAAGTTCTGCGGCAGGAGAAGTAAAGGTAGTCTCATTTACAAAACTAACTCAATGTAATTCTTACTTAGAAAACCTACTCGGTTGTCTATAAGCCAACATTTGACTTGTTTGTTTGAAACATATAGTTGACATTTCAAGTTTTTGCAACATTTTTCTTAATTCTACATAGTGCCATATTGTTCTGTTCCGAATAATCACTGCATTATTTTTCTTTTGCATAGCTCCCCAACGTATTTTATTGGATAGACTCCAAGAAGGGTTGTTACTTTAGTTATCTTAAAAGTTCCCCATTGTTCTGAAGCTAGCTGTAGTGGTATAGGGCATGATAAAGGAGTTAAAAACCTCAAAAGTGACCGTTAGTACCCATATAGTTAATTCAGTACCTGATGAAAGTGTGCATATTTTTTTACTTGGATTCAACTTCGACTTGTCAATATTTGGTAAACTATGGACCGCTGAACTTGTAATTAATGTCTGCTTGTTTCAGCTTTAATATGTCTTGCCTGTAGTTGAAGGCAATACAATATGTGTAGATTTAATTTGAATGGTCTGACTGTACTGACTTCAAGAACTTATATTGTATTTATCTTTTCATCGGTTCACCCCTTTAGGCACTAATCCAATAATTGCTTTTTGAAGTCTGTTTCCTTTATTCTATACTTCCTTTATTCCAGGTCGGTACTAATTCGGTTGGTGCATCTGCTCATTACATGCACCATTTTACCCCCAAGTCCCATGGCCGTGTTGCTGTAGAGTTGGGAGGTAGGTACCATTTTGATCTCATTTTTATCTGGCCATGTAACCTTACCTGTTTGTACCTTTTTTTTATAACCCAGTAGATGAGTTAAACTTCTTTCTCTTCTCTCTTGAACTGCTTATTTGCAGCACTGCCCTTGATTTTGAAATTGGAGGAGGAAGGCGGATATCAGAGTTCAGTACAGTAAGGATGCTCTATAATATAGGAATCCAGGTGAATATGTTTCTAAGGTCTTGTGCATTGATGTGCTTTCAGTTTGCCCTTTTATTTCGTCTCTGCCTCTGCAATATTGCCAAAACTTCTATATATGCTATCTCGTTTAGTCAAAATAATACTAAAAGATTGTATTGACTAATGGTTCATGCCTATGCTAATTGTTGATGGATAATAAAGCAAACAACTCATGCATGTTAAGTGTTTGCCCAATACGAAACCAGAATGCGTTATGCATTGTTACTAGGAAACTGCAGTTGATATTTGATTCATGCAACTATCATGCATTAAGAATTTAAGATCATATATTTTTATCTGCTTTTCATCTGATATTTCAGCTTCACTAGTTTGAAGAAAAATGTGCGCTTGATATGTTTAGACAGCTAGCTATCCATTATTTGCGCTGAGATTCCTTCGTTCCCAATGCAGGGTGTCTTGGAGATTTGAGCTGAATCGTGCTGGGCAAAAGTTAGTTATCCCAGTAAGTTGAGATGTCCCACCTCTGCCTGTTCTTTTCAATTTCTAATAGTATACATCTACCAGAAATTTTACCGATTTCATGTGATACAGTGGGAAGTTATACACATATGCTCTTCCTCTGTCATAAACTTGTCGGTTTTCACTGACTTCTTCAATAACTGTGCAGGTCCTGCTTTCAACAGACCTCAATGCACTATTTGTCACCAGCGCATTTGCTATTCCTTCAACACTATATTTCCTAATTCAGGTTCTAATATTCCTGACCTACTTCCGTTCTTACCCTGGCAGATATGTGTTATAGACTGATAGTTGTATGCAGATAAGGCTGCTCACTTTTGTTACCTTAGCTGCATCTGTATCTGGTAACTAAAGCCAAGCTGTGTGTTCTTATTGTTGGACAGACATATGTTGTAAAGCCTTACTTTCTAAAGCGAGAAAAGCAGAAGACACTTGAACAAATGGATAGCTTGTCTACACAGGTAGATCCAGTGGTTGTGTTCTTGCTTATTTACCAGCTTATATGTACTTCATAACTTTAAGGGCATATTAGTTAGCTTTTGTGTTTGGAACGTCACATATTATCTTGTTTATGAATAGTCACCCGAATATGGTCGTAACATGCTTGCTCAGTTTGTTAAGTCTGTACAGGATGACTCGCCCTATACACATAGCCTTTTACAATTTGTATGTAGATACATGTAAACTGCTCTTTCGCTTCTTAGGGTGAAACAATCCTCTTGTTGTTTCTCAGTTTCTATTACTTGCAGCATTTAACTTTGAAATATATTCCTCAACTGCATTCGCGGCAGTGTTTTTCTTGTTTTTGTATGGAATATTCTCACTCCTTGCAATTATACAAGGCCACTTTCCAAATTCGCTCCTCCTACATTCCTCGAGAAATTTGAGGCGTTCTCCACTTCGTAAACCAACGAGATTTTTTTGTATCGTCACTAATTGAAGACGCCTTTTCCTGTACAGCTAACAGAAGCTAGACAAGCAGCTAAAAAAGCACAAAGATTGCTGGAACCTGTTTCCAATCGCAAGAAGAAGAAACAGCTTGAGAATGATGGTTTAGTAATCACAAAAGCTCTGTATGGCAATCATAGAAAGATTAAAGAGAGTAGGAATTGAGTGTGATAGATGATAATGTTGCTTCACAAGTATTAGATGTGACGATCCCACTGAACTTCCTCGTGACTGAGGCAGGCCAGCTCAAGGTATGTTCCAATTATATTGTTGATAAGTTCAAGTTATTTATGTGAAATATAAACCCAGTACTTGACAAGAACCTTGATTGTTTGTGTCTTGTACTTCCTCTTCTGGTTTCTGTTTCTATTGGAAGTAAATGATAGCAGTGTGGTATTTGTGGATTGCAACTTGCATATGGAGGCTGTCATAAAATGATCGTATATTTTTAAAGTAACTCATGCATTCCAAATTTATCGTGTAAAGCACATCTCTGCGTTTTTTACTTGCTTTGGATTGTTGTTTCAGCAAGATATGTTAGGTTAGCAAATCCTCTTTGGACTGTAGATGCTGGAGGAAGAGGGTTTAAGAATTTTGTCCTGGGTTTGTTAGAGGCTTAGAGCACTACTGTACTAACATGCTCTAGATGGAATACTTTGTGGTTTCCATTCGGACAAATCGAGGAACTTTAATAGCTTGCGAGTATCCCTTTATATTTATAGGTTTTCTCTCCTAAATTCATGTGCATACATGTAAGGAAACCAAATCTGGTCTATGTGCAACTAATCATCTCTCAGATACCCATGTTTGATACAGCTTCACTCCCCATTACATTAAATGAATGAGATCATGAATCTACTGCTTGACCTATCAGATACGAGGACCTTGACATGGGCCTGACAACAAGTCAACTTCATCCCATACTACATCTGTTGGTCGAGATTCAGTTTAGCCAGCAATTAGACCAATATAATCTGGGATATCTGTCACATAACCCGCACTTTATGGTCTAATTGTTGGTCAAACTTAAATCTTGTAACATAGGGAATATTAAGTAAAAATTTGGTTATGATTTGATTGCATGCTACCTTTGCTCCTGTGCCAGGCTACACTTCATTATATTTTACATCTTCGGATTGGCTGTGATCCATCCATTGCACTCTTCTGTAAGATTAAGTAGGTTAAGCCATTTGGCAAAAGCATGTGTGTGGTCTGACTGAATGTCCTCTGTCTTCCACCCACAGCTTCACGAGGGGATAAAGAAGTCAGGAATAATGGGCTTCTATGATCCTTGTCCTGGAGATCCAAAGCTATTGCTTGTCGAATACATATTCCATGGTCAGCAATACATGGTAAGAGCATTATTTACCATCCCTATTACATGCAACTATGTTTTTGCCTGTATGTATTTTCGTCGAGACTATCTGTATGTGTATATATGGCTTTCTCAATAATACAAAATTGTTGGAACTTCTCCTTCATTGCAGGTAATGGCAGATGATTATGGTGAGTGTTGATGCCACAAGACATCCATCGAATTTGACCTGATAATGATGCAAAGCAACATCTTCAAACACTTCTGAGTCATACTGTAATCGTCATAGTTTTCTTGTGCTGATATGTTCTTTCTGTTTTTTGGCACCTTTTCTGTATGAGCCCCTTTTGTTCACTTGTTGTATACACGCGTGGGCTTGCACCACCTAGATGAGCGATAGAAGGGCCATGTCCCAACAATATATGAAAGTCAATAAAATGTTACAACATAAGTTCAGCCTTCACTAGGCGGAAGTATATCACCATTGATGTTTTGCTGTTGATTTGTGAATATGCACATGTTTCCTCGCTGCCCATGCATCTGTTTCTCCCTGTCTGCTTGCGTGCGACAATTTGAGACTGTTTTCTTTCATGTTCCTTCACCTGCTGTGTTCAAGTCTAGCATCAGTCTTAGCAAGCATCTTTTTCTGTTCGGTATTGTTTCATAATGTGCTAGCCTGTCCAAATGTGATCTCTTTTAAAACCTGTGTACAGTTGCTAAGCATGCGTTTGCACGCGAATCATTTCATTTGCATCCAGCACTTGGCCAAATGTGATCTCTTTTAAAACATTGTTCAGGTGAGAGACCTGGCGCATCTTCTTCGCTGGAGCTGTGCCCCCGCCCTTGGCCACTGTCTTTTCCATGTTGCCCTTCTGTCCCGAGACCGGCGAACACATCGTCCCGTGTTTCCTCGTTGGTTCGTGTAACCGACGAGATGCTGCCGGCGACAGCCGAGGTCGTTGCATCGGATGATAGGAACTGGAGCCAGGATCCATGGCAGGTCGATGGTGGTGATCAGATCAGTGGACCGCGTTAACCTGTGGTCGACCGTCCGTTCGCTTTAGATTTTGGACAACATGAAGACTTGCTGTCTAAGTAGCTTAGTCACCCAGGCTACAAAAAGGCCGGTCAATCTAATACTAACACGGTTTAGCATGGGCAAATCAAGCTCTGTTTGTGGGTGTAAGGTGCATTGCCCCGTAGCACGTGTTCTCTTCCAGATTGACATATTCGCATCGGGCGGCGCAGATCTGTTTCACTTGCTTCGAGTACGTGCTCTGGCCGGCGTTTCGAGGCTTTTGGTGGTGGTAGGCAGGCAAGTCATGCTTCCGTGATGGCTCAAACTTTATTTAACTTTGCTCTGGGGTTAAAGTGGATTGTGGAGATCAAATCCACCAGCTCGGTTTGTTGTCTCCGGTAGAACCCAACAGGAACGGCCCGCAACACGAGAGCACAACCTTGTTTTTTATGTAGTATATACGTTCTCCGTCGCTTGATACTTCGGAGGACCTTTGATCAGTCAATAATATTCAAGAATTCGTTGCGCTTTGGACACTCGTCACAATTAAGGGTGTGTTTGGTTCGGTGGATAGGAAAAAGTGGTTGGGGGCCCTAACCATCTGATTGGTGGTAACCACTTTTCATATTTGGTTGTGTGGGTTGCTTAGCCAAGTTTTGTGTTTGGTTGAAGTGATAAAAAATGGTTATGGGTAGGCATGGTTTGAGGTGTGGGTGATATGGTAAGCTATTTGATATGATGGTGAGAATACCCTCATAACATGAGCTTTTGACTACATAATCGATTAAAGTATGGTATGAATAATAAGAATTTCAAAAATATTATATATTTTAACATCATGTTCCATTTAGACACGAAGAAACAAAATTTTCAGAACCATGCTTCAGTAAGGCAGACAATTTCCAAATAAAACATGTCATAGTGCCATATCAATATACAATACTAGTTCAAATATAATTAAAGTGATACATCCCATAGTTTAATGGTTCACATCAAAAGCACAAGTGCGTAGAAATATTAGTTCAATGCTTTGGTTAGCATCGAAAGCCCAAGTCAAACATGGCATAAAGAAATCACTCATCGTCATCTCTAACTCCTCTAAGATCCGTAGTTTCAGGAAATGTCTTATTCACATATCTAGAAACCCACGGATATAAAAATTAAACATATGTGCCACGGCTGTAAAAGAAACGAGAGAAACAGATAAGGTCGTCGTTCGCGGGCTTTTCGAGAAAGTCAGCGACCGAAAACTGTTTCACGGGTGATTTTAGCGAGCCCGCCGTGGGTGGTTGGCCTCAACCACCACTTTTTTTGTGGTTGAGCTAACCATGTTTTGGAGGGAATATACCTAAAAACTGGTTACCCCACACACCCAACACCACAAACCAAACAAGGGCTAACCACATAAAAAGTGGCTACCACTAACCACTTGGTGGCTAGCCACCCAACCAAACACACCCTAACTATACTTGACGGTGTACCGGATTCTATTGTTTGGAAGCTCACCTCCAATGGTGCTTACTCGTGCTCCTCGGTATACAATGCACAATTCGCCGACATGATCGAGGACAAGATAAGATTACAAAAAAATGACCGTTACGCGCTCTCGCCCGCTCCCGGGCGACGCTCGTGGCGACGCCGCGGCTCCGGGTGAGTCCGGCCGGCGCTCGCCGTCCAAGCCCTTGCCCACGCCAGTTGGCGGTGGTGGGAGAGGCTCGCGGTTCTGGGCCCTAGGTGAGGAGTCCTCTGACGATGAGGCGGAGCTGGAGCTCGGCATCCTGCCGGCGTCGGATCTGGATCTAGATGGTGGGTCCAAGCAGGTCCCCCGGGAGGTCGACTGCCGGGGATCTCGCCCGGCGGCAAGTAAGGTCTCCCTTTCTGGGTTCGTGGAGCGTGCTTGGGCAGGCTGTGCGCCAACGGCGGTGCGAGCGCCGCGCCGCCGTCGTGATTCGTTTGCGCCGGGAGGGAAAGGGTCTCGATTTGGCCAGAGCGGCCAGGTCCTCAAACCCCGCTCCTCCCCGCGGCGACCTGCGGCGCCCATGCCATGCGTTCCTCCTCCTTTGGTCCCTTGGCCGTCGGTGAAAGCTGGCCCTGTGTCAGCTCCTAGTGGGGATGCTCCGCCGCCGCCGCTGTCGCAAGAGCTGCCCAGTGAGCTGGGAGATCCCGCGGTGGTGGTGGGTTCAGGCCCCGTCAGCCCTACGGGGCCCTCTCAGGCCCAAAGCCCAGTCACCCAGGTCCAGGAAGATGTTGTTCCTCAGTCGTCCCAGAGTGGGCCGCCTCTGGCCCATAGCCCCCTGCTGGCATCGTACTCGACGTCCCAGAGTGGGCCGACGCCGTCATGCAACCTGGAGAAGAGCTCTTTGCCGTCGCGGCCCGGTCCACAACATGGCCACCAGGGTTCCACCATTTATAAGTGGTGTTGGGTCCGCAAAGGCGCGCGTGATTTCTCGTTAGGGTTTCCAGCCGCCGCCGAAGACGTCTGTCGCCACCTGCGCTGGCTTAGATCTCGATCCCGTTTCCATTCCAATTCTCGCTCCTCTTCCCCCAAGTCCCGGCCATGGATCGCTCGAGGAGGGACCCCCGGAGCGCTGGCAAGCGCCTAATGGAGGATTACCTTGAGGAGGAGGGACGCCAACGTGAAGCCTACCTCCGCCAGAAGCTGGAGCGCGAAAGGGAGAACGACTGGCGCTGGAGGGAGCGTACGCGCTCTCACACGCCAGAGTGGCTACGTGAGGATAGACGTTTCTGTGAGGAGGGGCGCCGTTTCGAGGCGGGCACCCCGGCTCCTTTCCCTCGAAGGGCCAATCCTGAGGTCCCACCGCCGACCAAACCAAGGAAGAAGATGGCGGTCTGAAAGGTCTCTGCTAGCAAGGTGGCAGCGAGGAAGGCGGCAGCTGAGGGGACGGCTGGGCCCTCTGCCCCCGCTCCCCCGCTGCAGCAGGATCTGGCTGCGTCGGCGGAGCTGCCGGTGCTGACCCCTACTGTCCCTGCTAAGAAGACGAAGGTCAAGTGCTTCCACTGTGGCAGAGACGGCCACTACCAGTCTGGTTGCACCTTCCCGTCACACTGCAGCATCTGCGACGTGGATGGTCACACGACGGGTATGTGCCCGTTTGCTCCCAAAGCTGCAACCTTGCAATGGTATGGCTATGCGCTGGATGGAGTGGGCTTTCACTGTCTGGATGTGCAAGAGGCTGACCCTGATTCTGCTGACACTGATGCTTCCAACATGGCGCTGATCATTGCCGACTCGAACACCCTGTGCCCCCAGCTGATGGACGCCGATCTGAAGCAAATGGTGGATGATTCTTGGGACTTCCAAGTGCGCCAGGTTGGGGACACTGATTTCCTGGCCACCTTCCCGTCCAATACCACACTGCGGGTGTGCAAGAGTACAGGTGGCCTAACCCTGCCGATCAACAAGATTCCTGTGGTTTTTGCCGACGCAACTGTGGATCCGAAAGCGGAGCATGTCCTGTCCAAAATCTGGGTCTCTTTGTACGATGTGCCAGCGAGTCTGAGGAAGGTGGACCTGCTCATGGAAGGGATGAAGATGATTGGGTGGCCGCGTTTGGTTGATGAGGACACCCTAGTGTCCAATGGCCCAATTAAGATGCTTTTTCACTGCCATGCTCCTTCCAAGATGCCTCTGTCGGTGCTGCTGTATGCAAACATGCAGGGGTTTCGTATAAGGATTGCTTGTGAATTGGCCAAGCGGGTGGGAGTGGTGCCTCCCCCTCCCCCGCCTCCAGAACAGCATGACAAGGATAAAGAGGACTCGGCTCGTGATGAAACTGAGGATCAGAGTGTTACTGAGCAACATTGGAAGCGATCTGGGAAAGAAAAGGTCAGTAGGGTGAACAGCAAGGCGCCGGGTGGAGCCGCTGTTGGTGCAGATGAGCCAGGGTTTGCCTCTCCTACCCCTGCCTCTAAGGGTCTATTGGGGATCAAACAAGGCAAGATCTCTGTGGGTAGCTGCAGCGCGCCTCCGGTGCTGACCCTCGACCTCTCGGTCACAAAGCCTGCTCGTGCCCCCCTTTCGCATCTGGCTCCTATCCTACTTAACCAGTATGGTTCCAACCTTTCGGACGCTGAGGGGCTCAGCCTGTCTGTGGACACCACCCCAGTGGCTTCTCCAACCTCTCCTTTCAAGATCAAAAAGTTGAGTGATGCTGATCGCCAGGAGGTGGGCTGGGCAAGCCCTGCGGGGTGGGATTTTGACTCAGAGACTCTTGCGGAGAAGATGAAGCGCCTGAAGAAGAAGCAAGATGGTGAAGTGGAGAATCCCTTGGGCCTAGGGGAGACCTGCAACCTGGTCCTGGAGCTGGCGGCTTCGGTGCCGCTGAAGACAAAGAGGTCCAAGTCAAGCGCCAAGTCTTCCTCTCCGTCCACGGCTTCCCGCCGCAGTGTGAGGGGGAAGGGCTCTGACGGGGAGCCAATGCTGGCCAAGGCGGTGCGTCTGGCTAACAGCAAGATTGGCCAAGGTACGACCAAGGACCCTTCCCAGTTGGCACCTTTTTTGGCTTTTCCCGCCCTCCCTGATTCCCATTTCCTCCAAGTTGCTGGCTATTGTGGGATTTCTTTTGATTCTTCTTTTGGACCCCCCAAAGAGCATTTATCCCTGATCCGTGCGAACGAACTTGCCCAAGCTTCTTTAGCGGCTGCGGTGGCGGCAAAGTGTTTAGAGGAAGAAAAGCAGAAAATCCAATGTGAGAAGGAGAAGAAGAAAGAAGGGGAACCCAGCTCCATCCCGATTGACCGAAGGACAGATAACTCCAGTGTGGAGAATACTGTCCAAGGCTCGGGGGCAGAGTGCCTGGAGCTGCCCTCTTCTGAGGAAGATGACTTGTCGCTGGCTGAGCTGTTCAAGGAATCGGTTGTTTCTAAGAAGAGACGTAATCCCCACACCTTTGCTCTCGGCCCCCGCACCAACCACCGTGATACCCCAGCCCGCCAAGCACGGGTTCTGAAGATGGTGTCCCAATGAAGATCTTGTTTTGGAACATTCGGGGATTTGGCCGTAAGGGCCGAAGAACCCAACTGAGTGAGTATCTGAGGAAGAATAAGGTGGACATCATTTGCTTACAAGAAACGATCAAGCAGGAGTTCACCGACCAAGAGCTGCGCAGCCTTGATGGCGGCGACTAGTTTGTTTGGTTCTGGCTCCCAGCTGAAGGACATTCAGGGGGTATTTGGTTGGCTGCAGAACGAGCATGCTGGATGTTCAATCCTTTGCCAAAGGACAACATTATGTTAGTGCGAATGTTCTGCACTTTGAGTCCAGATCCAAGTGGTCTTTTATTGGTGTCTACGGGCCGGCGAACCATGCTCGTTCGGCATCGTTTCTGCAGGAGTTGGAGGAAAAGGTGCTTCCTCTCCCTTCCCAGTGGTGGTAGGGGGGATTTCAACCTCATTCGTGGTAGTCGAGATAAAAATAACTCGAATGTGAATTGGCCACGGGTGCATCTTTTTAACGACTCTATTGCGCGCATGGGGCTTCGTGAGATCCACAGATTGGGTGGCCGTTTCACCTGGACCAATAGACAAAGTCAGCCTGTTAGAAGTGTTCTTGACAGAGTGCTAGTGGCGCCAGTGTGGGAGCAAGTGTTCCCTCTCACACTGCTGGGTTCCGAGACCAGTGTGGGCTCGGACCATACAGCGTTGATCCTTGATTCCGGAACGAACAAGCATTCTCGGTCGTCTAGGTTCTTTTTTTACCCAAGTTGGCTGTCGGTACCAGGGTTCCTGTCAATGCTAGAGGCCTCCTGGACGTCGCTGGAATCTGCTCCGGCGAGCAGATGGGGGGCGATTGATGCATGGAATTCCATCTCTTCTGGCCTTAGGAAACACCTCAAGGGGTGGGGTGCTAATTTGGGTAAGCAAGTCAGGCTCAGTAAGCAACTACTGCTCTCTAAAATCCAAGAGCTGGATAGAGTGGCTGACACAGATGGGTTGGATGACGATGAGTGGGCGTTTAGGTACCATCTGGAAGACCAGTTGGTCCAATTGCTTGCCGCCGAAGAAGAATACTGGCGCTAGCGTGGCCGCCTTGATTGGATTCTTAAAGGAGATGCGAATACGGCATAGTTCCACGCTATTGCGAATGGGAGACGCCGTAAATGCTCCATAGTTAGACTGGTCTCGGAGCAGGGGGAGTTTTCTACCCTCTTAGAGCTCCAGAACCATATTTATCAGTTTTATATTGAGCTGATGGGAACGGAGGATCCCAAATTCCTCCTTTTGGCTAGGGATCTGTGGTCGCCTGAATGTCAGATTTCTCCTCAAGAAAATGAGGATTTGGCGCGCTCCTTTTCCATGGATGAACTCGAAGAGGTCCTGAAAGACACAAAGACGAACACTGCTCCAGGGCCGGATGGTATGCCCGGTGGCCTTTTTTAAAGCTTGTTGGCCTTTTGCGAAGCACTTAATCCTGAAAATTCTGAACGGCTTTGCTCTGGGTACGGTGGACATATCTAGGCTGAATTTTGGGATCCTTTCTCTTATTCCCAAGGTCCCAGGAGCAGAATCTATCAAGCAGTATAGGCCAATCGCCCTGATTAATGTGCTGTTCAAGTTAGTGTCTAAGGCGTATGCATCTCGGTTGGCTCCGGTAGCGCACCAGGTCATCTCTCCAGCGCAAACTGCCTTTATTAAGGGTCGGTTTATTGGAGAAGGAGCCCTTGCTCTTCATGAGATCATTCACGAGATTAGGTCTAAGGGCGATGAAGCCATCCTCCTAAAACTTGACTTTGAGAAGGCTTACGACCGTGTCAATTGGTCTTTCCTTAAGGAAGTGCTCCTGCGGAAAGGTTTTGACATGGGAGTTATCCACCATCTCCTGCAGCTAGTCTCAGGAGGCCAGACAGCGATCTCGATCAACGGTGAAGTGGGACCGTTTTTTAGAAATAAAAGGGGAGTGCGGCAAGGTGATCCTAGCTCCCCTCTGCTTTTTGATTTTGTAGTAGATGCCTTGGATGCTATTTGCTCAAAGCTAGTGCAGCTGGGCACATCCAAGGTGTGATCCCCCACTTGATCCTGGGGGAATCACACACCTGCAGTATGCAGACGACACCATGATAATGATCCAGAAGTCTGATTTGGCTATTGCAAACTTGAAGTTTCTGCTTATTTGCTTCGAGTTGTTGTCAGGGCTTAAAATCAACTTTGGCAAAAGTGAGGTTTTAGTTATGGGGTGCTCGGATCGGAGCAAGCTAGAGTGGCTAATGTGCTTAACTGTGGTTTAGGCACATTCCCCTTCACTTATTTGGGTTTTCCAATGAGTGATCATAGGATTACCCAGGTCCACTGGGAGCCCCTTATTGATAGAGTGGGGCACAAAACTGAGCCATGGCAAGGCAGATTGATGTCCTCGGCAGCGAGACTTACTTTGGTGGATGCTTGTCTCTCGAGCCTTCCTATGTTTGCGATGGGGCTGTTCCTGTTGGGTGATGGGCCCATGCAGGTTTCGATAAACACCGAGGGAGATTCTTTTGGGAAGGGGCCGGCAATAAGCGTAAATACCATATGGTGAAGTGGGATCAGCTTTGTTTACCTAAAGACCAGGGTGGTCTGGGTATTATGAACTCCAAGAATATGAACATCGCGCTGATGTGTAAGTGGATTTGGAAGCTGTTTACTGCGGAGGCGGAAGATAACATCATTTGGTTGAGGATTCTCCGGGCTAAATATGATGTGCCGCATTTCTTCTCGTCCTCCCCGCAGGGGGTTCACAGTTTTGGCACAGCCTCCACAAGATCAAGAACTTCTTTAAGTTAGGAGCGCGCTTCACCCTAGGGTCTGGCGAGGCCATCTCTTTCTGGCAGGACTGGTGGATTGGGGAGGGCCCCCTGAAAGAGAGATATCACCGCCTCTTTGCCACCTGCTCGGCGCCTGACATTCTGGTTTCGCAAGCCCATTTTGGGGCTGATTGGCGGCTTTCCTTCAGAAGGGCTTTCGGCCCAGAAGAAGTCCGACAGTGGCAGGACCTGCAATTGGAAATAGAGGAGATTGCACCTGAGGGTGTCCAAGACAGTGTGTCAAGGTCACTCGAACCATCGGCGATCTTCTCTACAAAATCCTTATATAGGAAACTTTGCCAAGGAGGACAAGCTTTGGGAGCCAAAGACATCTGGTCTGTTCCTCTCCCTTTGAAGATAAGAATTTTCCTTTGGCAATTGTCACGTGGCCGCCTTCCGTCTAGAGAGCAAATTCAAGAAGAGAAAGGGCCCCTCGGATGGCTTATGTGCCCTGTGTGGGCAAATTGAGTCTGTCGACCACATTTTCTTTGAGTGCTTTCTTGCTCAGTTCATGTGGAGTGGGGTTAGAGAAATGCTTGGGGTTTCTTGGTAACCGACTTGCTTTAGTGAGGTGTTTGCCCTTCTCTCTGAGTTTTCGGGGACCAAACGCAAAGCCCTATGGGTTCTCTTCGCCATCCAGAGCTGGGCGCTCTGGATTACGCGTAATAAGTACTCCATTGAAGCCATTTTTCCCTGCCAACCCGCTGATATTATTTTCAAATCTTTGCTTTGTTTTCAGCAGTGGCGGCCACTTTTCAAGTCTAAGCTCCTGCCATTAATCGACGAGTTGGTGTCCTTGCTTCAAGGCAATTACCAGGCTACCCACTCGCCGGTGCAGCAGCCTCAACTTCCCCAGCTGCCAAACTAGTTAGCAGCTTTTTGTCTTCGTTTGATGTTGGTCTGCTGCTGTGTGATGTCCACAGCCTGTGCGTCATTTGTGCCTGTTTAGGTCTGTAATCACTAAATTCTAGCTGGTATCCCCAGCAGTTGGGTTTGTACGCTGCCGTCTTGTGGCTTTATTGATTTAAAGCTGGGCACGTGGTGCCTTTTGTTTTAAAAAAAATTCGCCGGCATGATCCATTTTTTGATGGACGCGCGGTGTGGAAGAATTGGGCTCTCTAAGTGCAAGATTTTCTGCTTGACTTATTATACAGAACGTAAAACCGGGTTTGGAAGGCGGTCCGACTTTAAAGACGGGATTGGCCTAATGGAAGAATTTGGCCCCTTTGTCGTTATCAAGACGAGACGACTTGCCACCTTCTCTTCCAATGTCGCTACTCGATCCATCCGCATTTGGAACATGGTTGAAGATTGGCTACATCCCCACAATCTCGACCCAACTTCTTGGCTAGCCGTTGATAATATCGAGAATTGGTGGGCCGGAATCGCTCTATCCCATGGTGGGGGCGGAGAGGTTTGGCCTCCCTTAACGCGTGTTATCTAAAAAAGTTTTGGCCTCCCTTCTCATGCTTGTAGCTTTGGAGCTTTGTAACGAGCGCAACGTTAAAACCTTAAAAAAAGTGAGTACTATGCGTCTATGCCCACCGTCATCTTCGCTAAGATTAAGTCGGAAGCTAGTCTTTGGGTCACCGCAAGGGCTTAAATATTTGGATCTCTTAAATGTAGGGAGAGTAGGCCTTTTAGGCATGTGTCAATGTAACTTTCTTAGCACGGTTTCATATGTATTTTGATGATGTGGCATGCTAGTTAATGAAGAAAGAGAGTGTGGTTGTATCTTAGCTAACATACAACCTTTGCACGTGGTCATAGGCAAAAAAAAAGGTTCTAACCCAATCATATGTATGCATAAGTACTAAAACATTTATTTAGATACAACCCACAAGAGACAATGCATCGTTTCTTTGTTAGTGTTAATGCATCGTTTCTTAGCACGCTATCGTAGGAGCATTAAAACTTTGTTCTTAGCACGCTATAACAAGAACCCACAAGCTCCTATGTGTGCTTGGGTTGTAGAACTAAAACTTTATTTTAACTCCTCCATATTTAATGAATTAGCCAAATCTTTTACCTTTCTTTAAAAACAACGGAATTGCCAGTTCTCAGTCGCCTGTGAACTCGTGAGTTCTCTGTTGAGTTTTCCAGCCGCCCGATCCGCGTCAAGATTCGTGCAAATGCCCTAATCTTCTTCCTCGCGGCGACGACGGCGTCAGGCCGAGCCGGAGCCGCCGCAGCCGCGGCTGGCCGCGGCAGAGGCGAGAAGTGACTTAACGCGGGGGGTGCGGGGGTCCGCCGGCGCCGGAGAGGGCGGGGCTTAGAGGGATGGCCGGTGCGGCGACGGACCGGCGGAGGAGGAGCTCGGGGCAGGGCGGGGCGGCGAGGCGAGCCGTCGCGGCGGCGCGCCGACCGTGGGCGGGGAGGACGGCGGTTAGGCCGGCGGTGGCTGCGGGGGAGGCGCGCTCGCCGGAGTTGAAGACGACAGCTGTGGCTGCGGGAAGACGACGGTGACGTCATCGACTAAGAACTCGCGAGTTCTCAGTCGACTGAACTCTAGTCGCTCTCTAAAAACAAAGCTGGAGATAAATGAATATGAACCGAACCAAGTGCGTTTAATATACATACGGGATGTTTGAACGTATGTAGACACAGTAGGTAGGCAAGGCACCCGGTACCAAACGCGTGTTCTGACTGGGAATAGTGCCCTGGATCTTGGGTTGGGTAGCCTAACCAGCTGAGATCCAGCTGGCGGTGGCCTTGAGACAGCAAGCCGTCCGTCCTCTCCTCATCACTCCACCTGAGACAAGCGGATCGCGAGCTATCGACAAGGGTCAAATGTTAGACCAGCCGCAGGAGTGCCGGGCCAACTGGAAACAGCAGCACTGCATGCACGGCTCCCAAAGAGTGTCAATGCTCGCAAGAACGCAGCAGCCAACAGCTTATTGAAAACGATTCACAGGATCGAATTCGTTACCATTGTGCCGAATGTAAAAGTTAAGCAAGGTTGTACTAATACAGAAATGGGAAGAAGAGAGCGAGAATTAACCGCTTGCCATTTTAAACAGACTCGTTTGCTGTCAAAGGAGTCATCTACCCGTAGCAAAAGCAGCATGGCATGGCTTCCTCCATTAAAAAACACCACACTCTCCCAAGCTCTAGACCAAGTACGCAGCCAACCAGTGCAAGTAAAGCCAAAGGACACGATGCGGTATCCTTCCTTGCAGTTCCAGCAATGCCGCGTCCAACCCCAGCCTTCCCCGAAACAATCTCCCCGATCCCGACCTCCTCCTCCGCTCCCAAATCTCGTGCATACGACCGACCGTGGTCAGCTTCCAGCTCACTCGATCCCTCAGCTCAGCTCAGCTCCACCCCAGCCGCCTATATATACGCACACCCACACGGCCACACCCACATCCACCCCTCCACTGATCCTTCTCTGCTCCTCGCATCTCCAGCTCACACAACTCCAGATACAGTCACCGAGAGCTAGAACAGAGCTGTTTGCTGCAATGGCGAGGTGCAGCTTCTTGTATCTGCCAAGGGTGATGCTGCTCCTGGTGGTTCTTGGTGATGTGGTCGCCATGGCGATGGCCAGGCCAATCGCGGAGACTCCGTTGCCGGCGGAGGGGCCGGGCGTCGGGGCGCGGCCCGGCGGCAGGAGGCAGGACCGGTCGATCGCCGGAGCGGACGTTATCCTCATAGGGTTCGCCGCGGCCGTGGTGGCCGTCATCTTCCTCTACATCCGGGTAACCAGGAAGAGCAACCACGGGGCATCCGATATGGCAGAGAAGGCCTAGAAGAGTTCTGATAAATACTGCTATGTCTCTTTGTGTTTTGGGTTCTTGGGTTCAGAGAGACATGTAAAGAAGATGAGATGAGATAATGGGTAGAGTTTAGTTTAAAAAAGAGTGAAAACTCTGTCATGTGTGTGTCCTGTACATATATGTATGTGTTGTGAATGAGATGTAGGGAAAAGCAAGAAACATGATAGTTGAGCTAGTAGCACTGTGCCTAAATCTTAAATCGACCCTGTTGCGATCTTGAGAACAGAAATTCTACCGATATTCTCCGAATTCGCTCCACCGTGTTCCCTGGCTGGTAGGATGGTATCCCACCAGGTTCCGAGGTCCCTGGCACCGGATATATGTCCACTTCGTAGGATATATCGAGCTCCGGGAACCATATGAAAGCTGAGATCTGTCAAAGGGAACGCACAGATTAGCAGCATCCTACATGTACAACCTTACATTGCAGCACAGAAGACAGTGCAGTGTAGCTACTGCTGCATTAAGGCAAGAGCCATTGCCTGAACCTGGAAGGAGTTCTTGAGTTTTGATTGCTGCATTAAGGCAAGAGCCATTGCAGCACAGAAGGCAAGACCCATCTCGGATGCTCTCTCAGGTTTATGATACTTTTTCACTACTGCATCTCTCCAAACGATCCATCTCCGGAGCGGCGATCACTGTAGGTGCATTATCTAATTCCTTCCTAACCCTGCTGTGCCGTGTGTTCGTGTGTAGGAGCCCAAGGACACGGAGCCGCTAGTCGCAGGCGGTCGTAATTCGCTCACGTTCAGCGCATCGACACCAAATCATTTGGTCCGGTACATGCACGCTCTCCCTCTGAAGCCGCAGCATCTCACAGCTCAGCAATACCTCAATGATGCAGGAATATACGTGCGCTGCATCTCTGGATCGTGAGGATAATAAATTTGGTCTCATTTGCACTTGGATCGCATCCATGGCCCCGGCCTGCAATCATTGGCACGCGTTGAGATGGGGTTTTGCCGGAAGCTTGTGTCGCTCTCAAATCTTAAGTGACAGTGTGCCCCATCTTTGTGTTTTGTTTCTGTTTCTTAAGTCTATGGATTTGACTTTGATTTTTTATTTGTCTTTTACGTATTGTAGGAATGTGAGAGCTATTCAGGAACTGGTTTCTAAATAACTATCCCAAACATTTCTGAACTTTACCCGATACAACAAAGAACCTTTTTTTTTTACTTATGCACGTGAGCTCCATCACGGATCGACCACATGGACTCCCTGTTTTCACACACTGTGTCTTGAGCGTGATTTTCGAACAGTTTATCGGAATGATGTTGAAACTACGGAAATTACGCAACTTTTCGGTGTTCATTGTTGTTTCCAGATTATTTACGATTTAAAATTAATCCCAAACATATTAAACACTTTTTTGTGAACTTCTCCTTTGCCCTACGAATTTTAGGTACTCTTTTCAAACCACTAGTCTCATTGATGCAATTGATATACCGTTAAAATGTTGTGGTCTAGGCACAACTTTTTCAAGTTGAGCATTTTTCGAATTTCCTAATGTTTAAAAGCAGTTTCAAATATACATAATTATGTTTGTCGAACATCTCAGTTGTGTGTACTATTTTCGGGCACTATTTCAAACTGCCTTAACGAAGTAACCGATATGCCTTGGAAACATATTGAATATGGGAAGAAGAATTTCTTCGTCGCCATTAGACCAGCCCAAAAATGTGAGTCACCTCTGTGATACCGCACTTGAGCCAATATACTTTCTCCTTAGGAGAGTTTGCCAACCCCATTTTCGGTAAGAAGCTTAAACAACCATTTACCAAGAAGGGCTCTATTCTTGACCTCCAGGTCCTGAATCCCCAGACCACCAAGATCTTTGGGGCGGCACACTACATCCCATTTAGCCAGTCGATATTTCTTTTTCTCACCGTCCCCTTGCCAAAAAAATCTTGATCGAAAATAATCCAATCGATGCAAGACTCCTTTGGTAACTGGAAGAAGGAAATCGTATACAGTATCATGTTACTTAGTACTGAATTTATGAGGACCAATCTACCACCCAGGGAAAGTAGTTTTCCTTTCTAACTACTCAGTCTCTTTTGTAGCATTTCCTCGACATGCTTCCATTGAGCAATCGTAAGCCTTCTGAAATGAATCGGAATGCTTAGATAGCTTATTGGAAACTGGCCTTGCCCACAGCCAAATAGCTCAGCATACTGGGCGGCATCGTCCTGGGCATCGCCAAAATAAAACAATTCACTCTTATGGAAGTTAATCTTCAGACCAGAAAGTTGCTCGAACGCTGATAAAATTAATTTCAGGTTTCTCGCTTTTTCCATGTTATGTTCCGTAAAAAGAATTGTATCATCAGCATATTGAAGAATATATAACCCGCCATCCACTAGATGCGGGACTACTCCTTCAATTTGCCCATCCAGTTTTGCACGCTCGATGATTATGGCTAGCATATCAGCAACTATATTAAAAAATATAAGCCGCACCTCGTCATTGCAGCAACCAACTGTGTTCGACCTCTCTGTAACTGTATGTAAGCTCTGGAGTTGTGTGAGCTGGAGAAAGGAGCAGAGGAGGATCAGTGGAGGGGTGGGTGTGGCTGTGTGTGTGTGTGTGTATATAGGCCGGAGGGGGTGGCCCTCTGAGCTGAGGGATCAAGTGAGCTGGAAGCTGACCACGGTCGCACGCACGAGGTTGGGGAGGGGCGATTGTCTCGGGGAAGGCTGGCTGGGGTTGGACGCGTGCTGTCATGTACTCATGTCCTTTGGCTTTAGGGCATCCCCACTCGTTCGGCCCACCCAGGGTTTCCGCCGTCACCTTTTTGCCTTTGCGCCGGCGCAAACTTGGGCTTGGGGGGGGGGGGGGGAGTTCCCAGTCATTTCGGCCCCAAGCGAAACACACATCAACATAATTTGAAAGTTCATATTCCCGCCCCCAAAAACAGCTCGAGTTCGACGATCAAAACAGCCACAGTTGGGCGATCATACAAAAAAGTCACAGTTCGGCGATAGGATCAAGCCATAGTCCGGCGATCTAGTGAAACTGCCACATTCGGCATGCTGATACGCAAATCAGATGGTCACCGGCGACACCTCGGCATCATCATCCAGCTCGATGTGTGTGGTCGTCGGAGCAGGGGCAGAGCTCGGAGTGGCCGTAGGCTCGGTGCTCGGAGGCGGCGTGACGGTGGCCGAGCTCGTGTCGGCTGGAGTGGCAGAGCTCGTGTCGGCTGGAGTGGTGGAGCTCGGAGTTGCTGTCGGGGTCGGGGCCGCTGGGGCAATCTAGCTGAGAATCGTGCGCCGCTCCGCCATGAACCACGTCCTGACCTCGGGGTCCATGGTTCTTTCTCCATTAAGGATGGTTCGAAGATAAGGTTTTGGGAGGATAGGTGGCTAGGCACTACCTCACACCGAGAACAATATCCATCCTTATACAATATTGTCCTTGGACGACACAAAAGTGATACGCTCGCTCAAGTGTTGGAGGATACTCCTCCAAATGTGACGTTCATAAGAGATCTTGTTAGTCCCAGACTAGCAGCTTGGCATGAGTTGCTACAGCGCCTAGCTTCCGTCAATTTGACGCAGAGGACTGACGAGTTTCGTTGGAATTTACACATGAGTGGTAAATTCTCGGTGGACTCTATGTATAAAGCTTTAATCCAACCGGATGTGCCAGTAGATAATAATAAAAAAATCTGGAAGATGAATATTGCACTAAAAAACATGGTCTTTGCGTGGTATCTTCGTCGAGGGGTAATTCTTACAAAAGATAACCTTCCAAAACGTAATTGACATGGGAGTAAAAAGTGTGTCTTCTGTCACAAGGAAGAGACAATTAAGCACTTATTTTTCGAATGTAAATTTGCTAGTTCTATATGGTCAATCATCCAGATAGGTTCTACCTTATTCCCACGAAAAAGCATTGCTAATATTTTTTGGCAACTGGCTTAATGGTGTGGATCATAGGTTCAAATAACTTATTAGGGTGGCAGCGCTTGCCGTTATTTGGTCGCTTTGACTGTGTAGAAATGACAAGGTTTTTGATGATAAAAATTCTTCTCTCATGCAGAGAGTACAGCTACACTCCGTTCGTGGTCTCCGTTGCAACGTGTGGTGCATCGCGACCTGTTTACGGAGGTTTGTACAAGATTGAAAGAGACAGCAAGAGACTTTTTATCCCAGCATGGATGATAGCATAATTTGTGGATTAGCCCTCTCCATTATAGGCGTCTTTATAATTTCTCATCATGATATGTAATTCGCCTTTTTACTTTTCATACTTTTGACTTATGATGGCTGTGTGCATCTCAGTTATGCAGAGGCCGGGTGTAATGATTAAAACTCTCTTTAAGTAATAAAGATCCCTTTATCGAAGAAAAAAATGACGAGGTGTGGCTTCTTGTCTCTACCGAAGGTGATGCTGCTTCTGGTGGTCCTCATCGGAGACGTGGTTGCCATGGCGATCGCCAGACCAATCGCCGAGACGCCGTTGCCGGCGGTGGCGGCGGAGGGGCCGGGCGTAGGGGCGTGGCCCAGCGGCAGGAGGCAGGACCGGTCAATCGCCGGCGCGGACGTCATCCTGATCGGGTTTGCCGCGGCCGTGGTGGCCGTCATCTTCCCAGGGCCGGCCCTGAGCATGTGCGGGATGTGCGGCCGCACAGGGCCCTCACCTGCCAGAGGCCCACCTATGTATAGATGTGCACATGTACGGTAAAAGGAAGGCCCAATAATAGCGATAAAGCCCAGCTACTTGCTTGCCTGCTTGACCGAACCGATCCATCCCAGTTTTGCTAAAAAAATCCACGACCTGAGCATTGACCGAGCGCCTCGGCGGCTCAACTCTTCGCTCTCCTCTGGCCTTGTCGAGTCCTCATTCTACACTTCTCCTTCCTCCTTCTAACCCCCTTCTATAAATCTCCCTAGGGCTTGTTCTTCTTCTTCATTCGATCTGCCTCTGTCCGGCCTTATTCGATTCGCTCCTGTGTACCGTAGAAGAAAGGGTGGAGGGGACTTGGCCAGTACTGTTGCTGGAAGGTGTTACACGAGGCGACATCGGCGGCAAGGGGGTTGAGGGCAGACGGTGTTGCTGCTCTACGGGGCTGCTGCTCCAAGATTAGTGGCGTTTGGGGCAAGCTGCAGCAAGCAAGGGCCCTATTTTTTTGTTCGCACCGGGGCCCCGGACTGCTCATGGCCGGCCCTGCATCTTCCTCTACATCCGGGTCACCAGGAAGAGCAACCACGGAGCAGACGAAATGGCAGAGAAGGCCTAGCTAGAAGAGTTCAGATAAATACTGCTATGTCTCTTTGTGTTTTGGGTTCTTGGGTTCAGAGAGACTTGTAAAGAAGATAAGATGAGATGCGGTAGAGTTTAGTTTAAGAGTGAACAATCTACGTTTTAGATGCAAAAGTGAGGCACATGTGTGTCTCCCGGTGCTCTGTACTTCTGTAGTTCGTCATGTACATGTGTGTTGAGAATGAGATGTAGGGGAAAGCAAGAAACATCAGTTGAGCTAGTACTGTGCCTAAATCTTAGTAAACCGACCCCGTTGTTATATTCAGAACAGAAATTCTGCCGTTCTTCTTCGAATTCGTTCCACCGTGTTCCCCAGCTGGTATGGTATCCCACCGAGTTGATAGCATAGAACTACCACTTTACACACTAAATTCCGGAAAACTACCACTTTACGTTTCAATCGCACAGAACTACCACTCTACGCCTGATTTGTTGCAATGTGCGCAAATCCGTGTCTAAGGATCCCACCAGGTTCGGAGCTCCGCCGGTACCTGGTATATGTCCACCTCGTAGGATCGAGCTCCGGGGATCGTTTGGAAGCCGAGATCTATCTAAGGCCAGTTTGCTTGACTGGCCATGAACATCGAGAAGAAAAGTTTTCCTTCACCCGACGGCTGAAACCAAACCAAACGATGCATCTCGGCTGCTCTCTCAGATGATCCATCCATGGAGCGGCGATCACTGTAGGGGCATTATCCGCGCCGGGGTGCGTGTAGGCCAGCCGCAATCTAATTCCTTCCTACCCGCTGTGTTCGTGTGTAGGGCAGGCAGACACAGACAGTCCAAGGACACGGAGCCGCTCGTCGCAGTCGCAGCGAGGCGCTCGTAATTCGTTCACGTTCAGAGCCCTGATCATTGTCCGGTACATGCATGCACGCTCTCCCTCCTGAAGCAAAACCATTCAACGCTGCCGCATCTCACAGCTCAGCAATACCCCAATGATGCAGGAACATACGTGCACTGCATCTCTGGATCGCGAGGATAATAAATTTGGTCTCATTTGCCTGCCCCTAGCATTTGGATCGCATGCATGGCCCGGGCCTGAAATCATTGACACGCGTTGAGATGGGGTTGCCGGGAAGCTTGTGTCGCTCTCATGTCTTAAGTGAACCGTGCCCCATCTTTCTGTTTGTATAGTGGTTTCTAAATCCTTCCTAAATGTATAGATTTGACTTTGTTTTCTTTTTTTCATTTTATTTATTTTAGCAATATGAGAGCTATTCAGGATCTGGTTTCCAAATAACTATTCCAAACATTTCTGAACTTACGTGACACAACAGTTCACAAAGGCATCAATAACGAATTTTGAATCTCCAAAATAAACGACACGGAGGGCTTTACCACTCAACACATCATCGAGTTTGTGGACCTTTGGACGAGAGTTAGCGAGGTTCATTCAACTCACCGAGGGCGCATAGGATGACATAATTTAGAAATTCACCAACTCCGATTATAAAGGGGCTCATCGGCTTACAAAGGCACAATTTGAGGACATGACACGTTCGCCCATGCTGGAGGTTGTTAGAAAAAAAAACCTAATTAAGTGCAAACTATTCGCATGGCTCATCCTCCAAGATAGAGTTTGGACATCCGATCACCTTTAACCTCCAAGATAGAGTTTGAACGTCTGATCGCCTTCAACGGCGGGGATGGACAAATTGTGGCATTTGTCAACTTTGAAAAAGGTGGATGTATCCGAAACTCGCCTCTTCTTCAAGTGTCGCTACACTACACTATTAGGATTTGAATTGGATCATCTCTTGGCTTGGGCTCTCGTCGATCGACACATCACTTTGGACATCTTTCACCTCGGTCAAAGAATGGTGGTAGTCAGTCATCTTTCTTATGGCACTATAAGGAAGTTCGCTGACTCTCTCTCTCTCTCTCAATATGTTAGTGAGGTTCCAACCATGACGTCCGTGGTCGTGTCTCGAATCAATTCGAGGCGGCTTTGTGGAGCGCGGTGGGGGCAAAGCTGGGTTCTCAATTATGTCGGGAGAGTAGGCTTTGTCGTTTTTTGGTCTTTCGAGTTTTGCTCGTTTATGTCATGGAACCTCTAAACTCTCTTCTTAATTAATGAGCGCCTAAAAAAAACTGCTTCTGGGGCCGCATGTACTCCATGTTTTCGCGCACTGTTTTCTAAACGTGATTTTCGAACCGTTTATCGGAATGACGTATGAGATATGCTGCCGAAAAGCTACGGAAATTATGCAAATTTTCCGTGTTCACATTTTTCCAAGTTATTTACAATTTAAAATTACATTCAAATGTATTAAACACTATTTTCATGAACTTCTCCTTTTTGTATGGTTTTTAAGTGTCACATTTAAACCTCTAGTCCGATTAATGCAACTGATATCCCACTAGAAAGTTGTGGTCTAGGCGCAACTTTTTCAAGTCGACCATTTTTCGAATTTTTAATGGTTAAGAGCAGTTTTAAATATACGTAACTATGTTTTCATAACTTCTCAGTTTTCGTTGGGCATTATTTCAAACTTCCGTACTAACAAAGCAAATGATATGTGTTGGAAATATATTGAATAGGCGCAACTATCTGTGTTGGGAATTTTTGGAAAATCAATACTACGATTTCAAATTAATTTGAAAATAGTAAAAATGGAGACGACTGCCGACATGGGAACAATTTTTAAATTGGTACGTTATTATGCTCGGGTGGGCTACGGCGGCATGTTTATGTGTAATTGGACTCGTATTATTGCTAATTACATTTGCGGTTGTCGATATGGGCAATCAGATTTATTAACAATTATGCATAAGACTTCCACTCGAAAAGAAAAATTACCCGATCAGTTTTTTCAATATGCTAGTGAACAAGGATGACGTTGTTGTGTGTCTTAGGATGGCTGCGAGAAGCATTTTATAGGGCTCGTCGGCGCGGTTGAGAAAACTGCGCTAACTCGGAGCACACAAGTTTACACGCGTCGAACATAATCCGAGTAGGCAATTTAAAACAACACACGATTTATTTAGTTAACACAGTGCGCCATGCTTCTACACTATGCACACGATTTCATATTACTAATCTTATGCGCATTTCGCAAAAACAAACCGTATGTGATTATTTGGTCTTTGAACGCGGGTTGATTTCTTACACACGGTTTTAGATTTGTACCGTAAGCGACAACAAATAAAACACATAGTGTTCCATCCACCATCCGTCTCCGATTTTGCGAGAGGAGGGATTAAATTTGCCGATCTGTACTAATGTTGATTCACTCCTACTGTTTTTTAGCCATGGTTCACACCAGTTGTTTTCATCGTTCAAATGCAATAAGAAGGAAAATTATAAGGAGCGAACGTTCGGATTTTAGAAATTGGAGCAAACGAGTTGTTAGCTGTTCGATTTCTTGACCGATCGACGGTGGATGGTTTCTGTGACGTTGTTACGTGGCAACTCCAGGTTGTTTTCGTCCAACAAAAGAAGTAGATCACCCCATCATCTGACCCAAAAAAAAGTGGACCGCCCCACCACCCAAAACCGGATGAATGGATGATCACCTTCCATCCAAACACACGCTTATTGGGTCTTGCTAGTCTTTCTTTTTCGTGTGTCTCGTCTGAACGGTACAATGCTAGATCAGAAGACCCAGTTTGATATCGGCGACTATTAAACCCCGCCGAACTGTCGGCGATCGATCCTAAACGAAGGTCTCGGACTCTCGGTGCTTTCCGGCCGGTCGTCGGAGCCGCTGCGGTTGCCACTTCGGGCGAACGTATGGATCCTTTCTATCTTGGCCGGTTAATATTTGTTTCTTCCACGAGATCCAAATCTTAGAACCCTAGTGTTGTCCCCCTCAAAATTACATCTTGCGCAGTTTTGTTTGTGTCCTAGGATCCGATCCTTAATCCCTAACAAGAAACCCTCCATTTTTTGCCTATACGGTTTGAAGTTTTTCCTAATTACCTACTAATTAGGATGTTATCTTTGTGAGGAACCCATCTTACATTTTGTTTTGTAATGAGTAGCTGCCGTCGTCTCCAAATAAGAATCACAACACGGGGTAAGTATTTGGGATAAGCTTTTCCCCCGTATGATTTAAAGAAGCCCTACCTGGCTACCTAGACGATATTAGTTTTGATTGATCGCTTTATTATTGAATCTGTTATGGTGGTACTGTATATATAATATTGACGTGCGGTTGTATAGACAGAATATCGATGTCAGGTTCAGGTGTCTGTATTTTGGTTAACATTACATCATCTAAATCACTCTAATTTCAACTCAGAAAATGTGACATCTAAGAGTAAGTTATAGCTTTATGAACCTGCTTCCTGTCTTACGATTCCCAAGTTCTTACTGAAATTCATACATCGTCACAAATCTAGAATTTGATTCTTCATATGTATGCAAAACCCTAATATGACGAGAATTGTAGGTGTCATCAATAATCATAGATTTGCTGTTTTCAGATGTTGCCGTCGTGCACAAAAGTGGAGGTGGGGCCAATCCCCCTGCCTGGTGATGTTAGGGACTGGTCAGAGCTACCACTTGATGCACTTTCTGTAATCTTTGCCAAGCTTGGAGCCATTGAAATTCTGATGGGTGCGGGCCTTGTGTGCCACTCATGGTTGGAGGCTGCCAAGGTCCCTGAGCTGTGGCGATTCGTGGACATGACCCATCATAAGCTGATTTTCAAGAAGGCCAACAGGGTTATGTGTGCAATGGCTAAGGCAGCTGTAGATGAGTAAATGACACTGGCGGTCACACAACTCGTCCGCTATGTGCACTTAAGTCACACAACTGAAGAACGTGATTTTTTGGTCACACAACTGGACTTTTGGTGCACGCAGGTCACAAACCCCACATGTATTTTTGGACATTTCGCAAAAAACCCAAATTTGGGTCCAATTACAGGGTTTTTTTGCGAAATGTCCAAAAATATAGGTTTTTTTGTTTGTAAAATTACGTATCCACGTCAGCACTCCTGCAACGGAAAACGGACTGACATGTGGGGTTTGTGACCTGCATGCACCAAAAGTCCAGTTGTGTGACCAAAAAATCACGTTCTCCAGTTGTGTGACTTAAGTGCACATAGCGGACGAGTTGTGTGACCGCCAGTGCCATTTACTCGCTGTAGATCGGTCTGCTGGGAAGATGGAGTCGTTCTGTGGTCAAAAATTTGTTACTTGTGATCTCTTGAATTACATAGGGGAGAGGTAATATTCGTTCCTGCGAAATTTCTCTTTCTAGAGTTCAATATCATATATAGTGCTACTCCATATCAAGTGAACAGCAACATTTCTTTTCCTACTGTATACTTAAAATTCTGCATTGTGGATATATATGTATTTTGCATTCTTTGTGATACACACGTTTCCTCAGATTGAGCTTGACATTCTGTCTGAAATGCACAATGCCACGAAAAGGCGACTCCCTTAGATTTTCTCTTTTCAAAATGATAGTAACTAGCGAGTGAATTTCCGAGATATTATCCCTAGCTTCAACCTCTTGAATAGAATGCATGAATGCAGTTGGTTTTGCAGGTTCTAGATAACAAACAATTAATAGTGGTGGGGTTTTGTTCTCAGAAAAAGTCTTCTGATATTTTTTTGCAATTTACCTAGAAGAAAGAAAGTTAAATCATTAGTAAAGCACATTTTATTCTTCCTGCCTCAGTTTGAAAATGTTTGTTTTTCTCCATTTTCTTTATAGAAACAGGTATCATCCAAGTGACGTTTTCGTGATATGCCAGCTCTAGAGATTAATACGCTAACTTTAGCATCTGGTTTATCAAAAGGCGTAACTTGTCTGGTTGTGTAATCGAACGGAAAAAAACTGGTCTAATCTACTCCCTCTGTCCCAAAATAAGTGTCTCAAATTTGCCGGTGTTTTTTCACTTATCGTCAAGTTTGATATTTGTCATTGTAGGACAAGCTCATTGAAGAGCCTCCGACTCATTGGATGCACGAGTGTTTTTTGGGAAGAAATGTCTAGGTTTGCTGGTAAATTCCCATTGCTAGAGGAGCTAGAGCATTCATATGCACTATATGCTTACGGGAGTCTTGAAGAATTCTACAAATATGTTGGCAGTAAGTGCCCACAACTGAGATGCCTGAGAGTCAACGCCGAATATGACATAGAGCACCGCGTTATTCATGATGAGGACGAGGATGAGGATGAAGATGAGGATGATGAGGATGAGGGTGAGCATGTGGATGAGAGCGAGTATGATCCATTCTTTGAAGAATATGATCCGAGGACTTGGCATGAGAGTAAAAACTCAGATGCATTTGCAATAGCTAAAAACATGCATGAGCTACGGCTCCTTCAGATTTCAGGCAACTACTTGACGAAGAAGGGTGTCCATGCCATCCTTGAAAATTGCCCCCACCTTGAGTTGCTCGATCTCAGTGACTGCTGGAATGTGAAGGCTGATGATGGCCTCCGAGCAAGATGGGCTCATCTCAGACATGTCAAGCTTACTAAAGTCCAGACCCCCTTCCAGGAGCTTCATGTCATTGATGAAAACGAAGGAAGAGAGTCCGTCGACTACGACGATCTACCTCACGGGAATGCTGAGATGGATGACGAGTGGGATAACTACTGACGATATCTCTCTTCTCTCTGATGGCTCCGAACCAGACTTGAGCAACATTAGCATTGACGACATCACCGCGTATACTTACATCCATGATTATTATGGCCTGTAGGCATCTTACAAGTGGGAAGTTATCTTTGGTCATGGGACAGAATATGTAGCACGGGTCACTCCGGTGTCTGAGATTGCATATGAAAATTCGTGTGTATGCAGTGGATGTTAGCATTCAGATTGTTAGATGTATGCGTTTCTCATTTTAGATTGCTGTGCTTTGATCAACTTGCGATCACGTAAAACTTTATAGGATACTGGAGCTATTGCAGTTGCAGTAGTGGAAAAGGAGAAGTAATGTAAGCAGATTTTTGGTTCCCGTGGAGCCAATTTTTTTTCTACAAATTCGTTGAAATGAAAAAATTGCAAAAGAAAAACAAGCGTGTAGATATAGGATAAAGTGTTATTACCAGTATAAATAAATCATTGTATTTTCATTTGAAAGATGTGAAGAAACAAGAAACATGGTCCAAATTAGCATATTAAAAAATTCATAGATTGCACAATTCTAAATTCCGTTACAAAAACATACTAGTCAAATGGAAATGTCCGTGAATAATTGCAAACAATCATGGCCTTTTCGACTTCCAAATAAATAAAATTCGTTTGCTGGGTGCCATGATGCTCGGGATCCAAAACTATTAAACGTATAGTCATGTTGCTAACTTAGTAACTTGCTATAGTGGATATTTCACTCTCTATATCTCGCTGGTGTAGAACAAACTAGCAGAAGATTAGGATAATTACACACAAACAAGAGAACTGGGGATGAGATTTATCATACGTTTCTCATGTTCAGCGATGCGTACCACGTTTGCCTTCTGACCGGCCGCTTTAAACCGCTCCACTCAAATATAACTCACTCAAAACATCTACACCGAATCCATAGCAAGTTGTTAACCACTCCATGGACGCGAACCGTCATTTTAGTGTCTGCCAACATCTCCAAGGATGGTGATATCATAGATAGAGACGTGAACTTGCCCCCCTTGGAGATGAAGCCTCCTCCCGTATTTCTAGTCTCATCGTCCACCAATGAAGACCAACATACCAGCACCGAAGTGATTGATATAACTACGGGAAGACGTGATCTTCTGAAATATTAGACTGGGTATAACGTGTAGGAAGGGAAGCGGCGTCGCACGTTCACCGTCGACAAAGCCCAAAGCCCTAGACGAAATGGAACTTACTTTAATTTTTTATTTGCTTCGTATCACGTGCGTTTATTCCGCTTGTTTAAGTTCGTGTATTTTATTTGGTAATGTGGGCAACACGGAACATTACAAAACGTAGAAGATGAGATAACCATTTGTAACACGACAACATGTCAAGAATGAGATGACTCTAGACTAGCTATCAATTTGTGCGGACGCAACATGACAAAACAAAAATTTGGGTTGGCTCCAGCAAACCTCTTCTATGCCGCGACATCAATCACTATAGGCAATGGTCTCAAGGCGCCGTTTTGGCATGCGCCATGGTTAGAGGGGGCGGAAACCAAAAAATATTGCCCCACTAATTTATGCTTGTTCGAGCAAGAAAAAGTGGTCTGTTGGAGATGCCTTGGATGTAAATGCTTGGATACAGAAGGTGCGGCTTGATGATTCTTTCACCATGGAGCATTTCTCCCAATTTGTGGAACTTTGGGTTCTTTTAAGAAACGCCTATCTCAATGCAGATGAGAATGATGATATTTGTTGGAAGCTAACGGAGAATGGGCAATACTCCGCGTCCTCCGTATACAAGATGCAATTCATGGGTACCCTAAACTCTCATATGAAAAGACAATTTGGAAGTCTTGGTCTCCTCCTAAAACTAAATTCCTTGCTTGGCTTGCAACTCAAAATCGAATTTGGACAACAGCCTGCTTGAGAAGAAGAGGGTGGCCAAATTGTGGCTTGTGCCCCCTTTGCAAACAAATAACGGAAACAGTCTCTCAACTTTTTGTGAATTGTTGCCTCACATGTCAGCCTTTGGAATTCATCAAGGATTGGATGGGGTTCCGTGCTATACAATCTAGCTCTTGGACAAATCTCTCAGTTAATGAGTGGTGGTTGTTGATGATGGACGGATCTACACCAAATCGCAAGGCCATTGCCTCCCTAACCTTGCTTACCTCTTGGAAAATCTGAAACGAATGCAACACAAGGGTTTTCCAACTAAGCACTCGCCGCCCCTAGTTATCCTTGAAAAGGTTAAGAGAGAGACCCGATTGTGGGTGCTCGCGGGCGCCAAACGTTTGGGCAATTTGATGTTGTGACAGTAGTTCTTTGTAATATTGGGACTCGAACTTTCTTTCTTGTAAACTTCTCTCTTAATTAATAAATTGGGTGCAAAGCTTTTGCCCTTGTTTTTTTAAGATGGTTCGGAATTGTCAATCCGCACATACACACAAAAAGGTGTTTTCTTGACATATCGTTTGAGCCATTTGCACACTCATGCATGTGCATGTCTATTCACAATGTATTATTGGATATGTAGTATTCTGTTTATTGTGAATGTGATGCAAACTCGAGTGAAAATGACCCGACAACAACATAAATATATTACTTTTTGGTGAGAACCAGTAATTTAGTTTTCGCTCCTTCTATTATATTAGCCCACTTTTGGGAAAACTTGAGACACTTATTTTTGGACGGAGGGAGTATATGTTTATGTATGCAAGACCACATAGTTTTATTTAAGTTGAACCGTTTAAAGTTCGACCAAATTTATGAAAAACGAGTTTGTGAAATAAAAATATTAACATTTACACTATTATATTAATATCACTAGATCTATCATGGAATGTCTATTCACAATGTATTTATTGGATGTGTTTATTAATATATTTTTCTTGATTAAACTTACAAAACTTGACTTAACAACCCTATGTGGGCTAATATAATAGAAGGAGCGAGTAGCTCTCTTGATTCCAAAAGGGGATCCTAGAATTATAACATTGAAAAAGTAGAGCAGAAAAATTAGGGTGGCAACAAAAATGAATGAAAAAATAAGTCCACCTCATGTATAATTAGAATTATCAAACCAATTAGCCAAAACATAAAACTCCCTGGAAATTCGTATGTTCCCACACCAAGAAAGCAATGGACTAACGGCCCCAGCAGTCCAGCGCCTTGTGCTCCCTTTTCCCACCACTTCCCCTTCCTCCCGGGCACAACAGTCATGGCCGCCTCCTGCGACCTCCTCGACGTCGACCCTCCCGAGCTCCAGTTCCCCTGTAAGTTGCTCGCTCCTCTCGTCCCCAAGCCCCCTTGCTACCTCGCCTTAGTTTGAGATTACTTCTCTCCTGATCTTCCCTGCTGACCCCTTTGCTATTTCTTGTCATGCCCAGTCGAACTCGACAAACAGATCTCTTGCCCCCTGAAGATGACCAACAAGACCGACAGAACCCTCGCCTTTAAGGTGATTCTCCTGTAAACTGCGGTTTTTAACCCTAGAAAATCCCATTGCTTCTTGATGAATTGTCTTACGCTTTTTCTTGGTGCCCCTATGATGCGTGCGGGTAGTAGGTTAAGACGACGAGCCCCAAGAAGTACTGCGTGCGCCCCAACAATGGCGTCGTGCTGCCCCGGTCCACCTGCGAAGTTGTAGGTAGTGTCTTAGTGTTCACAGAACCAGCTAGAGCTCAAGAAACTGCTCAATTTAGGCTTTAGAGTTTTTTCTTTTATTGATTTTAATTGACATGTTCCTATATATTATCTGTGAACCAGTGACGATGCAAGCGCAGACTGTTGCGCCTCCAGACTTGCAGTGCAAGGACAAATTCTTGGTACAGAGCGTGGTCGTCGGTGATGGCTTATCAGCGAAGGACATCACCCCTCAAATGGTAATGGTAGTGCTGTAGTGCAGTTCTGATGTAGTTCATTGTTTTTGGCTTCATGATGAATATGTGGATTGGTGTTTGTTGCCCAGTTCATGAAAGAAGAGGGCAATATTGTTGAGGAGGTGAGGATGAGGGTCGCTTATGTGATGCCACCAGAATCACAATCAGAGATCGCGGAGGAAACTGCTGGTCCACAGCGAATCTTGGTGCCTATGCAGCAAAATGTGGATAATGGGAGGAGTGTTTCGGAGCTGTCGAGTGGCTCGGTGTCCTTGAGATCAACTGAGCTGGGGCCAGTAAGGCTACTGAATTTTTCTTGTGCGATGTTTCTCTATTGACATAAGACTCTAAGCCAGGGGCGGAGCTGCGCCTGGTGCTACCAGTGCTGTAGCACCGGCCCATCAATGTTACACAGTAGAGAAACTATGTGATATCTAGTTCACAAGTATGAATACCACGATATCTTAGCACGATCTAGCATATCTCAGCACCACTCTACGATCATTTCTGGCTCCGCCACTGCTCTAAGCAGATGAATTATGTGTTTTCAGGAGGTGGGATCACCAACCGGACCAGTTGTAAGGACTGAAGAATTACTCAAGCCTACAGGACGCGCTGTTGTATGTGCTCTATAAGTTATTATTTGCTCTATAGTTTTATTGTTTGTCCAATTTTTAACATGCTGGTTGTTTGCCATTCCGATGTGGAACTGTAGGAAACAAGAATATATGCAGGACCTGATGCACATTCCCTTGAGGTGAGTCCATTTGTCTTACAAATTACAGTGTGGGAGTTTTTGTTTCTTAGTTGTTTTGTGTGGAATACCGACAACTACGTCACAGGGCTACTACAATACTAAAGATACTTATTTGACAGAAGAGCGATGTAGAGAAAAGAAATATATGTGATCCTTGCATGTTCTACTCATTCATTGTTCTATAGCCTGTGAACCATTATTGCCTAGCAACAATATATTGGTATAATAGTTGGTCTGCTCGACTAGCAATAAGGCATATGGTTGATATTTAGTTGCTTTATATTGAAAGTTGTATGACTAAGTGCACTTGTAATTTTTAAAGGTGCAAACATGGCTACTAGCGAACACTTAATGACAATGTTGTCCATCCAGTTAATTGGCTCAACAGTTGTTCGGACTGTTTGTTCTTAGATACTCTTGGCCATCTTCCTACTCCACTGTGTAACATGGACATTTTTTAATTTTAGTTTGTCTTTTGTGTTTACTAAATGATTGTAGCAGACTTCCAGGTGTCATGTTACTTGTGGATAATTTTTTTAATTTAGTTTGTCATTTGACTTGTCATAGTTGTTTCTGAGCTGAATAACCACTTGGTCGTTTCTCTAATTCCAGCTGCCGGCTTTAATTGCAAAATTGACAAAGGAAAGGGATTCTGCACTTGAGCAAAATAAAAAGCTTCGAAATGAGATGGTGAGTATTAGTTCCGTATTGTATTAGGTTCGAAACTTTGAATTGTGTGAAGTTTCCATGGGCTACAATTAGCAGTTTGGCGCGTTTAATAATGTAAGTGTTACGTGCTCATAATAAAAATACTAGGATTTTACTCCCCCGAAACATTGCAGTTGTATGGATAACCCAACTATCTAAAGAACTAAAGATGGATGTCAGTACAGAACTTAAATCCATTTGAAGGGGCTCCAAGTTGCATATGCATAGACCATTAATTGTTGCAGTTTCTTCAATTGGTATGTAATTCTGATGTTATTAGATATATCCATTTGTAGTTTTGTACTTAAATATGCACATGGAACAGTAATAACTGCTTAAGTACACACTCAATAATGTGAACTAGGCACTTATACAGTTACGCTATTTGCTTGGTGAATGTGACCTAAACAACTGGAGTGAGCTCTGTTGAGAAAATTCATTTTCTTCTTTCAAGGGAATACGGCAGGGCTCTCCCTGCTGTTAGTAGATAAGAAAAAACTTCTTCTTTTGCAATCCAGAAATTTCCTTAAGTTATATTCCCTGAATGGGATCACACCGTTGAATTATCGTGTAGAAAGATCAAAACTGCTGCATATAGGTGATGTATCTTAGTTGATTTATGCAACCTGAATTGAATTTTTTTGCTAACAGAGGGGACAAAAATTTCTAGCTTTTCCATCTGACTTCAATTTTATCTGAACAATTAAGATGCAAAGTTAAGGTTACAAAATTTAGTCAAGGTCCTTGCAGAAGGAATTGATCAGCCGAATTCTCATATCTCCAACCACCTTGATACTTTTATGAGAGTGTGAAATATCTGTTTCTTCAACATGCAGGAGCTCGTAAAACGCACCGCTAGTAAGCAAGGAGGCTTCTCGCTGTTATTTGTACTGGTGTCTGGGCTGCTTAGCATAATTCTGGGCTATCTTGTAAAGAAATGAGGATTTCAGTCTCCGGTCTAGTCCAGTGATATACTTCCTGCAGTAAATAAGAAGTAACAACTTGTGGTGTTCCTTGTTGGCCAGCTACCAGGGTTACTGGGAACAGATCAGACAAAGTTTTTTTTTCTTTCCTTTTCGAAACTGCATCAGACCAAGCTTGTTGAAGTTTGCATGTGAAGTGTCCAGTTGACAGGACAAGTTGGCATCTAATTTGATACATGATGTATTTTAACTAATCATATTAAAGTAATGCTATTGATTGTGGTTTGTGATCATATGCATTGACGATTTTCGAGTTCAGTGTGACCATGTCGCTAACAACCGAACTTGCTCGAATCTAAATGTATGTTTGCTGATTACCAGAATTGTGGACGCGTAATTGCTGGCTTGGCACACTACACTCATACACTTGTTTGTTTACAGAATAAAATCACAAACAAACTAATCTCCAATAGATCTTAGATTGTTTATTGAGATGTTCTTGAACTGTTTCAAATGGCGCCTTAGCAACATGGCTCTTTACCTCCACGCTGATCTTTCACAATCCTTTCGCTTAAGTTAGTCATGCCATCTTCAGTTTCCTGGGGAAGGGACAGATCAGCAGAGAGCGGACGGAAACAATGATGTGCAAACATGTTAAATAATTTAACTGTTCCTCCTCTAGTGGAGATCACAATCATAAGACAAAACTATCAAAGAATTTCTATTTTCTAGCATCGACCACGCATTGCGTATTGGCGTATTGCTGTAAGCATATGATGCTTAAGATTGCAAAATTATCTTACAAACGAAGTTACGACACCCAATTTTCAGGATGATAACTATCCGACTATGTACATGCTTATGTAAATTAGCCTTTACATACACTGGCAATCTAATAATCAGTCCAAAAGTGGAATGGCGGGTAGTGAAATAATATGTGACGGAGGACAAATTTTACAACCTCTTTTTATAGCTAAAATTTGTGCATGGAACATAGCCATCCACAATTAGCAACTATGAAATCATTCTTTTCTTTTCTTTTATGGCGTGGCATATTTATACTCAAACAAACATTTGGGATAGCAGATCTTTTTGCAAATTGAAATATCAAAAATTATAAAACATAAACTTGAAGATTAGATATAAGAAGAGACAGACCACACTGAGCAAATAAGATAATCTGTATAAGGGTGGAGTGGGTATAAAGCTATTCAAAACAACTTCTTGACCGATAAAGAACTTCTTGACAACATAGTCAGGAATGGCACAGTAGCACTAAAACATAAATAAGTTACAAGTCATTGCAATTGTGTTTCGATTTGCACAAGTGAATCACGCCCATGAAGTGCCATGAATTTATCACATTTATTTCTCAATACAATGCCTACAAACAGAGGTTATTCCATAAATCATGAACAGTTCATGATTCTATATAAATTTGGATTGCACCTTTGCAACAAAAAAGCAAATTTATCTATGCTAGATATCAACCCAAAACTAAAAACTGAACATGTATTGCACTAATGTACCTCCGGCGAACATCTATTGCAAATCCTGCACATCATATCGCCATGCGAACCATCACATCAACGCATATACCTGCACCCAGGAATACACATAAGACAATTACGATGAAATCACATCAATAGCCTTCCAATGGCGCTACCTTGATGAGTATCCCCTGTCTGGCTTCCTCTCCTTCCTTGATTTAGTAGCAAGCAACGCGCGCTCGCGCTCCTTCTCCTTGGCCTCCCTCTTCCTCCTCTCCTCTCTAAGCTCGTCGATACTCTTCTTCCCACCACTTCTCTTCTCTCCATTGTCTTCCTTGCAATCTCTCCTCTCCTTAGACGAGGAAGCCAAGGGCTTCGACGCATACCAGGGCGATGCAACGCCCTTTCCGGCAAGGCCGTAACCCAGCCTGTACTTCTCATCATCAGGCCCCGCGGTCCTGACCTCCTCCTCCTTCTTCCGTTTCTTAGGGTTTGGCTTAGAGTCGGCAGCAGGCTCTCGCTCCCGGGCTGCGCCCCTCCCGCCGCTAGCGGAGGCAAGTGCGGCGAAGTCGGTGGCGCCACCACCGCCCGAGAAGAGGTTGATGTGGTCGCCGTCGGAGGCGACGGGTGCTGGAGCCGCAGGCCGCGCGGCCGGGGGTGGGGGCGGGGCGACCTGATCCGCGGACCGGACGGCGGACGGGGGTGGAGACGGGGCACGGGGAGGGGAGGGCGAGCTTCCCTGGAGGCCGCGGTTGCGTCGGAGCGCGACTAGGCGGGATTGGAACTCGCGGCGACGGGTGGCCTCGCGCTGGAGCTGGTCCTGGCGGGCGGCCTCGGCCTCGTCGACGCGGACCTTCTCCTGGTTGTCGAACCTGTAGACGTTCCAGCGCTTCTGGGGCAGGATGTTCAGCCCACCGTGCCCGCCCATCGCCGCCTACCTGAGCAGATTCCTCGCCGACGGCCGAGGAGTTTGCGTGGGGGTGTTCCGGCGACTGGGAGATTGGGGATTTTGCTTTGTGCCCGTGGCCCCGTGCTGGAGAAGAGAGAGGAGAGGGCGGGCCATTTATCTAATGGGCCGAGTCGACATGCTTGGCCCAACAGCCCAACGGATCGTCCTGGGGTTCAAGACAGTGACGTCACCCGCTCTCTTCCGCCCCGCTTTTGATTTCCATGGAGCGGCTCAAATCGGCGGTGCCGGCCGATCTCCGGCGAGCCGTCGGCGAAGGGACGACCCGTGACCTCCCATCGACCACCTCCCTACTTCTCGCCTTCCTGGACGGCCTCCCTCTCTTCCACCAGGTAACCGCCCAGTACTCCGCTGCTTCACTTCCTGGCCGGTGCACAGACTGGCCACCAGGTGTTTGGCTGTGGTCTCAGTGGTTGTTTCGTTGCGCCTCCCGGTCGAGAAGGTCATCAGCGAGCTGACCGACCCGGAGCTCGCGCTGTGCCGCAAGGACAAGGAGAGGGCGGTGGAGCTCAAGGGCCAGGGCAATGCGTGCTTCTCCCGGAGGGAGTTCCAGCAGGCGCTTGGGTTCTATTCGCAGGTACTTTGTCATCACAAGCTTTTCAATTTGCGGCTCACGGTTTTAATATTACACCTGTGCTGTGAAAGAGAGTTTTGTTCCAAATTGTTCAGCACTGAAACATGTGGGATTGTTCGCTTGTTTGGTTGCTAAATAGTGTCACCTTGATTTAGAAGAATCCACCCCGCTTCCTTTTTAGTGACATTCTTTGATTTAGCTCATTAATTGATATTCTTTCTTGGCGGTAATAAGCTTGTTTGCATTGTACTCCCTCCGTTCCAAATTAATTGACATGCATTTGTCTAGTAACGAATGTATCTAGACATTATACAAGTATAGATACATCCATATTTAGACAAAGCCAAGTCAATTAATTTGGAACGGAGGGAGTATCTCTGCAGGCGCTACGTTACGTCCCGATTAGTTCTCATGGCACCGATGAGATATTGTTAGCTACATTGTATATCAACCGTGCCTCCACCATGCATGTGAGTTTTAATTTAATCTGTTTGCAGAATACGGACATGTTTGGTACAGTTTTCTTATTCTGGTACTTTTCTTTCAATGGTTATTCTAGTACTTTGAATTATCTCTTGGAAAATAGTGGATATATTGGAAGGCAGCTAGTAAAATTGTTCCTGCTATATTAAAGTTACATTGCTAAAAATGATCTATTTTGTCTTGTTGCCCGAGGTGTTCTTGCATTCCAATGATTTTTCTGAAACTTTGCAGAAATTGGGCCTCCTGGAAGAGTGTTTACGAGATTGCGACAGGGCCATTTCTGTTTCATCTAATTATGCCAAGGTAGTAGGATTATGACAGTTGCAACAATGCATCTTATTTATAATGTGTGTTTCTCTGTTTTTTGAGGATTCAAGCTACAACATGGAGGCCAAGTTACCAACTTAGCCTCACCTGTTTCTGTGTTCCAGGCATGGTACAGGAGGGGAATGGTAAATGCATCGTTGAAGAATTATTCATCTGCCATGCATGATCTAGAGGTTGCATTGAGCATGGAAGTGACTTCTTCTGGAAAGAGCAACATAGAACAAGAGTTGAAGTTGATTTTGCTAAAGCATCGAAATGTGAACGAAGTTGGAAGATCAAGCGGTGATTGCAAGAATGCAGGATCGCCACAGACAGGTTGGAACCTTGGGTAGGCATACAACTTTTTTGGGAATTTTTAATTCATACTAATTGATAGATAATATTTGGCTAACTGGCAGCAGAACCACACAAGGTTGTTCTAGAGTGTGTCTCAACACCCAACAAAGGTAGAGGAATGACATCTCCAAATGATATTTCTCCGGCCTCCTTGATTCACGTTGAGGATCCTCTTGCTGCGGTATGATTAAGACCCATCTCTTCAATTATTTACACAAATGTTTTCTCACCCTTCCTGTAGTTCTATGTATTTTTTGAGGTCATATTGAGTTGCAAGTTATTTTTTGTAGTTCACATATGAGTTGAGTAAGTTATGTATTTATTTGAGGTGCATACAAAGATTTAACTAACCTCTATGTGCTTTATTTGCAATATATGATTATTTTGTTGTCTTCTATTGCAAAATTTTCAATAATCTTGGGCCGAAGTTTTGTATGCCTCTTACTTGCAACAGTTTTACGCAGATTATCCTGAAATCGTGCCGGGAGACTCATTGCCATTATTGCTTTAGTGAAGCACCTGCAGATGCTGTGTTCTGCCCTTTGTGTACAATACCAGTTTACTGTTCAAAGAAGTGCCAGGAGCAAGCTGTTGGCGGAATTTCTTGTGATCAAGATAGTTGTCTTCAATCTAACAGTAATGGAGTTGATCTTAGAAAATCGAGCGTAACTTCTACAAGGCGCAAGGCTCCAAACTCTAAACAGATTGCTGAACATAGGCACGAATGTGGTGGTGCACATTGGGCAGCTGTTTTGCCAGCTGATATAGTTTTAGCTGGGCGAGTTATGGCACAATACATAGATAGAAGAATGCTGATTGGAAAGAACTCTGCTATCTCCGGCATGGTTTTTGAGTCGACGAGTCGACGAGTCGTTTAGGGGTAGCGACTCTTGACTAGTCGTGACTAGTCGAGACTCATGTTCGACTCATGAAATTACCATATTATATGCATGCATATAATTATATACTTATTAATAGTCTAAAATACAAACCTGGGCATCTCCATATAGTGTCCAAGTCAAACACTAAAAGCAATCAGATTTGCATAAAAAGTAGGAAACTAAGAATGAAATTCAACACTCAGTCCAGCCCAATGATCAAATATGAAACACATCAAGAATATGGTAGCAAATAAAGAAGTACTACAATGAAATTAAGACACAACAGTTCAGGTCCAACGTTAAGTTACATGCAACCATATCCAAATGAAAGTAAATAAGTTCAACACTTCAACACCACATGAATGGCAGATAGAAACAACACATGAGTCGAGTTCGACTCAAAAACATGGACTAGTCGAGACTAGTCGATTGAGTCGCTCGACTCAACCAATGAGTCGAGTCGAGATGCCGAGTCGGACTTTGTATTGCGACTCATCGACTAGTCGTCGACTAGTCGCGACTAGTCGCTCGACTCAAAAACAGAGATCTCCGGTCCAAAATTGGTAATCTTATTTTCATATGATTTTACCAGTTTCTGGTGTTGTAGCATTTAGATATCATACCATAATTATCTCTCTTAAACAAGATATTATAGCACAACCATTTTAAGTACTGTCAGGCTAGGGAATAATGAGCTAAACTTGTCTATTGCAGGATCTCATTCACCACTATGATATAGATTCTCCTACTAGCAAGTTGGAATCACATGTATATGCAATTGTCTTGTTATTATGCCTCCAAAAGTACTATAGATCAGGTCTTTCATGGAAAGAGGAAACATTATCACAGGTATATGTGACATTTATTTTCCGGGTTTTCTTATTTATGTACATGGTTATTGCTTTGTATGTCACCAGAGGTTAATAAGCATACTTTGATCTTATACAGCTGGTTCTTTTGATATGTCAAGTAAAAGTCAATTCGATTGCTATTGTTCGTATGAAATCCATGGATGATGGCCAGGGGCTGACGGAGAATAAAGGGTATTCTGCACCTGGTGATGCAGTTATGTGTAGTGTGGAGCAGGTTTAGCTTTTACTCCTCTTTTCTTGGATCAATACACCATGCTGTACAAAGTGAGGAATATTTATCGCCTACTATTCAGTATAATGTTCTTGAATATTTAATTTTTTCATCCACTTTTAAATATTAGTACACTTCTTAAGCATGCAGGGTCATGCTGAAAATAAAAAACCTTGATAGATCTGGGAGGAAAAAATTAAATTGAGAAATTTTGTGGAGCATTGGAGTTATAGATTGTTATTGTCAAGTAGGCACGTGTAAATTGCACTACATGACACTGTTGGATTGGTATCAATAGCATGTTGCTGCTACTTGTAATTTTGCTACAGTGTCTACTTAGCTCTCTGTGGCTTCTGTGCCTGGTGCTCATTTATTCTCTGCAACTTGTGTTTTGTTTTGCTTACTTCTAGGTCAGGGTTGCTCAAGCTATTTACATGTCTGGTAGCCTCTTTAATCACTCGTGCCGGCCAAATGTACATACATATTTTCATTCACGCACTCTCCTTCTAAGATCTACGGAATTACTACTATAAAGGATACGAGGCTACCCGGCCTGTGAGATGGTTTGCCCCTCCTGGCGATTTTCTACCGTCGGATCGGAGGTGAACAGTGTTTGTTACCTCCCACTTTTCACCCCAGCCGTTGGATGCGGTGGATTTTTTTTTACTTCGTGTTGGCTGATATGTGCATGACATCGTGGGCCACGTTGCGCACTGGACCCACAAATCAGTGGACGACACCAGCTCGTCGGCGTCGCTCAGTTTGGCCCGCTTGGTGCGTGAGACAAAACCAGCAACGCGCGGTGAAACCCTAACCCAATCCTGCTCGTCTCTCCTCCCCCAATCCTGCTCGTCTCTCCTCCCCCAATCCCCTTTCTCCTCCAGATCCTCCCAGCCGCCCCTCCCAGCCCGTCCGCCTCCGCCCCTCCCCTTCCTCCTCCAGCTCGCACTCCTGGACGCGACGGCAGCGGCGGCAGGGAGATCGCGCCCGAGGAACGAAGATGGCGGCTGGACGTGTCCTCGCTGGCAAGGACGAGCGGCAGCAGTCGGCGAGAAGAAGCCCGCCACTTCGCATGCTCGTTCCCTAGCAAAGCCAACCAATCCAGATTCCAGACCTGCGCCCCATCTCCACCAATCCGCGCGCCCCCATCTCCCCCCAATCCGCGCCCCTCCCTCTCACCCTCTCCACTCCTCTCGATCCCCTCCGTCTCCGGCAGATCCTGGCCGGTCCCGGCGAGGCCCAGTCCCGACGACCACCTCCCAGCACCCCCGCATGCTCCTCTGCAGATCGCATGGCGGAGCCCCACTCAAACCCTAAAGCGCGTCCTGGAGGAGGGCGGCGGCGCGGAGGACTAGGCGCTCGGCTAACGGCGGCTCGGACGGCCGCGAACTGGCGGCGAGGAGGACGGTGGGGTAGCGGGAGGAGAAGGAGCACGGCGCGCCGTCGGTCGGCGCGGGCGAAGAGGAGGCGCTGCATGAGCGCATGCTGGAGGTGAACGGGTGTCAGGAGGCGCTGCAGGAGCGAGTGCTGGAGGTGGGCGGCGGCGCGTATGGTGAGCGGTGGCGGACGGTGGCGGCCACGGGAGCTCGGCTCGACGGCGGCCTGGACAGTGGCGGCCGCGAGCTCGCCCAGCAGCTCGGACGGCCGGCTAGATGGCGGCGAGGAGGAGGAGGACGGAGGGGGTCGTGGGAGGAGAAGGAGCACAGCGGCGACGACACCAGCATGCCGGGGAGATAGCTCTAGCGGCAGCGGAAGCAGGGGCTAGGGTTCGTCCAGGTGTGCCTCTTGCTCTTCTCTCTCTGTCTCCTCTCTCTGCTCTCCTACTCTCTTTGATGCTGAGCCGCTGCTGCTTCCTCTCCTCTTGACCGTGTGCAGGCTGAGCAATTTGCATTTGCTTCTGCTGTAAGTTTTGATGAAAATTTCACATGGTAATTTGCAGGTAGATAAGGTCATAAGCGCTGCCTCTAAGGTCGACAGACAATCATCTAGGTGAGGCCATTCGTGTGCACCATCTTCCCGTTTCCTTTATTCAGTCTTATTTCCCTTAATTCAGTCTGTAACGGAAGTGCTTACTTAGATGTTCCTCGTCTTGGCAAATAATTATTCTATCCCTACATTTCATTTCTTTTTGGTTTGGCTTTTTGCAAGTTTTCTTTTGCACAGGAAGGCTAGCTATATGTCTCAGATTCATCCGATAGTCCTAGCAAAGCCTATATTTAGGCCCCTGGTATGCATTCTCCTATTATTTTTTGAACAAAACGGGCAATTTACCTCATTTTATTTAAAAAAGCAGAAGAGAATTTACATCATTTAGTCCCTTCTCACCTTGCCTTCCGTATGTGCTGATATAACCAACGAGCAGATGCATTTAAATATATATTAGTCTCAGGGAAAAGAATTTACTACGTTGCCATTGAAATCTGTCATTTCTTTTGGGATATCTCTTTGGAAGAACTGCTTGCATTGGATAGTCCTAGCAAAAGCTGGATACATGATTTAACAACATTCCCTTGCGCCTACTGTGGTGTGCTAGATTTGTTGATAAACTTATCTTGCAGGTACCAACTGCTGTCATTGGCGCTTGGCGGATAAACAATCGATGAGATGCACTGTGGTTACTGGAGAAACAGTCGATGAGATGCACTACCGTTACCGCAGAAACACTCGACGAGATGCATCCGCTCAGGTCTAAAGTTAAGCTTCATTGTCTTGCTTTGGTTCGTATACTTCTTTTGCCGGCCTTCAACCTGCGTGGACATCATGTGTGCTTGGTTTCGATTAGGATTGCACCTTTTCTGATTCCAGCATCCTCTTTTTCACACCTTAGATTCACTGAATATGACATTTACCAAAAGAGGGGATGAAACTGCATTTCGTGTAACTGTGCAAAAGTCATGCTTGGTGCTTATTTTTCATCACATTTCGGTAGAATACAATGGCTGCAGTGGGTGCTGTTTAAATATGTTTTGGGTGTGTTGCTACATTTGTTAGGTAGGATTCTGTGTTGTTAATAGGATTGCATTTATAATTGAAAATTTATTTATATTTTTGCTATCTCAGGTTCTTAGTGATGATGCCCTTGTTTTCTAGGATATTGCTTTTATAAATACGTTCAGGATATTGCTAGATACAGATTGTCAGTGAGTGTTTTTTCTAGGATTTTACTTTTATATAATACATTTGGCTCGATTTTCATGCATGTATTCCTTGCCGGGAATCATAGCTGGAATGTGGTGCTTGTCTGGATTATGATATAGGCTTAACTGAAATCCTGAGTAGCTTATGTACTCGTGCTATGTTACGTTGAGTAGCTTAGGTACTCGTGCTATGTTACATGTCTAATCTGATTAAGATATATGTCTACTGTAAATGCATGGTTGTTTCAAAGCTACTTGACACTTCGAGGGGTTCTGATTGGTTTGGAGGTGGTTGCAGCGGCGAGGCTAATCGAGCGGTGGATGGTGGATGGTCCTTACCACGACTGGCCGGTTGGTCGTGCCCTGCGGTACTTCGACACCCGGTGTTGGCTCCTTGGGGTATGACAATTACTTCTATAAAGGAGCGAGGCTACCCGCCATCTGAGGATGTTTGCCCCTCCTGGCCGTTTTTGACCGTCGGATCTAAGGTGAACAGAGTTTTCTACCTCCCACTTTTCACCACAGCCGTTGGATGCGGTTGATTTTTTTTTACCTCGTGCTGCCTGATTTGTGTATGACATTGTGGGGCAAGTTACACACTGGGCCCAAAAATCAGTGGGCGAGACCAGCTCGCTCACGTAGCTCAGTTTGGCCCGCTCCGTTCGTGGGACAAAACCAGCACGGTGAAACCCTAGCCACTCACGCGCTCTCTCTCCTGCCCCAATCCTCTTGCTCCTCCACGCCAGCCACCACCCCTGCCCCAACTCTCCTTCCCACTCGATCTTGTGCTGCTCGTCCGGCTCCCGCGGCAGTTGGCGGCGCAGAGTAGGGGAGATGGGGCTGGCGGCGGCAGCAAGCTGGGGCAGCGAGCGGCGACGGCAGGGAGTGGCGGCGGACGGAGGCGGCGCCAGGAGCAGCGGCGGCGGAGGATGTGCGGCGGCGGCAGCGAGCAGCGGCGGCAGACGGCGGCGGCGCCAGGGAGCAGCGGCGGCGGACGGCGGCGATGCCAGGGAGCAGCGGCGGCAGCGAGCAGCAAGGAACGGCGGCGAACGGGCGGTGGCGGAGCCAGGAGCTGCAGCGGCGGCCACGAGCGGCGGACGGTGGCAGCGGCAGCGAGCGCACCAGCAGCTGCATGACGGAGCGAGGCGGTCCACACATCCTCTCCTCTCCCAGGTTGTTCCTCCACATCTCCTCTCTGGCTATAGATTCGTGGCTTCTTTGATGGTAAACTCATTCCTGTATATGATTCTAAATTTCAGAGGCGATTGATTTGTATGGTATAGCTTTGTACATGAATCTCTGGATTTTATGTCTAGGTATTTATATTTGGGAGATTAAATCACATTGTTTTCCAAGCATCTGACATGCTCCTCTCCGTGCTCAGCTGTCAGCCGTCCTGCTCGTGTCCAACTCTCTGTCCCACCGGTGAGGACCTCGTCTTTTACAAACTCAAGTATAAGGTGAGCCAATGATGGACTTGTAGGTCAAATGTTACAAACTGAATAATGTAGTTTTTGTATGCTAGAAGATATGCATTTGTTTAGATGTTCCTCATACATTTCTTGAGATAGACTTGATCCATATTTTGAACAGAGTGTCTATATGCAATTGAATTTTGAGTCTAGCGACGCTCTTGAATTAATCATTGTGCAGAGCATGCGCGTCGTCTCCTCAGAGCCGCCACGGAGCGGCGATGGAGGTGTGTGAATCGGGGAGAAGATGGCCTAAGCGTCCAACCTCGGTTCGTTTTCTTTTCCTCCCCCAGCAGCTACTTCCTCGCTGCTCTTCCCAGATTGCCTGTCTCTTCTTACCATTGCCTTTTTAAGGATTGAAAAATCCAGTTCGTTTCCTGCCATTTAGATCGATCTAATCATTGTTTTCTTCCGTGTAGGATTGGGTTTCTCTGCTTGGTGGAGCAGGTGGGGAGGAAGCAGAGCTCGACAGCCAGCCCAAGGGCGACGTCAAGCGGCAGCGGGAGGAGGGGGCTAGGGTTCATTCAGGTTTGTCTCTCCCTCCTCTCTCTCTGCTCTCATTCTCGTCTCTCCCCAGAGGCAGCCATGTTCGCCAGATTATGTGGCATGCTCCCAGAGTTTCTCATATTTGTTTGTGCAGGTTTGGTTTCCCTAGGCATACAAGGTGTTTGATGCAAATCAAAGAAGGGTGGGGGAGGATTGATCCAGCCATGCAAGTGACGAGCTGCTGCTGTGTTTTCTTTGAGATCTTTTGGGGAAGCAGGAAGCAGGTTTGGTTTCTCCATATGCACTCTTGTTAATCTTTGTATGTATGCAAGGAATCCAGAGTTTGTTTCTTTCTATGTGGTGATTCAGTGCTTGATGAATTACTAATTGAGTGCTTGATGAATTGCTTTCAGGAAGCACGGTCTAAGGGTGCTCAATTTTGCAGCTGATGGTTTAATTGTTCAAATGGGAACTTCACACGGGTATTTTCTCACTGCCATTATGTTTCTAGATTGTTGATTTATGGTTGATGCGAAGTTGGGGGTGCAAAAGTAGAGGTACAAAATTGGGGACTGCGCAAAATTTCAGTTGTGCTTACTGATGATAACTTTTCTACCATTTTTATTGCAGATCAATTGTGAGGATAAATAATTGGCATCCTTAGGCCTGAATCTTGTTTATACATCTGCACCCATGTTACAAAAGTCTTCAGGGTAAGTTATGCCTTCTCTCTCACTTATTGATTTGCTCTTTGCATTTCTTTCTTTACATATGATCATCTCGTGTATTTTCCTTTGTGTACATGATGCCAAGAGTGTAGATGGTTGACATAATTTTTCCTGCCGTTTGGAGTGCTGAGTTTTCTCTTATAACGTGTTCAGTTTCCTTGTTGCCTGAGACAAGATTGCTATAATTCATTTATTTCTGTCTATTCTTTGTTCTTGTATTTCATATTGATGAAATTACGCTCATTTAACATAAAATGACTTCAAAGATTGTCATTTTGTTCTTATGGTCAGTGGGAAATATATAGTAGTGCTGTAAATATTGAGAATGTATTTGACTGAAAATTTGGTGCATTTTGAGGGGCATTTGGTGCTTTCGAGAATGTGAATTGTGTTCTTGTGCAAAGATTGTTTGCTGTAAATATTGAGAATGTATTTGATTGGAAACTTGGTGCATTTTGAGGGGCCTTTGGTGCTCAAACGAGGTTCTTGCAATAGTAGTGCTGTAAATATATTTGACTGGATGTATATTTAAAAATTGAGAATGTGAATTGTTCCTGTGCAAAGATTGTTTGATCAGAAATCATTTTTCAGTTGCATTAGACGTTATTTGACTAGATCGTTACCATGTGAATTTGGATCCTTGCTTGCTTTTACTAACTGGATTTTGTTTCTTGGGACAATTCGTTGATGGTTGATATTTTGTTAATTAATTCTACCCCTCTACAATTAAGAAGATTGGATTTGATTTATCTAAGCAATACATTTGCAGTGGCCAGCTGCAGCTGACCATTTGATATTTAGCCACTTTTGTAGGCTTTGGCTTATTTTGTTGTTTATTGTGCTGTTGGCAGCATAACCCATAGTACACTAATATCATTACATTGTCTAAATTTATTGGTGTAATTTAATTATAGTTCTGTTTTTGTTTGAAGGGTAGAAAGAAAACATTTCATATATGAAATTACAAGTGATTGCTCTAACTAAAGAGATATTGGATATGTGTCTCTCCCTTAATTATCTTACTTCGTTTTTGAATTATTGGAGGCACTTGATTCATAGTTCATTCCAACAAGCTGTTATTTTGTTCATTTTATTATTCCTCCAGCCTTTCTCTGTACTTATTAGTACAATATTTATGTTTTTATGATTTAATACAAGATTTTTCAGCGCCCGCGCATCGACGGCGTCGACAAATTTTAGCAGATAAGTTGCCCTGGACTAATTGAATTAAATCTCAGCTCTATTGGATGAATCTGTTGGCTACTATATATGATTTTGCTGTAGATTATCACAACACCTGAATGTGACTGGTTAATGTTACATATGTAGGTCACGCCTTTAGTTTGATTAGATTGGAGTAAGTGTAGCGTTGCTCTACTCTTTTCTACAATAAGGTGTGATATTGTTTTTTGAGTTTTTCTTTCAGGTTTGCTTTGCACTCAGTTCTGCAAGTATTAAGGGCAAGAAGCGGCAGAATGGTGGTGGTGATGGGGATGCCAGGCGATGTACAGGCACAACGTTGCAGAGAGGGTTTGTATGTGCTTGCCTGTTTCTTCTCTATACTAATCTGATTGTACTGGTTGATATTTTTTGTAAATAAAATACTGGTTAATCATAACCTGTTGGTCAAACAGAAATAATCATAGTATGTTTCATCATCGTAACAAGATAAATTTTAATAGTAGTCATTATTAAACTGTATTCGAGAAGGGAGAGGATCAGTGAGAAAATGAAGATGCTATAGAGCCTGATTCTTGGTTGTGACACGGTAATCAATTAGCTAAGTCGGTGATACCTGTTTATGAGAAATAATGGAGAACGAATGATGTTGTTCAGCCTGAAGTAAACTGAGATAATTCTTCTCATTTTTTACAATGCCTATGTCGGTGATAACTGCATCTGTTTTCAGTCCAAAGATTAATTACTTCTTGTTGTTTCCTCTGGCAGTGAGTAAATGGTCAATCTAAGTTAATGGTTTGAGTATAAGGTTTTTGTATCTTTTGGTGGAATTCCAGATGATAAATGAAGTATATCTTGGTGAAATTTCAGTTGCTACATGAAGTAATTAATTTGTACAAAGAAAATACAACATACAGATCTTGAATGCATGATTGAAATGACTTTTCTGAATAGTTTCAGCTCTGTGTGATGTATCTGAAGTAATACAACTTACATACCTTTCCATTGGTCGCTGCAATTTCTCAGCCGTCGTTCAAATTTTTGCACACTGGTTTTCTTGCAGTTCAGATGAAAAGGTGTATATGGGAGGATTATAAAATACTTCTCTGTGTTAGTTCACTTAATATGTCAGGTAGCTTTCTTCATCTGTGTGGTTAAAAAGTTTAGATTGTTCTCTTCCAAGCTTAAATTAAAAAGGTGCTCGTGAATAGAGGACGTTTGTTAAAAAAAGAGCATTAAATTAATTTATGAGGCATGTATTCCATTTTGGAAGTAGGTTTTTTAAAAGTATCTAGCTGTTTAATTGCCTGTTTCGAAAAATAGGAGAGGTAGTAGACTTGCTATTAAAGGTTTATGTTGGTTTATTGGTTTTGGTTCAGATAGAAGAACTCCAAGGCTTAGGAATGTTTTGGTTCAGATATAAGATCCATCCGACGGGTAAGCACTTCGGGTTCTATCTCTTCGCCACAGAGTTTATTTAAGATCAGAATTTATATTTCGTCTCTGTTAGTAGTTAGGCTGTACTAGCTATAGGATTTGTTCAAATATATGTACAATTTGGAACTAAAATCATAGGAAACATGCTTCTTTGAACCAATACATGCTGTTTTTTTTACAAGATGTTGGTTTCATTTGTGAAAAATGTGCGTCGATCAAGAGTGCTTTTAGAATCATAAATTTTATGACTTTTGGTCTCGTTATTGCTTCTTGAGAATTTTAGCATAGGGTTCTAGCTGTTTGGAGTGAAAAAATTCTAGCTAGCCAAAATTATTTTACTTCTTTTTAGAGTTTGCCGCACCCAATCCTGGTCACCCCTTGCCTCCAGACTACCTAGCTCTGTACAGGTACTTAATAATTTGCTCCTTAGATAATTTGTTGTCTTCAAATAATCTCAAGATTAAGGCTGATTCTATGTACTAGCTGTATATATTATTTTCCCTGACCGTTTGCCATAGTTGATATAACATTGGTGCTGTGAGTATGCCCATTGTGTGTGCTTTTCTGTATTTGGATTATGTTATGAAAAGAAGATATTTATGATTGTGCGCTTTTGATTTGCCGTTTCTTTTTGTCATATTCCTGTCCTGACGTCCTTTCAAGTTATAATTGAGTAACACGCATGCCACTGGAATTGTCAACTTCTCTGCATGCTAAGCACCATTCTGAATCTGGACCTATTCTTTCTATGGTGGCTGCCCCTCCTCATGAGGGTAGTATCAATATTATGCAACTTCTCTGAATTATTGGAGATTGAGCTGTATTTTGGCTTGCACAGACTGTCTTTTCTTTCTCATATTAGCTGCATGACATTCTACTCTTTAATCACCAGGAGTAGGTTCATCTTTGCCCACCACACCCCCGGTGGCACTGTGCCTGGCCTGCTCACCGGTGACGCCTCCTCTTCTGTCACCTAAAACGGACCGCAAAACTGTGGTGGATCAGCTAGCGTCTCCCTCCCCCGCCCTTCTGGTGCTGGTATTCTCAACTAACAATCTTCCTCTTAAGTAGCTTCTTAGATCAGCACAGCATAACCTAGCAATGCCTACATATTATTAGTGTATGATGTTCATTCTGAAGTTTACTTCAGGAAAAGTGGTCTGGAACGTTCAGCTAGCATTTAAAAAGATTTTGAGTGGTTCAGAGGACAAGGAATCAAAATTCAGTTTTCGTGCAATATTGCCGGATTTCTTACCGTCATAAATTGGCTGTGTTTTTGGTTACTAATCTGGTTTATTACAGTTTATTGTGCCAACTAAGATATATCCAATCTTTTTCAAAAGTGAGGTTCTGCTTCATCAATATGATACATTGTTTTTCCTGCTATAACCTTTACTATCTAGCAATATGCCTAATCCTGGATCCCGCTATTTACAATAAAAAAGGGAAGCAAAGTTGCTATGCATTGTGAGAATATTAATTTTTTTCCTGCCTACCAGCAATGTTCAGTTTCATGTTCGGCATATGATTTATATTTGGAGAGAAACATTCTTTGGCTAATTTATTTCTGAATATGATTTCCATTTAGTGACTACCTTACCTTTTTTGACACTGCTAAACTATCCTTCATTCTCAATTGTAACACTGCCCTGGTCCATGCAAATAACCTGTTGTTGATCCACTCATTAGATAACATGCAGTAGTTCTGGCTTAGCTGGTTAGCAAGTTATGCACAATTGCATATCTTAAGATATAATTTAGTCCTCACACAATCTTACATGTATACATTGTTCATAGCCTGCAATGTCTTGACAAAAATATCTATAAAAGGTCTATGTGATTGTTAAAAACAACTGACTCTTGGCATTATATTGAACAATGCTGCATCACTAACTGTTGTATTTATCAGATCATTTGTACTCTAAAAATCAAAACCCAAATGACCATACATCAGAAACAGAAGCTATCTGATAGTCATGGAATTAGATATCCAAAACATGGTAGGCATTATCCCTTTTCCTTTCTTTTAGGTAACATTTTCCCTTATTTTTCTTCATCTCTGCGCTTGATTTTCATGTAGGATTTTGGATGCTGATATTATGTGGCACCCCTTTAGCTCAAGATGGCGCAGTCTTTCTGAACATATTTCGTAGAAGGTGGCTTCGATCTTCTTAGGAAGGGCTCGACAATTTCTGTCCTAATTTGCTAAATTACTTGGTCCAAGACTTGTTCCACATCAGGCTCTCATCCCATGCACAATATTGTGGATTAGTTTCATTTTATCGTAGTATCACCCCCTTGATTGAATCGTCAATCATTTCCTTGATTTTTTTTTGATTATCTTATAAAGTGTGACCAGCAGATTGTACCGCAAAATGAGCTTCGTTTATTTTGCCATGTATTGAATAATCTAACTTTTGTACATTTTTCATTTAATACATTGGTCATAAATGTATCCTGATATTTTTGTGATTGGATTTATAACTGCACTCAATGGTGATGGTTTGAACATTGTTCTTATCGTGGTACTATCATGCTTTTGCCGCAATCACGTGCCATGTCCCGACTCAAAATATTTTGCAAATGATGGCTCAAAAGTCAAAACAAGGTACAATTATGGTTACAATACAATGTAACACTTTCGGCAATTGTGTAATTGTCCAAACAAAACCTAACTAAATAAACAAAAATGGATTATCCTTACACAACTAAGCTAAATTAATGCAAAAATCTGAATTACTTTTCACTGGTTTACATTTTCATTTTTTACCCATGATATGATCTTATTTGTCTAATCCATTTTCTTGAAACGAGCCTCACTTTTGGCAATTCCGTCAGTGACACAACGGGATTGTATCCTTATGTGACAGAGTTTAGTAAGTTCAAAATGTGAAACCTCTATCAAATTATAATAGGTAAATCAAAGAAAGCATAAGGCAACAATATAGTCCTTGCATGTGGCAGTTGCGCAGTCGCGCAACGGGTCATCTAGTATATAGAATCAGGGAGCCCAGTCGAGCTATCATATGGTCCACAGGTCTCTTCCACCCTTCCTCTCTTTTTTGTGTACGTATGACATACTGGAAGTTAATTTTGAGTTTATGCTTTGCACTGTTTGTGCTTAACATTTCTAGGCTGGCGAGATGGATCTTCCGGATAGACAAAATTCACTTCAGGAGAATTACAAATTTTGTTGCCGGTGTTCAAGTTGTTCAGAGCTGCATCTGTCAGACCTTGTCATTGATTCATTTTGTTGTCCACGAAGTACCTGTCTTGGTGCCGTATCAGAATTAACTTACTACAGATCCAAAGAGAATTATGTGCATGTTTCCCTAAAAGAATCTGATGTTTGCAAACTATTGCTGCCTGTAAGATGATTTTTCCCTCCCAACGTTTTAACGCAAAAATTTCTAATTAGTTAGTTTGGTGGAATCAACCCGAAATTCTTTTTATTCAGCATGTATCCAGGGTCGATGAGGATACAGAGAAAGTTGGGAAATTGTTTTTCAGAAATGATGTTGATTTGAAGATAGATCCTGGATACTGCATGAGCTGTAGATCGCAACTTGACTTGCCTTCTGCTGTTGCTACGTCAGACAGGGAAGCATCAAAGATCAATAGGTATATTATGCACTATTGCATGCGGCATTTCTCAATTTGATGCATCTTTCATCAGTGTTTTTTTTTCATAGCTAAGTTGGATGATAATTACACTCACAGGTTTAAGGAACTTACAGCTATAGGGGAAGTTTCTGAAGTTGCCGTCACAGATGCATTGCAATCCCTAGAACAGATAAAGAAGTTGAGGCATCCATATAGCAAGGCCCTTGCCCAGGTTAGGGTGCTCATGTTACCTGCCTTTTAGAGAAATTTGGCTCCACATTCTCCTGGCACTTACTGTTGAAAGTATGTTTTGAAATTGAATCTTGCAGGCAGAAGACATGATTGCAGAGGCCTTTGCAAAGATAGGAGATCAAGGACAAGCAAGAAAGCACTGCGAAGCATCAATTAAGGTAGTCATTTCTCATCCTCAATTATTGCTCAAATCTTTAACTGGTCTATTGAGAAATATGTGAGGAGAATAGTACTTTGGTCTTGCGCCTTCTCAGGATGCATAGTCCCTTCTCCGGAAGCAATAGTTAAATTATCAGCTAGGTTCTGGATGCCGATGTGATCACAAATTCATAATTTTAGAATTAATCGTGCAACTTGCGATCATAGCAAGCCTCTGGAAACTAGTTCCATCCATAGATAAATTGTCAAATTCATGTTAAGAAGCGCATTTGTCGATTACAGCAGTACAGCTTCACATAATCCACATCTTAAATTGCATCTTATGATGATGCAGATCCTCAAGAAGCTGTACTACCCCAAACACATAGCCATCGCGCATGAGTTGATCAAGCTCGTTTCCATTGAGCTGTCCCTGGGGGACAGGGCAAGCGCAGAAGCCACATTCAGACAGGCAGAGGCGATATTCTCGCTTTATTATGGACCTGATGTTCAGAGGATTTTACCTTATGTTGATGCCCTGGAAAGAACTGTTAGTGAACGGTTCATCGAAGCACCTTGACAATCTCAGGAGCAAGCAATCCTCAGATATATGCATTTCTTAGCTTAGAATGTATGAAATAACTCTTATCAATCAGTGTACAGTATTACTCGGTGCGGTTTTTTTTGTGCTAAGCTGGGACAGGCAGATTAGTTGATCCATTATGGTCTTGCCACTGAAATGGACGGTGGTTCCGAGATTTCTGAAATTTCTTAATGATTTCCCGCAATTTATAGCTTATGAAATTTACCATCTACCAGTGTATACTGCAGAACGCCAGTTAAACTGCCTCGTGTCAGCACCGGTGTAAACTTCATCTACTCCTGATTGAACTCCCAAAACATTTTATATTTGAGAACAGAGGTTGTATTACTTAGAACTACGTGCATAAACCTATGAAGTATTGGTCCGTAATCAAGGCTAGAAATAAAGCATCTATTTACCTGTGGTGTCAAGGGAAAAATGTTTAATTTTGCAAAGCACATCTCCAAACTCATACATTCTCTCACCATGGCAATCAACAGTGTCCACACTCCACATGCAATCACAGAAAAGAAAAAAGGCTACAAGTGCGACATGGCAATGAAATCAAAACTGAATTTTGAAAATACACAAAACTGAGGTGCCCAAAGGAGCAGTCATGTTACACACGCAAAATTTCTTCAAAATATACAAAAAAAATGCTTGGGCTAGGCTTTTTACAAACAGCGAGCATGCCTTCAATGCTGCAACTGTAGGAGTGAGTTTATCAGGTTGCAGAGGATCATCTCTCCTATCTAAAAGAAAAGTTTCGTTCCCACGTTTACGTCAAAGTTTTCGTCCAACATAGTCGCCGCCCTCGCGCTTTTCTCCACGTGTGACTAAATGGGCCAAGCCCAAAAACATGCATCCAGGGTCGGGGACCCTCTCGCCGCCCCCTCGCCCTCTTCGATCCCTTCCTCTCCCTCCGGCTCAACCACACGGGTGTCGCCGCCCCTGCCACCTGCCAGCCTCCAACACACCAGCGTCTCCGCCCGCCGCATGCTGCTCTTCCATGTCTCATCTGTAAGTTGCAACAAGTAGTAATCAGTGGTGATTTGATGATGACTTGTAAGTTGCGGTAGGTACAAATCATTGCTGATTTGATGATGACTTGATTTTGCAGTGTGCTGGGGTCGGTGCTTGTCATCTTGGGGCTCTCATTTGTAATGTGGGGGAATAGATAGGAAGTAGCTGCTGTCACGGCCGATCCTCCGGCGGAGCTGGTGCAGACAGCAACTGGTCAGAGACATGGAAGAACAGCATAATAGTGTGAACCATTCATTTGAACCACCACCTTTCACCTTGTGTCACTTTGAGGAGGGGTTCCTGGAACAATGCTTGTAGGTGCAAAAGCAAATACAAATGATGTATTATTCATTCATCGAGAGACTATATGTGTTCATTGATTTCTTAGTACTCACGTCTTGTAAATGATATGTTGTAGCCTTTCTATTTATCTTTGTGATTGCCACTTACTCCATTACCTTAATTTTTTCTCAGGTAATTCGGTCAGTCTCACAGCCAGATGACCAATGGAGGAGGGGCGGGAGCAACAAAAACAGAAGTTGAACCACATGCCTGGTGTCATGGAAGTACAGAAGAAGTGAGCTTTCTTCTCTATATCTTCAAGGTAGTACTCACTTTAGTAATTAAGTTGGAAATATAGGATCATCATGATGTGTAGACTTAATCAAAATACTTACTTGTGGTTTGGTGTGTGCTATATTATGTTAGTAATCATAGAACCAAATAAGATGCTAGGAGTTGCTTTAATCTGCTATTAAGACGCTCGTAAGAACAATCCTATTTTTCATTGTTCTTACTACCTAGATATATCCATGTTAGCCTGCAGAATGTCTAACAATGTAAGTTGCATTCCTTTTACTTTTGAAGAAGTTAATATGCCCTGGGTAGCTGATAGGAATACAAAGTCCAATTGGATCTATTTTAAATGTAGGTGATGCACTATTTATGAGGTAGAACTTACTGGTATTGCAGTGCAAATTACTTACGTCTTATCTCTGAATTAATATACGTTATGCGTTCTTAGATATCAAGTTCATATACTCTGCTCCAGCGCGACTATCTGATATACGGTGTGAATGGAATGTCGGTGTTCGTTACTGTAACCTCAAAGTTCGACTATCCTCAACTTCGATTATTTGCTGATTCTGGATAAGGCTGTATGTATATATGAAATATATTTTTGCACCGTTTATTGATCATGATGTGTTTAGCACAAAACCATGTTTTCGCTTTCCAGACCCTGGCTTGAAGCAACTATTTAGAATAAGGGATATTATTCCTTTAGTGAGTTACTCAGTATTATTGTAGACAACATTATAGGTAACATTTAAGTACACTTGAAATTTATATTGAACATTTCACTTCTTAAACGCAGCTATTTTCAAATAACATTTTTATTTGCGGATGAAAATGAACTATGATCAATGTGGTTTTTATGAAATTATTGACACTCAGTTGGATTATGTGCATTATACGCACGGTAATCAGTTATCTCTCGTGCGTGCGAAAGATCAATGCTCCATATTCGCTCCTTCATGCTTTCGACCTTAATATTAAATCATGGTGATTGGAAGATCGCCAAATTTTTAACAACACGAATGTACAATTGATGGATGTAGTGTCACGGATTAACCTAATAAAATATTCATATCCCGTTGCAACGCACAGACAATTAGCTAGTCCATCTAAAATGCATGTAAGTCAGATTTGCAGAGACTTCAAAAGATATTGAGTCACAAAACATGATCAGCTCTTAGTGTCCAGTTTACTCTCAGCTTCGCCGATGATTTCGAGCTCCTCCAGTAAAGAAGCAAGTTTTTTCATACCATCATCCTGCTTGCTCTGCGGGGCCTTCTCGAGGTAGCCTGAAGCACTCATCTTCTGTGACAAGGTGTCATACTGCCTGCATTGGTGATGAAACACGGAGCATGTTACTACTGAGATAAGAAAAATGAACAGCGGTTCAAAAAGAAAAGATCAGTACGAACAGAATTGGTGATTCGCTAATTTGATAAGACGAAGATAGTGCAATTGCACTTACTTCTGAACTTCCTCTCTCTTCTTCCTGAGCTTCTCATGTTCAGCTTCCGTGTTGAGAGCTCCCTGGAGCTGGAGATACACTGCTAGATCTTTATTTACAATATTTGTGGCACAATCAGGTGGAGTTGGATCATCCTCTGTCAGGATCTGGAAAATTGCCACTTGGGTCAGAACTTAGCTTTTCTGTTTAAGGGCTTTCAACCCCACTGGATTAGAAATTTTATGTATATTGCACATTAGAGACAAAGGTGAGTTTTGTTGAAACAGGAAATGTGGATACAGCAAGAGCAAGGCATCTTATCTTCCTTCCCAACAGATTATTTTGCCCTTAAAGAGGACAATAAAGTTCAAGAGAAGACAGGAATAAGCATAGAAGTCGCATGATCTGTCAAACCTTAAGGGATGATACACAAGCCAGCGTTGCAATTTGAGCCTGGTAGCACTGAACAGTGGCCGCGATCTCTAGGTTTCGGCAGAGTACAAAAGATGGGCGCCTGTTGAGGTGAAAACAGAAAATAAGGTATCTGCTAGAAACGAGCGAAAATTTCTTTCTGAACTGAAGACGAGCCAAATTCATATGAATCAAGACTAAAATAAATGGCAATCTTAGTTCAATTGAGCATAGCATCTGTTTTAGTGTGAAACTCATAGAACATATTTGGTGAACATAAACACACCTTTGATGTATATCTGTTGGTAGCCGAAGAGATCTCAGCTTACTCACAGCATCTAACACAATCTCCATCTCATTCTCAACTTGATCATTTGCCCATTCCTGTCATCGCAGGAAACTTCTCTCAGGTAAAATAGTATTTCAGGATACAATATTGCTTAAACGTATGATTTCTCAAATTGAGATAACACATCAACTTTTTCTTCGTCTTTTTTTTGCATATAGTCATCATAAACTGGTTTCCTTTTAAATGCATATGTAGTGGTTTCCGTAAGATAGTAACTATCAAATCCTCTGGTTCATTTCTAAGTTGTCCTGAAAAGAAATAATTACCTGTACAGCTGAGGGGTATTCTGATATCATTATGGAATCCTTCCTACAAGCCTCAGGCTGAGGAAGGCGCTGCCAAAGCTCTTCAGTTACGTAAGGCATGAATGGATGGAGCAGGCGCAAACCAGTGTCCAGGCATAGCCATAATGTATCTCTAGAAGCACCTCTTGCAGCTTCGAACTCTTGAGATTCATTGAAGTAAGGTTTAATTGCTTCTATAAATACATCGCAAAGCTGGTATTGCCACCAAGAGTATATGGAGGATGTCGCCTCAGAGAATTTATATGCTTCTAATGATGACACGGTGTTGCAAACAGCCTTATTAAGTACAGAGAGTATCCATCGGCAGATAGGTGGCACAGAATCCACCGCAACAGTTGCTGGCGGAGTGTACTGATCTCGATCATGGCAAAACGAATGGCATTCCACAATTTATTGCACCATTGTCGGTAGCCGTGCACTCTCTTGATATCGAGGTTTATCTTGTCAGACTGGCAAATACGAGAAATTTTACTACTAGAGATTTGCAATAACAATAAAAAGAATGATAAAAACTAGCGATAAGTATAACCTGAGAAGTGTATGATATCAGGGCAAAACGAAGGGCATCAGTACCACACTCAGGAATACCATCAGGGAAATCCTTCTTCAGGCCTTCTTTTGCCTTTTCTAACTCATTTGGGTCCAGGTTCCCCTGTTCCAATTTTTTCTGAAGACCCTCTAGTGTTATACCGTTTATTACATCAATGGGATCAATGACATTTCCTAGGGACTTGGTCATTTTACGGCCATGTGCATCACGAATAATTGGATGCAAGTAAATCTGAAAAAACAATAAGATAGTCAGGTGGCAAGGTTTAATGAAGTAATTTTTAAGTTACAGCATCTTGATTCACCAAGTGGGAATGAAGTTTCCAGTGAGAACTCGCTGAAGAATTGGTGTGCTTTCAGTGTAAGTAAGTTGCAATAATTGGACTAGGAACCTAGATATCTTTGTTTATGTCAATGCTATCTTATCATACTGATGAAATGTGCTGCTTGCAAGTGGATGATGCGACACAATAGCCATTGAGAACAATTGGGCATAACTGCAATTCTATAAATTGGACCCAGAACTATCTAATAAAACTGTAACCTAAAAATTACCTTTTGAAATGGTACATCACCGCCGATTAGTATTCCCAACATCACCATCCTTGCTACCCAAAAGAAGAGGATGTCCAATCCAGTTTCAAGGACAGAAGTAGGGTAGAAAGTACTAAGGTCAGCTGTATGATCTGGCCATCCAAGTCCAGATAATGGGAAAAGGCTAGATGAAAACCATGTATCCAACACGTCAGGATCTTGATGTAACTGATATTTCTTCCCTGGGTACCTCTGTTTTGCCTCCACTAGTGCATCACTTTCATTTCTTGCTATTATCCAGTGGTCAGTGTATGAACCCATGTCTTTCCTTCGTCATCTTCTAATATTACATACCAAGCAGGTACGCGGTGTCCCCACCAAAGTTGCCTTGATATACACCAATCACGTATGTTTTCAAGCCATCTGCAACACTCAGAATAGCATTGGTAGATATATTATTCGTCTATTTATTTTTTAGGAATCATGTCAGCATAAACTGATCTATAAAAGAATGCCTAAAATTACCTGTACCAGTCTTGCTCATATTGTGGTGGAATGATCTCAATATCTTTGGATCTCACAGCATCGAGAGCTGCCTTTGCCATTGTATTACAGTTCACAAACCATTGGGGCTTGATCATTGGCTCCACGATATCATTAGTTCTTGAACAACGTCCCAATTTCATCTCGTTATTTTTCGTGCCTCTGTATAGACCCTTAATCAACAAGTACAAATGGATTATAGTTTGGAAATTAAAAATACAATACATTACAGAAAAGGATGAGCAACAAAAAAGGGTAAATACCCAGGTAACACGACAAAACTTTGAACTAAAGAAACAACCTAATCGACCATCGTGACACAAGTATCGAGTGTAGTGCGAAGGAGTGATATATTATGGAAATGCCAGCTCAAAAATAAAACTGAGGCAGGCTACAAGCTTGAACAGAGCCAGCTATGTATATACCACACACAGTATGGAAATCAAGGTTCTATATTTCTGAGGAAGAACATTGTCAATGTAATGTTTTCACACCTGTGAAATGGCTTGTCAAGTCAAAAAATTGTTGCTCATACATGCACAATTAAATTTACTCTAAAAATTGGCCGAACTTTAAGGAAATCAAATCATGTTCATTATGTATTCAACTATAATAGCTTTTTCTGATGAGAAGTTTTTATCGCATTATGACAACATACATTGATAGACCTTTTCCATAGTCTTGAAGATAAGCAATAAACATGCAACTATCATAGCTTTTTGTAATGAGAAGTTTTATAGCATTATGACAATACATTGACACAACATTGAAGATAAGCAATAAAGTTATATAAAATTGCACACTGTATGAACAGCACCAAATCAACGGGATGGAAAAAGTTAAAAACTGAATATTAAAAATAATACCTTTGCCTTTAGTGCATCAATAACAGCAGCTCGAGCTGTGAAACGTGGCATTCCTTCAAATTGTGGGCCTCCATTTTCATTTATGTTCCCATCGTCAGTGAAAATATTGATAAATTCAAGGTTATGCCGTTTTCCAGCCTTGAAGTCCTCGGTATCATGAGCTGGTGTGATCTGCATACAGACAGCAACGAAACAAAAATATTGGTTAGAGTGGCGCTAATTGCCGAACATAATTAGTGCAAATAGTGAACTATGGATCAAGATATTCAAACCACCTCTTCAGGTGAGCATACCTACCTTTACAGCACCAGTACCGAAGTTGGTTTTCACTAACTCATCGTCACAAATTATTTCAAGTTTTCGGCCATTAAAGGGATGGATGGCATATTTTCCATGCAAATGCTTGTATCTTTCGTCCTGAGAATGAACAGCTATCGCAGTATCACCGAACATTGTTTCTATTCTTGTTGTTGCAACGATAATTTCACCTAACCCTTTTTCCAGAGGATAGGCAAAAGATATCAAAACACCAAACTGAACTGGGGTGTTATAACCAGGGACCTCTAACAGAGTCTCTTCCTTAAGTTCCAAATAGTCAACCTGAAAAACAGGGATTGAAATGTAAGATATTATGCTACATTCCTACACGCATGAAAGGAAACAAACTGTCCAGCATAGGCAAAATTGCACGTCTCATGCACCTCAATATCAGAAATTGCTGTACGAAGTGTGCAATCCCAGTGCCCAAGACGAATATCCCTGTAATTTGATAAATCATCCAAGAGGTGATAAAGTAATATGAGAGGATTCCACATAACATAGGCTGAGCTAACTCATGAGCTCAGCAGAACCATGATACAAAAAATGACAACACATTCCATTATGGAAAACTGACCTATATATTAAACCTTCCTTGTATAGCCTGACAAAAGCTTCTGTTACAGCTTTTGATCTCTGCGAATCCATTGTAAAACACTGAAAACAGACAGGGATATTAAGAGTTAGAAACAAAACAATACATTGTTCCGACATAAATGTTACTTAGCTAAAAAAGATGCATCAGGAAAGAACTTTACTTCGCGTGACCAATCGAGCGAGGCTCCAAGCGTACGTAATTGTCTCAATATGGTTCCACCATACTGATCTGTCCAGTTGTGGACCTGCCAAAATGATAATTGGAAAATGGAGAGAAAATGTGAAAATCAAGCAGCAAACTGAAGTATGGGATGGTACTGAACCAAACAGTTGTCGTTAATTAAGTTAACAAGGCAATTCATTTCATGGCACTGAAAGTTTTGGTGTCTCATTGGCAGTGAGCTGCCTTCTGTAACCTCATGACGCAAAAAAAAAAAAAATCAAAATTTGTACTGTTATACAGAGAACTTCCCCTTGAATTGCACAAAAGTCAATAGACTACTAAACTGGAGAAAAATCACTTATCAATATGATTATTTGCTTCGTTAACAAACACGAGCTCATTACTGGTGAGACAATATGAAGGGTCAGAAATCAAGTGCTTACCTCAGATACAAATTTCTCACGCCCTAGATCATGCCTAGACAGCTTTCTATCACGCATGAGCTTCTTTTCCACCACCACCTGATATGGAGGGAACATTTTTTGTTAGATGAATATTGCTACAGTAAAACATAGCAACAAAGGATCAGTCAGAAACTTAGATAACAATCAATAACCAACATAATGTTTGAGTTGATGTCCATCTGAAGTCAGGCTAATAATAGTATCAGGCTGCGTGCAACAGCAAAAATGTAACTCTTGCAGAAGATAGATTCTGGGGCCTTAGGACCTAGTAATAGTATACATGCTCTATGCATTGAAATTTATCTTATCAGCCAACGTGAAGCATACAAGACCTGTGTAGCTATGCCAGCATGGTCCATCCCAGGAACCCACAAAGCATTATAACCTGACATCCTCCGCCAGCGAATCATAGCATCCTGCATTGTTGTCAATGCGAACAAACAAAAGAGGATGAACACGAATACTTAATAAGTTGATAGGTATAAAAAAATATCAGCATAGATAGTCACTACCTCAATAGCCACAGTAATTGCATGGCCTATGTGAAGGGCTGCAGTTACATTTGGGGGTGGCAGGACCTGCAAATAAGTATTTAGTTCTTTTCATTCATGTGTATTGCCAAGGTAATAAGAAGAGCCATACTTAATCAACATCATGTGTACATCTCCTACATAAGATTTACTATGTCTATATGAACAATTTACATGGTGATGGTGATGAGCAAACACTTACTCTGAATACAACCATGTACCCTTGGGGTTATGGAGGGACTTACCATCACGAACGGTGGCTTTGAGCTTGCCGCATCTGGTACAAAATACTGTGATGATTCCCACCAAGTGTACCATCTACATACATGACAATAAGAGAAGGCATGACCATGAATTCCAAAAGTTCTGATGGTGTGATTCGTTTTGTTTTAGGAAACTGATGGCATGATGATTCATTAGAGTGAAAAAGGCAGCATACGATTTCTCGACAGCAGACGGGCTATATTGTTTGGCCATCTCAGAAGCAAGCAGCTTCTTCTGTCCGGCAGGTGTATCCGGGTCAACGAAATCCTCAGGATTCTCGCAGGTTGCACCTTTCTTCTTTTGCTTCTTGTCGCTTCTCTTGGCTCCATCAGACGGTTCTTGGGCCTGTATACAGAGTACAGACATACAAAATCACACCAGTCAATTAAACAGAGCCTCTCCTCCAAAATAGAGCAAGGAGTTAGCGTCGCCAGCCGCCACCTGCTGGAGCCTGGCCGCCTCCTTCTGCTTCGCCTTGAGCTTCTTCTCCTCCTTCTCTTTGGCCTGTCACACAGAACAAGCTCGACCTGTGGGTAAAGTAGCAGAAAGCAAAATCGACTGGAGTATTCCCCTCCTCCATGGGGAAGAGCAGAGCACAGAACCAAATTATAACAACAAGTACCTTGTGTTCTTTCTTCATCTTCCTTTCCAAATCCTTCTCGTCAAGCGGCTGCGCACGCAGCAAATGATTCAGTTCAGACCAAAGCAACAGGCGGGACGCGGTGGTGCGCGATTCCCCCAAATTAAGGCCAGGTCAAATTACAATTTACAAGCCAAATTCATAGAATCACCGCGCTTAACCCCCAACGAATCATACTCTAGATGGTCACACCTCACAATCGGCTAATCAGCCCATGGACAGGATGTGTGCGTGCAACCCCAAACCCAAAATCCCGCGGGAAAGAGAAGCGAGCTAGGGCTGCGCGACCAAAATCTCGAGGGAGGCGTGGAACGGGGTGGGGGCGTTACGCACCTGAGTCACCTCCTCCATGGCGCCGCGCGGATCGAGCTCTCCGCGCTAGCCGGCGCCCGATGTAACAACTCGAATATTTTGTTTCGTCTATAGTTCGTCCAATTCAAGTTTTAGCGCGCGTTTTCTTGAGTCAAGTCGGGACACTAAAAATAGCCCTCGATCAGAACACTAGCTTGGAATCCAAGTCGGGTACAAACTTGACAGCCAAGTTTCGTGTGCTCTGAACCAAAACTGACTTGCGATGTCCGTGGCTTACGCGGAAAAGGAGGAGAACAAGATACAAGCTACAAAGTGGAAACAATGGCGAATTATTAATCTCGGCTTGTTGGATTATAATGTCCCATTAATCTAACTAGCTTTTGTCTTCATATGACCAACTTTATCTTGCGTGGTTAGCATTTTGTCATAGATTACAACATGTGTTAATATATAATCAAATTCTTATGACGACTTGACGAGGGACCATAGTCCAGCGTTGAGATAGGAATTCTTCTACTCAGCGGATCGGGTTTGTAATTCAACGAAACCAAAATACATGTTAGAAATTCAGCATCCGAGCAGCAAAGATGAGTTTCTTGATTAAAATGTCCTTTTGCTAATTCCCAATCGGCTCCTTCATACTCCCTCCGTTTTTTAATATAACATGTTTTAGGTGTTACACATGTTTTCTAGATACAAACTCATGCCTAAAACTATGTATATTATGCTGAATCGTTGAAGGTGTGTACCTACCAAATTAATTCTGAAATAATCTTTTATCAAGAGAAACAGAGGACCATACATACAGAAGGTTGACATTGACTAAAAGTCTAGAACAATAATAAATAACCGAACTGTCATGCTGCACCCACTGTTAGACCTTAAAAGGTAAAATATGATATGATAACCTAAAAGAGAGCCATCCAGGCAAAGCTTTAAGGTCTTGGTGCTACAAGATAATGCACAATTCATCTATAGTTTTTTTCTGATTTGTGACATGTAAACCACTAAGCCTATAACCTATGCTAGGGTTGGCAGAAATGAAACGAGCAATATTGAGTGCTATCCAAACAGAGGACAAATAAATTTGGGGGCAGGTTACTTACATTTAACAAAAATATGCTCTTGCGTCATTGATTAAAACCATATGCTCCATATTGCATAAATATCTGACACTGTAGACAATTTGGTTCAGGAAAGGAGCAAAACTATAAGGTCAAATACAGTTCAACAAAAAGAGAGATATTTTTGTAGCAACAGAACTATTCATGATTAGTTCCTGTCCAACTTCATTATTGCATTTGCATAAATGATTATGGTATACAACATACATTTCCGCACTTTGTCACTAAATAAGTAACCCTACACGAAATGTGACACGCGAAGTATATAACGATTATAGTGCAACTGGTTTCACATGAACTCCCTTATGATCTCTCTTTCTGACTAGGAAAAACAATCACAAACAACTCTGAATTTTAGTACAGGGCCTTTCACTCATCTCAGCATCTTTTATATCCTCCAAATCTCGATAACAAATGAAGATATTGGCCCTTCTTTTTCATGTACTTAATGACATTGTTAGCTTCAGAATCCTTTCCTGCATTTCGTAATCTAGACACTAAAGAACTATACACTGAGAAATTTGGTGTGCATCCGTGCAGGTCCATGTCCTTCAGCATAGAGCAAGCTTTATCAAACTCCCCTACTATGCAAAGCCCGCGTATCATTGTGTTGTACGTGTACACATTCGGAAGCTTCCCTCTCACCACCATGTCATCAAACAACTTCTGAGCTTCCTCAAATTCTGCCACTGCCACGTAGCCTGTGATCATAACAGTGTAGCAGACAGTATCCGGTTCACACCCTTTCTTCACCATCTCGTCAAAGAAATACTTGCAAGCTTCTAAGTTACCGGCACGGCTAAGACCATCTATCAAGTTTGTGAAATGGAGCACACTCGGTACACAGCCAACATCACTCATATAGTTCAGCAAATTGAGAGCTGCAAGTGGTTTGTCTCCTTTACCAAGCACATGAAGCAAGAGATTGTAAGTATGAAGGTCAGGCGTAAGCCCATTTTTTCCCATCTCATCAAGTAACCTATGGAACTGATCCAACTTCCCGAGCAAATACTTTGCACGCATAACCACGTTGTATGTCAATACATCAGGCGTGTATCCCTCCACGAGCATCTTCTGGTGAACCCATTCAATCAGAGAGTACTGTTTTATCGTCAAGAGCGTGTGCAATATCGCATTGAACGAAGTCCTGAACGGGCGGTAGTTGAAGCTACCTGACTTGATGAACCTTTCCACCAGCCTCCGCCTCAACCCGGCCTGCCCACAGGTGCATATCAAAAGGTGGAATGTACGGGCAGAGACAGGCAGACCCTTCTCCGTCATCTCCTCAAGCAGCCGCCGCATCGCCTTAACCTCCCCGCACTGGGCAAAGACCTTCATGACGAGGTTGTACATGCTCGTGGTATGGTGGAACCCCTCCTGCTGCCCTGCCCACAGAAAGAACTTGTATGCCAGCCTCGGGTACCTCTCGCGGTTGACACTATCAACAGAGACAACAAACCTGAACATCACTTCTGTGACCAGCTTGCTGGTCACCCTCAGGTTCATTTCGTCGAGCGCCTGGCGGGCACTGAACCCCGGGCCGTCCTGCAGCATAATCTTAAGAATCCTATCTGCCAGCCTCAATTCCTCGCGGGGAATCCTCCCGGAACCGGAACCGGAAGACAAATTTTCGGCATCATCGTCGTCGCCCTCCGCCTGGCCGGGCGGGGGCTGGGGCGGCGGAATCCGGAGAAGCACTTCGGGCGGGACAGGGCCAGCATCTAGGCCCACCTCGCCCGCTCTCTCGTCGATGCGTCCATCCTCCTGCTGCCCAGTGCTGCGCCCCTCGACCCCATTTCTTGAATGGTCGCCGCATAGGCGGCGCGATTGCAAGAAGAACCGGGCTGCTCGGAGGGGAGGTGCGCGAGCGCCCGGGATCATAAGGAGGCGCCGCTCAGGAGCTCGCGCGAACGCATCTCCCGCGAGCGACAGCGGGAGAGTGTGTGGGAAGCTTCGAACTGCAGTGGCAGGAAGCGCGGCTTCAGCTCGATCTGGTCTGGGTTGCGGTGTTTGTGGGGAAGAGGAGGCGGGAGCGGCGGCGCCAAAGAGGAACACGAGGAAACGTCGAAACCTTTTTTTCTTTCAGGAGAAGGAAACGTTGAGGCGTTGCCGCCGATACGCTCGTGACAGATTGGGCCTAAGGTTTTGGTCTTAGTATAAGCCCACTACAGGCCGACTTTACATGGAATTCCTAGCTCGAGGCTGGCGTTAGCGCCACGTAAGGATAGCGCGAACCGTTTTCTGGGCCGGCCCAATTATTCAGCGCGTCTTCATTTTCTTCCCCACGCCCGCACCTTCCTGTGCGTTCATCCCTAACCCCGATGTCTGGGATCCGATTCCCCGACCCCTGATCGGCGTCGCCCTCGGCTTCTCGGCTTTGCAGAGGCCGCGATTTCTTTCCAGATCTCGCCCCCCAGCAGCGCCCCACTCACGACGCCATGCTGCCGATCCAGCCTGTGACCGCCGGGGACAACCAAGGCGGCGCCACCGCACAAGCTCGTCTCCCGGAGGGATGCTCCTGCCCACAAGCTGCTGCCGCCTCCCCAACATTGTGCTGCCCTCAATGCTCCATGTTACGTCTCAAACGTATCTATAATTTCTGATGTTCCATGTTTTGATATTATACCAATTGTTACATGTTTTATATACACTTCATAGCATTTTTATACATTTTCTGCGACTAACCTATTAACAAGATGCCACCGTGTCAGTTCTTGTTTTCTGCTATTTTTGTATTCCAGAAAAGCTAGTCTAGAAATATTATCGGAATTGGACGAAACTTGAAAAGAACCTCCTATTTTCCAACACGTACACGGAGTCCAAACGAGAGACGGAGGGGAGCCACGAGGCAGCCACACCATGGGCCGCGCGGCCCCCCTGCCGCGCCGTGGGATGGTGTGGGCCCCACGGGCGTCTCCAGCCGCCGCCCTTTCGCCTATTTATTCCTCCCGACGCGAAAACACTAAATACCCGACTCATTATCCACGAAAAGTTCCAGAGACGCCGCCGCCGTCAACCCTAGCTCGGGAGGGTTCAGAAGCTCTTCCCGGCACCCTGCCGGAGAGGGGAATCATCACCGGAGGGCTCTACATCACCATGCCTGCCTCCGGAGTGATGCGTGAGTAGTTCATCCTTGGACTACGGGTCCATAGCAGTAGCTAGATGGTTGTCTCTCCACTTTATGCTATCATGTTTAGATCTTGTGAGCTGCCTATCATGATCAAGATCATCTTATTGTAATGCTACATGTTGTATTTGCTGGGATCCGATGAATATTTAATACTATGTTAAGTTGATTATCAATTTATCTTATATGTTATTTATGATCTTGCATGCTTTCCGTTACTAGTAGATGCTTGGCCAAGTAGATGCTTGTAACTCTAAGAGTGAGTATTTATGCTAGATAGTGGGTTCATGTCTCCGGTAATCTGGGAGAGTGACAATAACTTCTAAGATTGTGGATGTGTTGTTGCCACTAGGGATAAAATAACCGATGCTTAGCTTAAGGGTGCGCCGTTAGGTCTAATGCATTTGTTTACATTACGCACATTACTTAATGCGATTATCCGTTGCTTGCAACTTAATACCAACGGGAACTCGGATGACAACCTGGAGGTGGATCATTAGTCATAGACGCTGTTGGATAATGGTCTATGTATTTTGTCGTAATGCCCACATGAATATCATTGTAATCATCATGTCATATATATGCATTGTCATGCGCTCAATATTTTGTCAATTGCCCAGCTGTAATTTGTTCACCCAGCATGTTAGTTATCTTTTATGGAGAGACACCACTAGTGAACTGTGGACCCCGGTCTATTCTTTTACACTGATAATACAACCAACTACAAACATTGTTCCTTTACATTCTCTGCAATTTACTACTGTTTTCCACACCATACGTTTAATCCTTTGTTTTCAGCAAGCCGGTGAGATTGACAATCTCACTGTTTCGTTAGGGCAAAGTAGCTTGATTGTGTTGTGTGCAGATTCCACGTTGGTGATCGAGTAACGACGCCACCAACAACCTTCAGAAGTGATTTCTTACTCCTACTGATCGATTAAACCTTGGTTTCATACTGAGGGAAACTGCTGCTACACTGCTTCATACCTTCCTCTTGTGGTCTCCCAACGAACGTGCGATCCACGTCATCAAGCAACTTTTTCTGGCGCCATTGCCGGGGAGTGGAAGCACTTCGGTTCAGAAATCTCCTTACTTCCCCTTCCACACGTGATGCATGTAAAATGTATACATGAACTTTGCACTTTATTCACTCATATTCTAATCATATTTGCATCATATAAGGGTTATACCACTATTATTTAATGATTTTAGGAAATAAAATAATTGTTTCCTATTTTTATGGAATTAACCCTGCGCAGGCAGAAAACCCATAGTCCCCTGGCATTTCACGAAGGGAGCGCCGCAAAAACACAGAAACACCGAAACGGAGATCAGGAGCTGCAGATTGGAGGGGGAAAACTCCGGCGGGGCGCTGCCGGTGTGGTCTCCATCCTCTCCATCGACTTCTCCACCGTCTCCATGATAAAGAGGGAGTAGTCCACCTCTGGACTATGGGTTTGTGGAAGTAACTTATGTATCTCTCCTCTCTTGAGTTTCACTAATTAGTACCGTATGAGCTGCTGAACATGATTACGGTCATATTTGTAATACCTATGTGGTGGATCTTTCTATGAGTTAATATATGTTTGAGATTGCAATGTTTGTTTCAGTTATGAGTATAGATGCATATTATGTACCCCGTTCTTGTCTACTTGTTGTGATCAAGCATGTTTATGAGAGCGTGTGTGGGGGAACATGTGCATTAGTTGGAGTAACGAGGAGTGGTGAGTGCGGTAAGCTGACAACTTAATATCGCGATCCACTTGGGTGTTTACCTTACTTTGTTACCTCACTAGGGATAAACAAAAATACCATGATGCAAGGGTTGAGGGTGACCAAGCTTCTTCCTGTGACTAGATCCAGCATGTTCTTATTTTCACTTCATGTCATGAAACTTATTGCTATACTCTGAGTCATCTTAATTACTGAGGTGTTATGATTTGGTTCGCATCTTGGTGGAGTATAAGAGAGACTAATAACCAAAAGGTCTCTATGTTAGGACGTGATGCCCATATATCTAAGTAAATTGTTATCAAACTTTGTGTTGCAATCTCATATGTTAATTCTGTGTGTGTTCCATTGTCTGCCACTTTATAAAGAGAGAGTGCATTTGTGAAACCATAAACCCCGGTCCATTTTTAATCATAAGAAACACCTTTCCAACACCACATACCACTTTTCTATTTTCAGCCATCATTAAATCCGAAAATACAAAAATACTTTTCATCTTGCATACATCATTAAAAAACCCAAAAATATCATTTACCATTGCATCCACCACCATTGCATATATTATTTCCTGTTTGCATTGCATAACTATCTTGATATCATTCTTACACCTTGTGCTTGACAACCACAGGTGAGGTTGAGGACCAAAACATTTAACTTTGTTTTGTAGGTAACCAAAAGAAGGATAAGAAGATATATCTTCACTACTGATTTCCCAAGAGTTCGATATTAAACCCTCCAATCACCCCTCGTGGGGAAAACAAGTCTTCCACTACTACACACTCTGCACTTGGAGTCTCAACCTAACCCATTTACTTTTCACGCAGGTAACCACGCGAAGGGCTAGTAAGTGTTTTCTGGCGCCGTTGTGGGGTAACTACGTGAAGGGCTATCAAGACTGTTTTCTGGCGCCGTTGCCGGGGAATCATAGCTGAGAGATTTATCCAAGGGTGTGCATCATCGCATTCATCTCACAACGAAGTCAACTTCACCAACTTGTGCTAACACCTAAGCTTGGGGAGGTTGCACCTACGTGAGCACCATCTTATCGATCTTTACTTACAAAGCAATTTATTTGTTTTGTTAGTGTTATTGCATATCATATTCCGCTTGCATATTTATTTTCAGTTTTGCATAACAAAATAAAAAAATACATAAAAACTTGCTATCATGGTTCTTGGAAACAAACAAGGAGGGAGTTCTCTAGGGAATTCGGTTTCTAGTTTTAAACAATATCATGGAGAAACATTAAAAGATGCTTGGGTAAGAATTAATAGGATGTACTATGAAGATCCTACACCTTGTGAAGATGAAAAGCTAAATCTCTATTTCTATTATGGGATAGACCCATGGTATCAAAGTGCTTTAGATGGGGCTACAGGTGGAAGTTTTGTCTTGTCAACACCACCTTGTGCAGCCATGACTCTTAGAAGAATTTTTGGTAGCTTTGTGGGTAGCAAGAAAAAGTTGGAGGACACCACAATAGCACTTGCTTCATCAAAGGATAAATTTGAAACTAAGTTAGAAAAGCTACCTAGTAAGGAAGATTTGAACAACTAGTTTCTTATTCTGAAAACATTATTCCAAAAATAAACAATGAGTTGGTTAATGTTATGCATATGTCGAGGTATTGGTAACGCGGAACTACTATATGGATTCATACGTACCGTAGAAGTGGTGGGGAAGAACGTAGAGGGTTCCAGTGACGGGATTGCACACACGATCTTACCCAGCTTCGGATCTCTCGACGGTGGCGAGATCCTACGTGCTGCTATAATTCACTCAAGGAGAATATGTGTACAGGTTACAATGAGATTGTATGTGTGCCCTAAGGCTGCTGGAAGGCTGGCTTATAAAGGCGCCAAGCCTTCCCCTACAAGGAAAGTCTTAACCGACATAGATCACGAGTCCTAGACTAACACGGTAACAAACCCTAACTTGCTCCCTAAGGCGAACGCAGCCAGGCCTTCGTCTTGGACTTCACTAAGCCAGCCCAGAGCTTATCCTTGCGCCTAAGCCCATGAGGCCTTCTCCATTAAGCCCTCCGGCTTTATCTGATGGGCCTCCTTGGTGGGCCAGGTTTTATCCACCGTGGCAGGTATACCCGTTCGGCATAACCTCCACAGTAGTCCCCGGAAAGGTTTAAGTTCTTCGTTTGCCGTCTTTGTGAAACACGGGCTTTCGCCTTTGCGCAAGGCGGACAGAAGAGCTTGGAGCATTCCAAAATGAGACATTCAGTCTGCCTTAAGGATTAAGCCGAACTCTCCTGCACTTTGAACAATCTGGCAGAAAGATTCTGTCAGCGTCGAGTCTTGTCATGACGTCACCGCAGTCAAAGCCAGTCCACGACAGTTTGGACAAGCAAAGAGACGTTGTGACGCCATTACTGCTATTTTTCCGCACACGATCTCCGAGGCGTGCGGGAAAGATGCCCACTATCTGACCGTTGCGGGACGCGTGGCGAAAATCACGCGGACGTTCACCGCACTAATCGCGGCGCACGGCCCCCATAAAAGGGGAACTGATTTTCTCCATCTGGTTCATTTCCCTGTTCATCGTCCTCCTGCGCCCATCCCATCTGAACTCCGGCGAGCTCCACCACCACCACCTGCGCACCCACCCATGGAGAGCTCCGATGCGACCGCGGAGCGGCAACGGCGGCGGCGTCGGCGCGACGGGACAAGATCTGGCCATGAGGGATCGAGCACCGCGGATGCATCTGCATCTCGCGCGGCAGCGGCGACAAGTTCTGCGGCCACCTCCATCGAAGCAGAGAAGAATGCCCAGCCCTCCGATGAGGGCGATGCGGCGGAGGCAGAGGAGGAGGGAGAGGAAGCATCATCCCGCAACTGGGCAGCTTCCACCATCACCGACGCGGACCTCACGCAGCTGCAAAAGGAGGGCATCCTCCCACCAAAGGAGAACTGCCACTGGCGGTCAGCGTACGGCCACCCTGCTCCAGATCCCGCCGGCGATGAACGAGTGCTCCTCGTCTCACATCTCCTTCCGGTTTGTCTTTGCCTCCGCATCCTTTTTTCCAATCTGTCTTAGACTACTATGGCCTTCAGCCTCATAGCGTAGGCCCCAATAGTATCTTGTACATAGCTGGCTTTATGGCTTATTCGAAGGATACTTAGGCATAGAGCCCAGCTTAGAATTCTTCAAGTACTGCTTTACTGCAAGCGCCAAACAGAGAAGGAAGAACTGCTTTCCTTAGGAACAGTTAGCATCAACCTTCGTAGAGGCAGAGACTGGTATCCTAAGGCGCCAAAAATAGATTCCATTAAAGGCTGGAATAGCTCCTTCTTCTACTGCAAAGACATGGCGCCAGTAGGCAAAGACATAGGACTTCCTCGCTTTTCTCCTTTGCCTGCGGAGCCCCGCCTTTCTTGGGGCGAGAAACCACTGAAGGTCCTTCCTGACAACCTCCGTCGCATGCAAAGGCGGATTGAGTACTTGACAAAGACTGCTGTGCCCAAACTCACGGGCGCAGACACCATCCTATGTTGGTTGTCAAGGCGAATCCAGCCTTTGAAAGATCGCAAAGGCTCTTATGCCACTACACGGACCAGAAGAAAGATCCCCTCCGTGTTAGTGAGAGCGACCTTACGCACGACGCCCTCGTGTATCGCTTTAAGAGGATTGCCAAGGAAAGGATCCAGCTCACAGAGCAGCGTCCTATGTACACAGCCGCCAACCCGGCTCCCAAGGTAAGGCATTTACCATCACTGTTTTTATACTTCCACAATGTTTGCCTTACTAACACCACTTTTGATTTCAGCTCGCCCTTTTGCCGGATAATCTGCTGGCTCCTTTGTTTTACGTGCCTGAAGCGGCACCCGAGCCCCAAAGACTCGGAAACGAAAGGCTTCAGGAGCTACTGCAGCAACTTCAGCAGCAGAAAGGCGGAAGCGTGAGAAAGCCATCCCTGTTAACGCCGAAGTGCTCGACATTGAGGACGATGAGGATGCGGCCTTCAATGCTCCAGTACAGAAGTAAGCCGAACCTCAATTTCTTTAGTAAGGCGAACAATGTCTATGAATGTTATCTTATTTTGTATGTGATTTGCAGGATCAAACCAACTGCACCTCTCAAGAGGAAGAAAGTAATTTCTTCCAGGCAAAGGAAGACTGAGCCTTCTCCGGCCATCGCTCCCCCCACCCCTCCGTTCAACAAGAGACACCCCAGGCCCATCTGAAGATCATCATATAGATCTGGACCATCCGTCTTACCTGATAAGACGGAAACTGAAAAGTTGGCCAGGGCTGCCGCTGCTGGGAAGGCGGCAGTAATTCAGTCAGAAGAGCCGAACGAGCCCATTACTCGTGAGGCTATCCGCAACATGGTGAAGCAAGAGCTCTTTGACGACGAGGGGTACATCTTACCCAACATCGCCGCCATGCTTGCCGATGAGAAGGAGCGCAACGAGCCGCCTCCGAAGCTAAGGCCAGTTGGTCAGACATTGACCATCTTGAACCTGGAAGATAATTGTGACGAGCTGTACGTCACAATGAAGAAGAGCTACAAAGCCTTGAAGGCCATGATGCAGGTAAATATTCCGTCTTTATGTACATACTAGTCCCCGGGCATTACGTTGTGCTTTGACTAAGCCGACGTAATGGCCTTTCTTTAATGTTGATAAAGACTCAGTCCCCAAGCCCATTGTAGCTGTACCTTACTGTCTTTACCTTTTTACTTACTACTACCCTTGCCTAGCAGAGCAGTGAGCAACTTACATGCGATCTATGGTACTCACTGAGTAACCAAAGGCAAGTGCTCAAGCAAGCCGTCGCCGAAAATAAGGCGAACAAAGGTAAATGTTGTTCTTTCACATGCGTTGTGACTTTAGTTCTTTTAAGGCATAAGATGCTCAACACATGCAATGTGTTTTTGCACAGCTGTTGTGGCGAAGGCGAAACAGATCGTCAGCGAGACTGGCGATATAGAAGTTGTGAGGCGGGAAAATGCCGCCTTGTTTAAGCAACTGGAGGAGAACCGAAAGACGGCCGAGGCCAATCTTAAAGCCGTCCAAGACAGCGCGCTGCAGAACAAGACAATGAAGGCAGAACTTCTGAAACTGCAGCGACAGGCTGAAAAGGATGGGCTCCTAATCCAGAGCTTACAAGGTCGTCTTGAACGCCAAGCTGATGAGAGCACCGCCATTGACGAGAAACTGCTAAGTAAGCCTCTCTTCTTTTACTTCTCGCATTTTCTGTCACTTTTCGCCTTTATTCCAACACTTCAGTACGCCTTAACTTTTTCCATTCCTCCCTTCCTCAGTTCCAGCTGGGTTTGGGGAAAGGCTTACCTCTGAGACGCGCCTGGAGCTTATCTTGGAGTGTGGCGAAATTGTGTCAGGGCTGTATGCTGCGGGAAGAGACGTTGTCGCCAACATCTTCCCAAAACAGCTGCCCCAAGTGACAAACACCAGCAACTTGCTGCCACTTCTTCAGAACTGCGTCCCAGAGGTGGTGGAGCGTCTTCGCTCAGCAGCTAGAGGCGGAGCAAAACTTGCTCTAGGACTTGTTCGCGGCCACTACCCCGAAGTCAACATGTGGCGCGTTATCAAGTGTTTCCCAGCCAAGGACAGAGACGGCAACGAGCTCGTCAAAGAAAAGGTCTATGCCTCTGTCTCTGGCTTTGCCTCAGCCGTTGCTGAGATGGTAGACTTGTCTATCTTCTTCTCCAAGAAGCCTGTGCCTCCCCGTCCTGACGACGTGTCTGATGACGAAGCCGAAGCACCCACCACTGGCAATGGCGATGAGTCAGAAGACGGAAATGAAGAAGAAGAAGGCGAGTCTGAAGCTACGCTGGATCCATCCAAGTCCCCTGCGTCTTCGCCTCCTCAGTCCCCTGCATAAGATGCAGGAAAAACTTTGCATTAAGCGTGTCATGAAAGATGGCACAAAAGACTTGTTAAGTTATGTTTTGTAATGGCAGGAGCCTTTTTATCTGTTGAACATGTTTGTTTTGCGACGCATGCACTTATTTTTAAAAGGCTTGCAAACTATGCTCCTTATCCGTCTTTAAGTTTTCTGGCTTATATGCTTTAGCCTTTTCGTATGCTGGCAGAACCTAAGGCACGGAACACTTCGCTGGCAACAGGGTTAGTAACCAAACTGTTTAAACACAGAAACGGCGCCGGCTTTTGGTGCGTAAAGCATCTACTAAGACAAGCCAGCATATAGCGATCAGATAAATACTCTTAGACGGACGCAATTTTAATTTTTGTAAGGCCTTAAGGCAAAAGCATCATGTGAGTAACCACAAGCACGGAGCCAATTCGGGTTAACATTGATATTTTTATCGAAATATATGATCAAATGGAAATAAAAGACGGCGAGAACTCATGCATAAAAATAATTGAGGGAACCAAAGACTTTTATTTCATAATCATATATGGTGTGATTACAATAGAATTGCTAAGTGTAAAAAGGACGTAGCTGCTCAATGTTCCAAGGACGTTTCGTCTCCTTGAGCACTGCTTCTTCGTTCCTTTTCCTTTTGCGGCCTCTTTTCTTCTTCTTCTCGATATCACGGAGGTCCACAAGATAATATGCCCCGTTCTTAAGCGCTTTGCTGATAACGAAGGGTCCTTCCCATATGGGAGATAGTTTGTGCTCCTTTTGCTGAACAAGGCGAAGCACCAAATCGCCTTCCGAAACGATCTCCGTCTTACCTTGCGACTGTGGTAACGCCGCATGTTCTGCTGATAAATGGCGGAGCGCTGAAGCGCTATCTCACGCTCTTCTTCGAGAAGGTCTAAGCCATCCTGTCTGGCTTCTTCTGCGTCTGCTTCAACGTAGGCTGTTACACGAGGTGTGTCGTGCAGGACATCTGTTGGGAGTACCGCTTCAGCGCCATATATGAGAAAGAAAGGGGTATAGCCTGTTGCGCTGCTTGGAGTTGTGCGTATGCTCCATAAGACAGCAGGTAATTCTTCTACCCATGCTCCAGCTGCTCTATGCAAAGGCACTTCTAATCTTGGCTTTATTCCCTGTAGATTATACTGTTGGTTCGCTCAACTTGGCCATTCGATTGTGGATGAGCCACAGATGCTAAGTCCAAACGAATACCAACTTCACCACAATACTTTGCCAGTTCTCCTACGGCGAAGTTTGTCCCATTGTCCGTAATGATACTGTGGGGACGCCAAATCTCGTTATAACCTCAATGACGAACTTCTTGGCTGTTGCCCCATCAAGCTTTTTTATGGGCTTAGCTTCAACCCACTTGGTGTATTTATCCACCGCAACTAAGAGATGTTTGACGCCGCCTCGCGCAGTCCTGAATGGACCTACCATGTCCAGTCCCCAGACCGCAAATGGCCACGTGATTGGAATGGTGCGCAACTCCTGGGCTGGCATCTTTGGTTGTCTTGCATACTTTTGGCACCCAACGCATTTCTTGACGAGTTCTTCTGCGTCTTGCTTTGCTGTGAGCCAGTAGAATCCATGCCTAAACGCTTTGGCGACAATTGCTCGAGCAGAGGCATGATGACCGCAACATCCACCATGGATCTCTTCTAGTATCTCCTGTCCTTCTTCCGGCAAAACGCATCGTTGATATATACCTGTGGTACTCCTCTTGTATAGCTCTCCATTTATTATTGTGTATGCCTTAGCTCTGCGCACAACTTGCCGCCTTAATACTTCATCCTCTGGCTCTTCCTTGTTAAGGAGGAAATTTATGTAGGGCTGTGTCCAGTCTGGCTTCATTTTCCTCCCTTTTGATATGCTTGACTTCTAAGCCGATAAAACACCGACCAAACTCGTCTACCGTGCGTCGGTATTCAGCCATTGTAGGGCTCTTCGCGTCCCATGCCCCTTCTAATTGTTGAACAACGAGGTCTGAATCGCCATAGCACAAAAGACGGCTAATGCCCAAATCCTTTGCGACGTGCAATCCATGCAACAGAGCCTCGTATTCTGCAACATTATTAGTGGCATTGAAGTGTATCTGCAAGACATAGCACATCTTGTCTCCTTTAGGGTTCTTCAGTACCACGCCAGCTCCCGATCCCTGCAACATTTTGGAGCCGTCAAAGTGCATAACCCAATATTCTCGTCAGGGAGGGGAAGTTCATCCATTGCTTGTCCAGTCTGCGATGAAATCAGCTAAGACTGGGATTTGATGGCTGTACGTGGCTTGTACTGGATGTCGAAGGCTGCCAATTCAATTCCCCACTTAGCCACACGTCCAGTGGCATCGGTGTTGTTTATAATGTCACCCAATGGCGCCTTACTGACTACCGTGATTGGGTGCTCTTGGAAATAATGGCGTAATTTTCTGGCTGCGAAGAAAACTCCATAAGCCAGCTTCTGATAGTGAGGGTATCGTTGTTTGGATTCGGAGAAGACTTCGCTGATATAATATACCGGCCTTTGTTCCGGTAGCTCCTTTCCTCTTCCTTTCGCTCAACAACAACCACTGCACTAATAACTAGGTTGGTAGCCGCCATGTAAAGTAGCATCGGCTCTTGTGGTAGAGGAGACGCTAATATTGGTGCTGAAACTAAGGCGTCTTTTAACTGTGCTAAGGCTGCATCTGCCTCTTCAGTCCAGACGAACGTCTTAGTTTTCTTCAACAACCTGTATAGGGGTAAAGCTTTATCCCCAGCCTACTAATAAATCGGCTTACAGCTGCTGCAGATCCTGTGAGCCTTTGACATCTTTAAGACAAGTAGGCTTTTTGATGTCCATGATAGCTCGAATCTTTTCTGGGTTAACCTCAAGACCTCTTTCTGAAACAATGAAGCCTAAAAGTTTTCCTGCTGGGACGCCAAAAAAGCATTTTCCCGGATTTAGCTTCATGTTATATTTTCTTAAGTTATCAAAGGTTTCTTGAAGGTCAACGATGAGATCGCCGCGTTTTCGCGACATAACGGCAATGTCATCGACATAAGCGTGAACATTGCGGCCTATTTGATCGTGTAGGCAACGTTGTATGCACCGTTGGTACGTTGAGCCAGCGTTTTTAAGCCCGAAAGGCATAGTTATGTAGCAAAACGTTCCGAAAGGTGTGATGAAGGAAGTCTTAATTTGGTCAGACTCCTTCATCTTAATTTGGTGGTAGCCAGAGTAAGCGTCCAAAAAGCATAGTAATTCAGAACCTGATACAGCATCTACGACCTGATCAATTCGCGGCAATGCGAAGGGGTCTTTAGGACAGGCTTTGTTTAAGCCGGTGAAATCTATGCACATGCGCAAGTCTTTCACGTCCTTCTTAGGTACTAATACAGGATTTGCTAGCCAATCTGTGTGGATAACCTCTCTAATGAAATTAGCGGCACTAAGCCGAGCTACCTCTTTTCCTATTGCTTTCTTCTTCTCTGGACCGAAGCGACGAAGACCTTGTTTTACTGGCTTGGCACCTTTGGCGACATTAAGGCTGTGCTCGGCAAGTTCCCGGGGTACTCCTGGCATGTCTGATGGTGACCATGCAAAAATATCCCGTTGCTCACGGAGGAACTTGACGAGCGCGCCTTCCTATGCGTCACTGAGGTCCGCCTATGTTCGTCGTCTTGCTTGCATGCGTTGTCCAGCACGATCTTCTTCGAGTTTGAGCTGGCCTTGAAAGTGACATCCGAGCGCAAGGAGGCTTCTTACCATCCGGCATTTCATTGGTGTTAACTTCTTTCTTGTACTGCTCCAGCTCTTCCTTGCTGATGACTGCTTCTGCTAAGACGGCGTTTCCTGCTTCGCATTCCTTCGCCTTCTTGAAGTCGCCATTGACCGTGATGACGCCGTTTGGTCCAGGTATTTTGAGCTTGCTGTAGATGTAACACGGGCGTGCCATGAATTTGGCAAAGGCTGGGCGGCCAAAGATTGCGTGATACGCACTTTTGAATTCCACCACCTCAAAGGCAACTTCCTCAGTCCTATAGTTTGTTTCGTCACCGAAGGTGACGTCTAAGACGATTGTTCCCATAGAACTGGCCTGCCTGCCTGGCACTATGCCGTGAAACTTGACTGTGCTATGTTTTAGCTGTGTCTCAGAAAGGCGCATGCGCTTTAAGGTTTCAAGATAGAGGATGTTGATGCTACTCCCTCCATCCATAAGCACCTTAGAAAGCCTGCATTGCTGCACAATTGGGTTTACAACGAGCGCGTAATTCCCTGGGTTCTGTGGAATATGATCAGGATGATCGTTGCGGTCCCATGTAATGGGGTGCTCGGACCAGTTGAGATACTGGGGAACCGCTGGCATAGTGGCATTGAGTTCCCTCCAGGCTGCCTTTTCCTTTTTGGCCGAAGGAGTGGCAAGGAAAGTGACAAGGCTTGTTTCGACCCTTGGAAACTTGTTGCTCCTCTTGTGCTTTGGCTCCTGATCTTCCGGCTCCGAAGCACTTTCCTCGTTGTCCTTCTGCTCTTTCTTGTCTTTACGGTTCTTGCGCTTGAACTGTTTTGCCTTGAAGCCAGCGTCCGGATCCTTCTTGATATCATCGTTAAGGCGGCACTGCCTGTTGGTATGGGTGCATTTGCCAAGCTTGCTATGATGGGCACAAGGTTCATCTTTGATGTCGTCATAGGTGATTTTAATGGGTCTTGACCCTTGACTGTCATCGCTCTTCTTCTGCCATCTGCTAGCCCCGCTCTGGCCACCCTTCTTATTGGCAAAGGCTACCTCCTTTGATGGTCCTGGCGCATCGTTGGCTTCCTTCTTTTTCCGGCTTTGATTGTTGTTTCGCTTTTCCGGGTTAACAGCTATGTCCATGCGCAGATCGCCGTCGTCAGCTCGAGCGTCGTCTTCTGCTGCAGCGTAATTGTTCGCGCTGTCTAAGAGCTCGCCGAGGTGTTTGATGTTTTGGCTGGCCAACATATATCTCATCATGTTGCCTTTCTTCAGGCTGTTCATAAAAGCATGTATGGCCTGGATCTCAGAAACGTCTTCGCATGCATTCTTTGTCTCTGTCCATCGAGCTATGAAAGCTCTGCTTGACTCCCCCTCCACTTGAGCGCACTTTAGTAGATCTGAGTAAGCCTTTGGACGTTTGTATGTGCATGAGAAGTGTTGCATGAATGTTTTCTGCATGTCTTGCCAATTGTGGATACTCTTTTCTGGCAAAGTGTCGATCCACAACCGGGCTGTTCCCTCCAACATGAGTGGAAGAAAACGTACAGCTGCATTGTAATCACCGTCATTAATACCAACGGCGTGGATGTAATCAGGCAGCCATATGTCCGGTTTGTCAATGCCATTGTACTTGTCCACAATTTTCTTGACATTGCCTAGCGAGGATGGGAGTTGCACCTTGCGAATCGCCGGTCCAAAGCACACAGGGCCCAGGTAAGACTCCTCTTGGCCGCTTTAATCTCATCGAGACGGATGCGGGCGTCTGAGATATGAGTGTTTTCCCTGGCTGGCCCTTTGTTGGATTGGCTACGCCTTGGCTCCTCCTGACGGCTTTGGCGATGAGGGGAGCGGGAGCGAGATCGCCTTTGAGGCGGATCTCTGTTGCCCCTTTTCCTTCGTCTCTTGCCCGTGCTGCGGGCGGAGGTGGCATGTTAAGCCGGTCACTCCCACGCCGTGCGTCCTTCCCCTTGTCTTGATCTCTTTCACGGCGAGGCGGATCATTCTTCTTATGGCGTGTGTTATCCTTTTGCCGGTGGTCGTCCTTGCCTTTGTCACTATGGCGATTGGACCCAGTCTTTGACTCATCCCTGTGCTTGTCAGGAACTTTGTCCTTCCTGGGTTCCTTACCCTTATTGCCATGGCTACTGGAACCAGCTGGTTCCTCTGGATCCCACCGCCGGCAACGGCTGTCTTGCAAAGACGCGTGTCGTCCGCCAGTTTTGAGTTTGAGTCCGCCTTAGCCTGCTGCTCTACCGCCTTTTCGATGAGCATTTTAGAATAATGGTGGCGCTCTTCAATTGGGACTGCTTCGTCTCCCATGATTTCCCTGGCCGCCTCTAGGTTTTTGGCCGGGGTGGAGAAGAATATGACTCCATCAGGGTTAACTCTGAAAGAGTATTTCTGCCAAGGCTTTAGAGGCTTTTGGGCAGAAGTCTTCTCGAAGTTTCCCTGCAGATCCCGATGCAGAAGAGGGTCACGTATACTTCGTATTTTGCGGAATTTCTCAACATCGCGCTCACGCTGGTACTCTTCCTCTTCTAGAGCCTTTCCAACTAGGATTAACTCTTTTTCCTTGTTCAGGAGGGACAACTTATACTTGATGTTGACTTCAGTCTCAGCCAGGAGCGCTTTCCGTCTTTCCTCAAGTTCAACCGCGGTTGGATTTGGTCCCAAAGGTGTTTTGAGAGCTCCAATGCGCGCATGTGTTCCTCCTTTGACCGCTCCAGGTCTTCTTCAATAGGCGTAGCCGGGGAGGCCTTTTAGGGTCCAGCACATCCTCTGGCTTTTCCGCCTTGTCACCAATGTGTTTGATGCTAGAGGAAACTTCAGCCTCGTCTGGCTTAGCCGCGGCCGCACCATCCTCCATAGCTATCTGTGCCGGGAAAGTCATTAAGACTTCGTTTGGATCGGATGAGCCATAGCCTCGCGCGGCAACCTGTGCTGCAAAGTCTTCCTCCTTATGCTCATCGAGATCTGAATCTTCCGCCATTGGAGCGGTGCCATCAGATCCGGCTTCTGAGTCTGCTCCTGTCTGTAAGGCAGGTAATATTGACTCAGGGTCAGATTCGGCCGGCTTAGGGCCAGATGCGTCAATGACACCGACAAAGCGAGAGGCGGGCTCCATAAGCTCATAAGAGCTGGAGTCAGAATCGCTTTGGGTATCAGAGTCACTCAGATCGCGATAGACAAAGGCCTGATCCGATCTGTGTTGTTGCTCGATTGCATAATCGATGGGGTGGTGGGTGGGCCAAAAGGCGGCGGATCCCCTGGGGAATCCATACGCCTCAGCCGTAAAACCCATGAAGATGTTGATGGTGCCGAAGGGGACGACGAAGCTTGACACCAGTGCGTCGTTTGCTGGGACGTAGGACCGTCGTCTTCGATGCACCCAAAGTTGTTGATGATGCGGGCGCGACCAACGCCATAGTCTTGCCGATCTCGCCCAATGCTCCCGCCTGAAACAAAACTCCCGACGCCTTGGGCCCCACGGTGGGCGCCAACTGTCGAGGTATTGGTAACGCGGAACTACTATATGGATTCATACGTACCGTAGAGGAGGTGGGGAAGAACGTAGAGGGTTCCAGTGACGGGATTGCACACACGATCTTACCCAGCTTCGGATCTCACGACGGTGGCGAGATCCTACGTGCTGCTATAATTCACTCAAGGAGAATATGTGTACAGGTTACAATGAGATTGTATGCGTGCCCTAAGGCTGCTGGAAGGCTGGCTTATAAAGGCGCCAAGCCTTCCCCTACAAGGAAAGCCTTAACCGACCTAGATCACGAGTCCTAGACTAACACGGTAACAAACCCTAACTTGCTCCCTAAGGCGAACGCAGCCAGGCCTTCGTCTTGGACTTCACTAAGCCAGCCCAGAGCTTATCCTTGCGCCTAAGCCCATGAGGCCTTCTCCATTAAGCCCTCCGGCTTTATCTGATGGGCCTCCTTGGTGGGCCAGGTTTTATCCACCGTGGCAGGTATACCCGTTTGGCATAACCTCCACAGCATAAGTTAAGAATATGTGAGAAAGAATTTCTTGAGAAAGATGTTTACTTGAACAATATTGAGGAAAGGTTGGTTCGAGTTAGTGATTCATTGAAGAAAGATTCATCATCTAAACATATAAAAGAAGTTCCTAATAAGCAACAAGTTTGGGTGAAGAAGGAAAAGAAAGTTGAGGAAGTAAAAATGCTTAGTGAAGTCAAGGATCCTTTGCTTGACTTAGAAAACTGTACCTTGCATGAATTAATATCTATCTTACAAAAACTTGCAAGTGATCCTTCCATCAACACTAATCAAGCTGGCTTTGGTTCTTATATTGCTAATCATGTCTTGAAAGAAAAGATTGCTAGGTACAACCAAGAGGCTATGATACCACCTAAGCTTGGGGATATGTGGATTCCTAAGGTACTAGTAACTATTGGAAAAGAGACACACCATGCTATACTTGATCTAGGATCTAGTGTCTCTTTTTTATCTAAAGAACTATATGAAGTGCTTGAATTGAAAAACCTTGAAAAATGCTCCATTGAACTTGCACTTGCTGATGACTCCATTAAACATACTTTAGGAAAAGTAAGTGATGTTATGGTGGAGTTACATATGACTTTTGTGCCTATGGATTTTCTAATCATGGATATGGAGAATAAAACCTCTAGTCCTATTATTCTTGGAAGACCTTTTCTTCGTACCACAGGTGCCATCATTGATTCAAAGGAAGGGAATGCTAAGTTTCAGTTCCCACACAAGAAGTGCATGGAACACTTCCCAAGGAAGAGGGAACCACCAAAGTTCAAGCTCCCTCATGAGCTTCGTCCATAATAAAAAGTAAGAAGCCTAGCTATATGGCTATAAAGAAAGCGCTTTGCGGGAGGCAACCCGGTTATTTTTTGTGTGATTTTCTTTGTGTCCTCTTGCTGTAACAAGAGACTTTGTGTCTAGTTTAGGTTCTGGAATTTTCAATAAAGTGCCAAGTTTTACCCTTTTTGGTTTGAAAAAGTTGCTTATAGCGTTCGGAGATTTTATTCCTGCACGAATCAGTGCACAGTATGATTTTTAATTCTTATTCTGTAACTCCGAATGATCTCATATTTTAACTGTAGTGCACATTTTCATCCTCTATATGCATGAATTTTTTGGAATTTTTCGAGAAAGTTTGGTAGGGTAGAAAAATACGTTTTACTGCTGCTGTTTTTCTGGACAGATTATGTCCCATTTTGTTTGATGCATGCTTTGAGCTTCTAAGTTGAATCTTTTTTATCCAATTGAGTTTATGAGTAGGAATACAACATTATACACTTTCTGGACATCTCATATGAATTTTTGTTCAAGGATTATATGCATCAAGAAACATATTTGTTTATCACTATTAATGCACCCCACAGAAAAGAAATGGGAGAAACGGTGTTTTGAAATTTTTTCACAGGGATTGGAGGAGATGCACCAAGAGTTATCCAAGGACGGTGAAGAACATAAGCTTGGGATGTGAAGACAACCCCGCTGGACCTACACACTCTCGGTTTGCGCACGTCCAACTTCTGTTTTTTGATCGAAACACTTTATCGCATAAACTTGGAGCGTCTTTTGTTTTGTTTTGGTTTGATTTGTTTTGAGAGACCACCAAACTATCATTTATATATGGGAGAGATACTGGAAATATGGGTTGAAATATGTTGGATGCTTTTATAAGATTGGGAAAAGGGATGTTTGAGTTGATTTTTAATGATACATATAGTTGCATGATTCATGAGCTTGTTTATGAGTAATAGTTTGCAAATCCTTTTTGAAGAGCTATAACTTATTCATGTTTTGGTGCTGATTGTTATTTTACTTGGTTTAACATGGATTAGTTAGTTCTATGGACACTCATGCATGCATCTAGATGGTCAACTTTCTCCCTTTTGCTAGCCCAAAAACTCTAACAAGTCAAAACTTGTTTCCAACACCTTCAACCAAAGTTATTCCAGTGAGTCCACCATATCTACCTACTAGCTATATGCTATTCTGAGTATGTTCATCATGATACTTGTGTTATCTATACCTCTGAATGAAAATGATTATGTTATTGATTGCCATGGGAAAAGTTGGTTATATATCTCTCATGAACTTGATGCACATTTTTACTATCATTGCTATAAATAAAACATGACCCATTGTGATTAAGATTATGATGCTAGTGGCTTGATAAATGTCCAAGGTTGGGCTGATGCTAGTGGCTTGATAAATGTCCAAGGTTGGGAGTTAGCCCATATGTGCTGTCACATGCAAAGCTTTCAACATGCTCCATTTAAGTTGATATCATGTGCTTTTGTCTATGGATGCCTATCATGGTGAAATAAGGGGAGAAGATTTAGTTTGAATGAGTTTGTATAAATGGTTAGAGAGACGCCTGAGCCGCTAATATAAGCCATGCATTATTCATGGTGGAAATTTACTTACATGCTATGGTGAATTATCTATGACACACCTTACAATAAAAAGCTATTCCAATGGTAAATAAAAAGGGTGTGGAGGTTTTTCATCTTGTTTGTTTGTCTTGTCATTTTGATATGGGCTTGTTCCCTATCCTGGGACAAGAGGTACCCCAGTTGACGCTCTTGATGATACTATTATTACTTACAATGATAGATAACTTGAACTTGCTTTTCCCAAGTTGAGTAACTCATGGTGTAGGTACTTGTATTCAAGGGGCATGAGACATCCAACCTTTACTTTGTCAAGCACACTACTCATATTTGCTCTCACATTAAACTATAATCATTCAAGATGGTATGATAGGGGAATAAGAGCTTGACACCAAGTATTACCACATTGCAATCATTAACTTAAGTAGGAGAGTTTGGAGGTTAGATGAAACTTATGCATGCTTTACCTCTACTCACTTATTCATCTTTCCAAAGTGTCCACCAAACATATTCAGATTTTCATTATCACTCTATGGACCACATGTATGCAAAAGTAAGAATGTCCATATTACTTGCTTCTATGTTACAATTTGTGAGCTATCAATGAACATCCTTGTCTTGAATACTTGATATCACTTCATAAACTATCTTGCATATTGCTACTCCTTTGAAGAATGAATCATTTGAATTTATGTAGCAATTGTAATCATCTTTGATATCCATTGTTAGTATTAAATTGCAAAGTCCATGTTAGTTTTATCACCTTCATACTCGAGGACGAGCATGGGTTAAGCTTGGGGATGTTGATGCATGTAAAATGCATACATGAACTTTGCACTTTATTCACTCATATTCTAATCATATTTGCATAATATAAGGATTATACCACTGTTATTTAATGATTTTAGGAAATAAAATAATTGTTTCCTATTTTTATGGAATTAACCCTGCGCAGGCAGAAAACCTTATTTCTTTCCTTTAATGTTTCAGGGACCCAAACGTCGTCATAAAATTCTGGAAAAATACAGAGGTCATTATTTTGGAAGGAAGAAGACGTAGGAGCGAAGGAATCAAGCAAACGGAGGCCAGAAGGCCAAAAGGGGGTGGCCCACGTGGCCAGGTACTGTGGCCGTGTGGGGCCCACTCATTTGGGCCTCGTGGCTCCGCTGCCGTCGATCTTTCATCCACCGACTTTGTCTTGACCTAAAAACACCTATAAAAAAGGTCCCCTGGCGTTTCGCGAAGGGAGCGCAGCAAAAACAATGAAACACCGAAACAGAGATCAGGAGCTGCAGATTGGAGGGGGAAAACTCCGGTGGGGCGCTGCTGGTGTGGTCTCCATCCTCTCCATCGACTTCTCCACCGTCTCCATGATAAAGAGGGAGTAGTCCACCTCTGGACTATGGGTTTGTGGAAGTAACTTATGTATCTCTCCTCTCTTGAGCTTCACTAATTAGTACCGTATGAGCTGATGAACATGATTACGGTCATATGTAATACCTATGTGGTGGATCTTTCTATGAGTTAATATATGTTTAAGATTGCAATGTTTGTTTCAGTTATGAGTATAGATGCATATTATGTATTCAGTTCTTGTCTACTTGTTGTGATCAAGCATGTTTATGAGAGTGTGTGTGGGGGAACGTGTGCATTAGTTGGAGTAATGGGGAGTGGTGAGTGCGGTAAGCTGACAACTTAATATCACGATCCACTTGGGTGTTTACCTTACTTTGTTACCTCACTAGGGATAAACAAAAATACCATGCTGCAAGGGTTGAGAGTGACCAAGCTTCTTCCTGTGACTAGATCCAGCATGTTCTTATTTTCACTTCATGTCATGAAACTTATTGCTATACTCTGAGTCATCTTAATTACTGAGGTGTTATGATTTGGTTCGCATCTTGGTGGAGTATAAGAGAGACTAATAGGTCTCTATGTTAGGACGTGATGCCCATATATCTAAGTAAATTGTTATCAAACTTTGTGTTGCAATCTCATATGTTAATTCTGTGTGTGTTCCATTGTCTGCCACTTTATAAAGAGAGAGTGCATTTGTGAAACCATGAACCCCGGTCCATTTTTAATCATAAGAAACACCTTTCCAACACCACATACCACTTTTCTATTTTCAGCCATCATTAAATCCGAAAATACAAAAAACTTTTCATCTTGCATACATCATTAAAAAACCCAAAAATATCATTTACCATTGCATCCACCACCATTGCATCCTGTTTGCATTGCATAACTATCTTGATATCATTCTTACACCTTGTGCTTGACAACCACAGGTGAGGTTGATGACCAAAACATTTAACTTTGTTTTGTAGGTAACCAAAAGAAGGATAAGAAGATATATCTTCACTACTGATTCCCCGAGAGTTCAATATTAGACCCTCGAGTCACCCCTCGTGGGGAAAATAAGTCTTCCACTACTACACACTCTGCACTTGGAGTCTCAACCTAATTCATTTACTTTTCACGCAGGTAACCACGCGAAGGGCTAGTAAGTGTTTTCTGGCGCCGTTGTGGGGTAACTACGTGAAGGGCCATCAACACGCCAGCAACTTTTTTTGGCGCTGTTGCCGGGAGCAAGAGGATTTCTGCAAGGGGAGTTTCACGTTTCCAATCTCTTTACTTTGTTATTGTCTTGCTTAGTTTATTTTTATTTAGTCTTGTTTGCTTTATTTATCAAAAACACAAAAAAATTAGTTTCCTTCATCTAGTCTATTTCGGTTTGTTATTATGTCTAATTGTTTTCTTACTATCAATGTCTTCTCTCTTTGAAACAAAACCTTATTGGCTAAGTGGGTTCACGGAGTAACAACAAAATTATTATAAGGAATACCGCTTGTCTCAAAAAGGGAAATATTTATGGGAACAAATAAGTAGATTAACTTATTTTTCTAAAAACTTGTGCTCTACTTATAATGAATCCTACTGCTTTAATGAATCTTTATGTTGTAGAAGGCATAAACACATCCCTTTCCAATGTGATTATAATGATAATGAAACCTTGGCTGCTTATGCTAAAGGAAACTATGACTTTGGTAATCTTGAACAAACTGAAGAATTTTTTGTTTTTAAAGGTGCCAATGAAATTGCTGGTTATATTGACGATGATGATTCTCCTTATAAATCTGAAAATTTTGCTATACTTGGTTATTGCCTTGAATATTACAATGATAATCCTTATATCACTGAATTTCTTGAGAAAACTTATTCTCGAGAACAACTTGTACCTTTCAGGAACCTATGGAAGAAGAAACTGCTGAAGCTGAAGGCTCATTGGATGAAAAAGAGGAAGAGAGTGATGAACAAAAGGAGGAAGAGTGGATTAACCCATGCCTACCTTCTAATGAGAGTAACTCTTTATCTCTTACACTATTTGATTGCCCTCCATGCTTACCAAAGGAGGATGAATGTTATGTTCCTATGGATTCTCTTGAAATATTCCCTATGAATGAAACTTGTGCAAATTATTATGCTACTGTTATTTATGATAATCCATGCTATTTTGATAAGTCTTATGATAATCCTATATTTATTCCTAATTTCTAAATGCATGGTAATGAGAAAGTTTGCTTAGAAAATGTTTATGATAAAGCTCTAGATGATGGTCCAATGTTGCTTGATAATATTAATTGTACTACTATTGAAAATGGGATTGGAGAGGTATTGACTTTACCTAAATGGAGTCCCATACCTTTTGAGAGTGATCAATCATCTTGCTATAAAATTATTAAAAGTGGGTTTGAAAATTTTGATTCCACTATTTTTGAGCTTGATAAAAATTATGTGTTTGTAGATCATGAAAGGCATGCTTTATGTGATAGTTATGTTGTTGAGTTTGTTCATGATGCTACTGAAAATTATTATGAGAGACGAAAATATGATTGTAGAAATTTTCATGTTACTAAAACACCTCTCTGTAAGTTTAAAGTCCTGAAATTGTTCTTGTTTTATCTTCCTACGCTAGTCTCTTTGTGCTACATTGATTTGTTTTCTTACAAGGCTCCTATGCATAGGAAGAGTGTTAGATTTAAACATGTTTTATATATGCTTCTTGATGCTCTCTTTTATGTTTCAACTCTCATCTTTGTGTGAGCATCATAAAAATCACTATGCCTAGTTGAAAGGCGTTAAAGAAAAGCGCTTATGGGAGACAACCCATTATTTTATTTCTGCAATTTTCTTTTCTTTTTAGTCAAGGAGTTGTTTACTTCTTAACAATTGCTTTGTATCTTTATTTTATCGCATTGTTGTGCCAAATATTGCCTCTAATAGGAAGATGATGCTAGATTTGGATTTCTGCGCAGGAACAGATTTCTGCTGTTCACCGTTTTAATTCTGTAAAATCACAGAAAAATTATTTAAATCTGCAAATTTTTGTACGTGATCCTCAGATATGTACGCATCTTTCGTTAGTTTAAAGTTTTTCGATCTGAGCAACGTAAGTGCCTCGAAAAAATTCGTCTTTGCGAACTGTTCTGTTTAGACAGATTCTGTCTTTTATTTTTCGCATTCTCTCTTTTACTAGTGTTGAGTGGAATTCTTTTTTAGGGTGAAGAGCTTCACATAACATCAGTGGCAGTAGTTAATGTTAAAAGTAACGGTCATGTTTGTGTCCTTATAGAACATGTGAGTTTTTGATTGTGCACTAACCCTCTAATGAGAATTACTCTGAGTTTGGTGTGGCGGAAGTTTTCAAGGGTCAAGAGAGAAGGATGATATAATGTGATCAAGAAGAGTGAAGAGCTTAAGCTTGGGGATGCTCCCATGGATCACCCCAGCATATTTCAAGAAGACTCAAGCGTCTAAGCTTGGGCATCCCCTTCTTCATCAGCAACTTATCAGGTCATCTCTAGTGAAACTATATTTTAATTCTTTCACATCATATGTGCTTTACTTGGAGCGTCTGTGTGCTTTTATTTTCAGTATTTTATTTTTCTTATGGTCAACTTGATTGGACCCTAGCATTCTTGATTGGGAGAGAGACACGCTCCGCTTTTTCATATGAATACTCCTATTCTTCACTTATACTTGTTGAGTATTCTTATCTAGCTATTGCTATGCTTTTAGCTCCTGTTTTGCATGCATCTCTTATTCAGAGCTGTTAGTTCTTTTAAAGAAAGTACTCTCTTGCTTCACTTATAATTGTTTGGAGAGTTTATGTTGAAATAAATTGATTGGTGTTTGGTTGGAACAGAAAATGTTGCATGTGGTAGATGGTATAATGGAAAAAGCTTACATATTCTTGTAGATCACTGTATTGGATAATTTGATACTTGTCAATTGTTTTGAGTTATCAAGTAGTTCATGTTTAAGCTTTTGTATCATGTAGTTAAAACCTATTAATGAAGAACTACCGTAAAGCTCGTTGAAATTTGGTTTGCATGATTGGTATCTCTAAGGTCTAGATATTTTCTAGTAAAAGGGTTTGGTTAACAAGGAAGACAGTGTAGAGTCTTATAATGCTTGCAATATGTTTTCATATAAGTCTTGCTGTGTCGGTTGATATCCTGTGTTTGCTTCAAATAACCTTGCTAGCCTAAACTCTGTACTGAGAGGGAATGCTTCTCGTGCATCCAAAACCTTGAGCCAAAATCCATGCCATCTGTGTCCACCATAACTACCTATATGTGGTATTTCCTTGCCATTCCAAGTAAATTTTTCATGTGCTACCTTTAAACTATTCAAAAATATTACTCCTATTTTGTGTCAATGTTTACCAAGCTCATGAGGACGGGGTGGATGTCTTTATGTCAACTGTCAAACAGACTTTACCACCGGACTAGCGGCATATACATCCGCTTATCCATTAATTTTGCAAAAAGAGCTGGCAAATGGGGTGCCCAGTCCCAATTAATTACAACTTTAACCGCTTAATTCTCTTCACATTTTTGCCCTGATTTATCAGTCAAGCAATGACAAACAGTGAAATATCTGCATGTGTAAACAAAAGAGGATGATCTGCCTTGCTGGTAGAAATAACGTCCTTCATGGGAGCCGCTCTTAAAAGTCTGGTTGGCAGGGGTCATATTGTACTTTCCATTTTCTGATTCGTTGACAATTAACAAACACCTCTCAAAACTTATTTTTACTCTCTTTATGATTTCAAAAACTTAAAAAGCTCTAGCACATGATTTAATCCCTGCTTCCCTCTGCGAAGGGCCTTTCTTTTACTTTTATGTTGAGTCAGTTTTCCTACTTCTTTCTATCTTAGAAGCAAACACTAGTGTCAACTTTGGTGCAACAATTTTTATATGCTTGTATATTGCACTTATTATATTGCTTTGTGTTGACAAATATCCATATATATATGTTGAAAGTTGAAAGCAATTGCTGAAGCTTAAATCTTCCTTTGTGTTGGTTAAATACCTTTTACTTAGAATCTATTGCTTTATGAGTTAACTCTTATGCAAAACTCTTTGATGCTTGTCTCGAAAGTACTATTCATGAAAAGTTTTTGCTTATATGATTCAGTTGTTTGCTCATTATCTACTTGCTAGCAAACTATAGACCATTGACCTGGATCACTTCATTCATAACATGTGCTTTACAATACTATTTGATCAAGATTATGATTGTAGCATGTCACCTCAGAAATTATTTTGTTTTTATCGTTTTACCTACTCGAGGACGAGTAGAACTAAGCTTGGGGATGCTTGATACGTCTCAAACGTATCTATAATTTCTGATGTTCCATGTTGATATTATACCAATTGTTACATGTTTTATATACACTTCATAGCATTTTTATGCATTTTCTGGGACTAACCTATTAACAAGATGCCACAGTGCCAGTTCCTGTTTTCTGCTGTTTTTGTATTCCAGAAAAGCTAGTCTGGAAATATTCTCGGAATTGGACGAAACTTGGACAGAACCTCCTATTTTTCCAACACGTACACGGAGTCCAAGGAGAGACGGAGGGGAGCCACGAGGCAGCCACACCATGGGGCCGCGCGGGCCCCCTGCCGCGCCGTGGGTGGTGTGGGCCCCACGGGCGTCTCCAGCCGCCGCCCTTTCGCCTATTTATTCCTCCCGACGGAAAACCCTAAATACCCGAGCCATTATCCACGAAAAGTTCCAGAGACGCCGCCGCCGTCAACCCTAGCTCGGGAGGGTTCAGAAGCTCTTCCCGGCACCCTGCCGGAGAGGGGAATCATCACCGGAGGGCTCTACATCACCATGCCTGCCTCCGGAGTGATGCGTGAGTAGTTCATCCTTGGACTACGGGTCCATAGCAGTAGCTAGATGGTTGTCTCTCCACTTTATGCTATCATGTTTAGATCTTGTGAGCTGCCTATCATGATCAAGATCATCTTATTGTAATGCTACATGTTGTGTTTGCTGGGATCCGATGAATATTGAATACTATGTCAAGTTGATTATCAATCTATCTTATATGTTATTTATGATCTTGCATGCTTTCCGTTACTAGTAGATGCTTTGGCCAAGTAGATGCTTGTAACTCCAAGAGTGAGTATTTATGCTAGATAGTGGGTTCATGCCTCCGGTAATCTGGGAGAGTGACAATAACTTCTAAGATTGTGGATGTGCTGTTGCCACTAGGGATAAAATAACCGATGCTTAGCTTAAGGGTGCGCCGTTAGGTCTAATGCATTTGTTTACATTACGCACATTACTTAATGATTATCCGTTGCTTGCAACTTAATACCAACGGGGAACTCGGATGACAACCTGGAGGTGGATTATTAGTCATAGACACTGTTGGATAACGGTCTATGTATTTTGTCGTAATGCCCACATGAATATCATAGTAATCATCATGTCATATATATGCATTGTCATGCGCTCAATATTTTGTCAATTGCCCAGCTGTAATTTGTTCACCCAGCATGTTAGTTATCTTTATGGAGAGACACCACTAGTGAACTGTGGACCCCGGTCCATTCTTTTACACTGATAATACAACCAACTGCAAACATTGTTCCTTTTCATTCTCTGCAATTTACTACTGTTTTCCACACCATACGTTTAATCCTTTGTTTTCAGCAAGCCGGTGAGATTGACAACCTCACTGTTTCGTTGGGGCAAAGTAGTTTGATTGTGTTGTGTGTAGATTCCACGTTGGTGATCGAGTAACGGCGCCACCAACAACCTTCAGAAGTGATTTCTTGCTCCTACTGGTCGATTAAACCTTGGTTTCATACTGAGGGAAACTGCTGCTACACTGCTTCATACCTTCCTCTTGGGGTCTCCCAACGAACGTGCGATCCACGTCATCACTCCCGCCGGCGACCACGCCCACGAGCTTCTTCTCACGCCGGTGAGGTCCCTCTTCCCTCCCCCTCCATGTATTCTTTGCTGTTGAATCCCCTTCTTTCTTTTTTCTTTCTTTCTTTTTTCTTTCTTTCTTTTCCTGTCTAATCTGTACGCAGTGGGTGGAGGGAAGCACGCATGAATCTCATGTCCATGCCGTTCTAGGTTTCTTAGGGATTCGGCCTAACGATTACATCCTGGGATTAGGCCAACAATATCTTGTGGTTTTAATCCCTCTTGCTACCTCCGCTTCGTGCCCATCTTGTCGCCCGGATCCCTATTGAGATCGTTATTTCCTGGATTAATTGGTGCTCACTAAGCTTGCCTTCGAATACGTCCTTACGCCATCGTGCTGACCACGGATATAATCTCGTCATGTTTTATTTCTTCCAGATGTTTGGGGTGTTCGTGCCTACAAAGGCTGCACCTTCTTACAATGCAACAGTCCTTCTCGAGATTGCCCAAATAAATTGAGTTCAGGGCAATGGATTTTGTTCATGTCCAGTCAAGTTTCCTTGTTTTAGGCTTGAGAATAACTATGATAAGAACAACATGTTGCTATTTGTGTGCTATGAGTAAAATGACATCCTTATGCAATTTCTGGTTTGCTTGTGCTCATTTTTTTGAGTTTCTTGATCTGCTACCACTTGTTAATGAAATCTAGCTTTCTAGACTGCAAATTTGTAGAATGTGCCAAACAGCAAGTATTAGTGTATTACATGTATTGACATCTGATTTTTCTCAGACTTTGTACGGGTAATATGTGCGAGCCTTCACTGTCCTTGTTGTGCATAGTGAAAATGCTTTCACTATCGGTGTTCTAAACTCTGATTCTGCTTATTAATCATTGTGGTCTGATGGTATATCCAAACTTGAAACAAGTTTTCTTTGTTCATGCCTTATGTCTTCATCGTTGATTAGTGATATAGTGATGCGTCAATATTTCTGTTAACAGCAGCCGCCTGCTGGCTGAACCTTATAAGCATGTTGTTTTACTTATAGTTCATGATCAATACGGATGAAACTTGTGCAGGATGGGGTGCCATTACATGTTCAAGCTACCGTGGTGCTGGCCATGGCATCCTACACCTTGAGTAATGTGTAGTTGTAGGCCCGGCCGGTCCTCGCCTTTGACTACTTCCTTCATCTTCGCCCTCGCTGTAGTGCTTTTGTTGTAGTTCACCGCGCCGCAACCTAGCAGCGGTGGCCTTCTTCTATGCCCCCTGGTTTAGATAACATTTCATGTTCCTATTCTTTTCCATCTACGTGTCCTGTCAATTGCCAGGATCTAGTGTTGCTCATTTTTTGAAAAGCTAGTTTTGCATGCATGTTCATTATAGGTGTAGTTGTAGTTGGTGCTGAAATTGCAGATACGAATGATATGTACATGTAGTTCCCAGTTGCAATATTTTTTTGTTTCCACGACATTTTTTTGGTTCATCATAATTTTTTGTTCTCTATTATTTTTGGTTCTTCACCCAAACTTTTGTTCCGGTTTCATATTCCGTTAACCGGCCATTTTGGTTCACTATTATTTCCGTTCACTTGCATTTATGGTTCAATATTATTTTCGGTTCTCCAAAATTTTTGGTTCACAATTTTATTTTTCGGTTCACACGCATTTTATGCTTCAATATTATTTCTGGTTCTCCAAGATTATTAAATTTTGAAAATGGTTCCATTTTGAAAATGGTTCCAAATTTAAAAATGGTTCCATTTTGAAAATGGTTTCATTTTTAAAAATGGTTCCGAATTTAAAATGGTTCAAAAAAAATGGTTCCAAATTGAAAATGGTTCCATTATGAAAATGGTTCCAAATTAAAAAATGGTTCCATTTTTAAAAATGGTTTCATTTTTAAAAATGGTTTCGAATTTAAAATGGTTCCAAATTAAAAATGGTTCCAAATTTGAAAATGGTTTCATTTTGATAATGGTTCCAAATTAAAAATGGTGTCATTTGAATATGGTTCCAAATTTAAAAATGGTTCCATTTTGAAAATGGTTCACAATTAAAAAATGGTTCCAAATTAAAAATGGTTCCAAATTTGAAAATGGTTCCATTTTGAAACTGGTTTATTTTTTAAAATGGTTCCAAATTTGAAAATTGTTCATTTTTTAAAATGGTTCCAAATTAAAAAATGGTTCCATTTTAAAAATGAAAAAATGGTTCCAAATTACAAAATTGTTCATTTTGAAAATGGTTCCAAATTTGAAAATTGTTCATTTTTTAAAATGCTTCCATTTTGATAATCAATCCAAATTTAAAAATGGTTCCATTTTGGAAATAAAAATGGTTCCAAATTGAAAATTGTTCATTTTTTAAAATAGTTCCAAATTTGTAAATGGTTCCATTTTTAAAATGGTTCATTTTTTAAAAAAGGTTCCAAATTTGAAAATTGTTCATTTTTGAAAATGGTTCCAAATTTAAAATGGTTCCATATTTGGAAATGGTTCATTTTTTATAATGGTTCCAAATTTGAAAATGGTTCCAAATTAAAAATGGTTTCATTTTGAAATTTAAAAGTGGTTCCAAATTAAAAAATGATTCCATTTTGAAAATGGTTCCATTTTGAAAATGGTTCCGAATTTAAAATGGTTCCAAATTTAAAAATGGTTCCATTTCAAAATGGTTCTGAATTTAAAATGGGTCGAAATTTTAAAATAGTTCCAAATTTAAAAATTGTTCATTTTTTGAAAATGGTTCCATTTTGAAAATGGTTCTAAATTTAAAAATTGTTCATTTCTTAAAATGTTTCCAATTTTTTAAAATGGTTTTGAATTTAAAATGGTTCCAAATTTAAAAATGGTTCGATCTCGAAAATGGTTCCAAATTAAAAATGGTTCGGAATTTAAAAAGGTTCCATTTTGAAAATGGTTCACAATTAAAAAATGGTTCCATTTTTAGAAATGGTTCTGAATTTAAAATGGTTCCAAATTGAAAATGGTTCCAAATTTAAAATGGTTCATTTTTAAAATGGTTCCAAATTTGAAAATTGTTCATTTTTTAAAATGGTTCTAAATTTAAAAATGGTTCCATTTTGAAAATAAAAAATGGTTCCAAATTTAAAAATTGTTCATTTTTGAAAATGGTTCCAAATTTTAAAATTGTTCATTTTTTAAAATGGTTCCAAATTATGGTTCCAAATTTAAAATGTTTCCATTTTTTAAAATGGTTCCAATTTTTTGTACTACAAATGGTTCATCGGAGTTTAAAAATCTACAGGTTTGAAAGTAGAACAGATTTTCCAGCTTTGCTCTTCGTAGTTTTATTGTTCACATTTTTTGTTTCAAATTCATGTTCAATCTGTCGTTTTCGTGCATATGTTTATTTCAATGTACCACGAAGCAGTAGCAAAACTCAGGAATTAGCAACCAGTCGAACCAGAGTCGCACAAAACAGTAGCAAATAGCACGAAACGAATCCACGAAACAATCGAAGAAGGCATGAGCGTTAGCGCCGAAACGTTTCCACGCACAAAACGTACGCGCGAGAAGAATGGGCCAGCCCATGAACGAAACTCTTCAGGCGCCGCGTCTCGTTAGCGCCGCTAACGAGCGGAGCAAAGGAGCTCCCCTCGAGGCATCCTCTCTCCCAAAAAACTAAAACAAAAAGACAAACATCGTAGTAAAAATGACTATAATTGAGGAAGCTTAGTAATGAAATATTCATTTCTTCCATACATAGTCATAATTCCCAGTTCATCTTCTATATCTAAATAGCAAAGACCCACTACAAAGATTTCTCTTAACATGCAGCCTATACACATCAGCAAGTCTCTAACTGGTCCACCTCATCTTTGCTCCACGTCATTAGGATATCAAAGGCCGTTGTATTTTTATTTCAAGAGATGTAAAGCCTCCTTAATTCTTCACATTAGGCGCCTCGATTCCTCTTCAGGCGTTACTGCTAATGAAGTTACTGACGTCCACTCTCTCCAAGGTGCAAGCCAATCTTCGTTTATAAGCAATCTCTCGCGTCTTCATCACTAAATTGTGCCTCTCAAAACCTTTCTCCATGCGTCCTGGTGGTCCTTGACTGCACCCAGCGCGGCACCCGTTCCAGTCCCACCGTAGCGAGAGCCAATCGCTCTGCAACGCACCATCACGATTCACGACACCATTTTTTTCCCGTCAAGCTGTGTGTGCGGTGGATCAGAGAAAAGATTTTGTTGCTTGTGTTTCCGGTGGCCGCCTAGGCTTCATGCAGCGTAACAGGAGGGGACAGGATCACAGGAGCACCACTTCCACCCACGCCCCAAGGTGACCTCTCTTCTACTACTACATGCAGTACTGCTTTGGATCGAATCAGATATGTTCATGTGGTTTTTCTTCATCAACTCTTTCCTCTTCCCGGCCACCATCTAACATGCAGCTCGCCTGTCAGATTGTTCCTCTCCTTCTCTATGGCAACGACCATTGTTTGGGTATGGAGCTCATATGCAAGTCGCTGCAGCCATGATGTTTCTCTCCTTCTCTATTGGGGCGCAGGACAAATCGATTTGCACTCTCGCCCGTGGCTATGTGCACATGCATGCAGATGTGTTCTTGGGATTACTTTTTCTTTCCATTACGGATACTTCCACAAAATCTAGGAAGGTAGTGCACTTCCAATATTCCTCATGTTTGTTTATGCAGATTTTTTAACTACGTAGAGTGCCCACAAGGTCCTTGATGAAAATCGGAGCAGACTGCATGTGAGAAAGAACATGTGTAATCTTTATGCTCCTCCACTGTATTTGCATTTTTGTAACAGAAGAAATCACACTGTACTTTTTATTGAATTGATGCACTAGCCAATCATCTCAAAAGTCCGAACTGATGGAAAGGGCTAGGTATTATATTTTAACACTCCCCCTCACGTCTAGGCTGGACAAATAGTAAGACCTTAGACGTGGGGTAGATGGGGAGGCTCTGATACCATGAAAATTGTAACGAGGACTGGGTATTGGTATGGAACATCACAGCACCAATTAGGGCCGGCTCTTGTATTTATATCAGGGAGAGAGAGTTTACAAGGTAGGGTACAAACAGAGATATGTATGGTGTATACATACACCATACCTATACAAATACATCTAAGAAACCTAGTACAATACGTAGTTTATCACCCTCCCTCAATCTCAGCCGGTCCTCGAAGGTTGAGATTGCGTTGACAAGCTTGAAACAGCGGCAATGGAAGAGGCTTGGTAAATATATCAGCCAACTGATCTTTAGAGGATATAAATCGTATTTGAAGCAACTTCTGAGCAACCCGTTCTCGAACAAAATGAAAATCTACCTCAATATGTTTAGTACGAGCATGAAAAACTGGATTGGACGAGAGAAACGTTGCTCCAATGTTGTCACACCAAAGAACAGGAGAACTGGTTTGAGAAACTCCAAGTTCACCAAGAAGAGCTTGTACCCATATCAGCTCTGCAGTAGCGTTTGCAAGTGCCTTATATTCATTCTACATAAATTTTGTTTTCATTCCTTAAAATAAAAATAAAACAAACATCTATTGTGGAAAAAAAACTCATGAAACGAACATTTTCTATTCTATAACTAAGTAGGTTAGACGGACCGTTGTGGGTACAGTGAAAACCAGTTCAATGACGCATTGGGTCAAGAGAAGTTTTAGAACGAACTTTTTGAGACTTGTCATGAGAACTTTTACCACTATCAATAGTGTGAAATAGGAAAAGGAATAGTGGATTTTAAAGCCCGTGGAAATAATGAGGCCGCCCTTGTTGCCTCTGTGGAACCTCTTCGGACACCTTGCACTTCTCTATGTCTACTATCCATGTCTCGAGCATTTCCCTGCTCTTCTCTGTTCTCCTGCTCCCACTTGCTCCCATAGTCCCATGTGGTCTTGGTGTTTTGGTCGCGTCGCTGACCTAACCCCTTCACCATCTCCATCCATGTGGCTTAATTAAGCTTGATCCATCGTTGTTCGTTTTCCTCTTGGATGTTGCGTTGGGGTTATTGAGTGATGCTGCAAGAGATTTTCACTTGTGGTTCTTGTTGATATTGGTCTGACAATGAACTAGCACTAGTAGAAACAGAGGCATTGGTGCGCCCCTTTAGTACCGGTTGCCACAAAAACCGCAGAATGAGCAAGATAAATTGTGCGGGAAAGGAGTTGCCCAGCTCGGAGAACAAGAAGCACAATCGCTCGCCCCGCTCATTGTACCTTCTGAAACTCGGGAAATCGAGCATGGAGAAGTTGTCCTTGGCGACTCAGGTTACCCCATGGCGGAGATTGCCCCACGATTTGATTTTGAACTCGGGCTGCCTATGGTGGAAAATCCGAGCCAGCTAACAACACAGTTATGGAATTTGAATCGCTGGTACATGACCGCCGCAAAAGAAGGGAAATTCTCTCTCATGGCGGCGGTTAAGGAACAACACTACTTCCGAGAATATTGTGTGCATGTTGAGTTTCGAGAACTTTTTCAGATGTACAATCAACGTGCTCTCGACAAATCTCTCATCAGCTGCTATTGTCTGTAAGTAATTTATTCGTGTAATTTAATTATCTATAGTTATAAGCTCTCGTTCATTGCTTGTAATTATCGTCACAAAATTCTTTTGTACGCTAATTATGCAGAATGAAGATACGTGAATGCAGACTCGAAGGAATCTGGGACATTGGTTTCATTGACCCGGATAAAGTTCATGTCAAGACCGTGGATGAAAATCCCGTGAACACAGAGGACGTTTTGCTAACGTTCTTTAAGCGACAAAGTACCAAAAAGGAAATACTATTTCCTTACAACTTCGGGTGAGTTTTACCGTCTTCTACACATTCTATTTTGCTTCCCCGATATAAAGTGTAATCGATAAGTTCTGAATACCTGCGTATATAAACGTGCGCAGGTTCCACTACATTCTGGTAATCATTAGACTCGAGGAAGGAGAAGTTGAAGTCTGGGACTCACTAAGGAAAGATCAAAATGAATACAAAAGCGTGCGTCTAATGCTCAAGAGGTAATTTCAATCGCACTATATCAGCCTCTTTCGTTCATTTCCGGATATCAAAAGTATAAGTAATAACTACTCAATTCATTTTCTTTTCCAGACAGGGTTTACAGAAAGTTCAAAGCGGAAGAACGCGGTGTATGGCCAGAAAAGCTGGAGTTCAAGTCTAACAACGTAAGTACTACTACGTGTATCTTTCTAATACCATTATCATTCTCTTGATTATTATTTGATTAAATTATATTCTTGTATATATAGTGGTGTCTGCGACAACCAAAGGGGACAGAACTATGTGGATACTACGTTTGCGAGTACATTCACACGAAGGTCAATGAGAGAGTCAAGAGTGTAAGAAATCGAGAGGTACGTGAACATCATACACAACTTTTATTTTGCCACCATGCATCAATTGTGTTTAGTTTCGATCATAGCTGATTTTATTTCCTTCTTTTAAAGATGTCAAACAAGCGGAGCCAGCTCCTACCACGCAACGAAAGACCACCTCCACCCCCTGCAGTCGATGCTACAAGGGACCCGCCGGCAGTCGATGCTACAAGGGAACCGGCTCCATTGTAATTAATTAGGAGTACTTAAATTTATATGTGACGAGAGTACTTTGTATGTGTATAATGACTACTTTATATGTGTAGTGAGTACTTTATACGCGATCTCCTCCGAAACCCTAAAAATGAGCGAAAAGGAAACAAAACAGAAACCCTAAACCCCGAAAAATAATCGAAAAGAAAAAAACTAAAACCCCCCTGAAATAATAAGCAAAAAAAGCAGGAACCTTTAGTACCGGTTTTTATTACAAACCGGTACTAAAGGTCCTCAGGGTCGAGCTCGCCTCTGCGCCCACGTGGAGACCATTTAGTACCGGTTTTATTTAGGTGCCGGTACTAAAGGGTTACCCCTTTAGTGCCGACCCTTTAGTACCGGTTGTGTGGCCGGTACTAAAGGCCATCTACAACCGGTACTAGAGGTGGGCTCTCTACTAGTGTAGCCAAAAGTTCTTACGTTCGTACATTTTATTGTGCAATGATATTTCTGTAGTCACTCAACAATCGAGATACATATAACATGTTGAAACATAGGAAGAGTAAATAAAATAAACATTGCAAGTAGGTAGAACTTACATGCTTTGATTCCGCTTGGGAGATTCATGTGTCGTAGTTGTTCATATGTTCGAGCTTCTTGGATTACAGTCCGCCACAGTTGAAGTGAGCTCTCATTGCGATCAGTTGTGAATTTCTAGTTTGGATAATTCTTCCATTCATGGAATTATTGATGAATTATCTTTCAGTATAGAAAATACCATTTTTCTTCGTCCCTTGGACCGAATCTTTTCTCACCTCTGGCCATGATGTCACCAATAACTTATAATATATATACCTCTTGTAAAGCAAAACTCCACTAAGTTCATTTATATTTTTTCTATCTCTCCATGCAGCATAGCCACATCATCAAGTAATCACAGCCATCCAGTTTTCATCATCATCCGTCCATTTCTGTTGTCCCGATTTTTGGTGCAGGCAATCCATACAAAACTGTCATGTACATTCTCGCGTGAGAAAAAACAAGCACTGCTTATATATTTATTCCACGGACCGAGCAGCACCATCAGACTTTTCCTCTTCATCTACTACATCAATGAATGATTCTTGGCCTTCTGTAACCTGCGGAGTGCACCATTTAATCCGGACGAATGGTAAATTTAATCCAATGCGGTGATCTGCTTCCTCGCGTTCTTCCTTAGCACAGTGTGCCATCCCTTTGCTACGTACATCCTTGAAGCCCTATGCCGGCAAATCGCCCAGGACCTTGGAGGCACACCACGCGGTGACAGGAGCGATGCAACACACTCCAGTACATAACGATTAACGATTCTCTCTTTCTCTATCTCTAACACACACACATACAAATCTCTGTTTGCTTTCAGTATGATTATTCTTATTTTGCTGCCATGATTTCGACCATTTTATTGACTGTGCATACTTTCAGAGCCTGGAGATTACGGGTTGGCTATTTATCCATGTACCACTAATTGGTCTTAAGGGAAATCATACAGAACTCTGCTATGGCTATTTTCTCTTAATTTGGATGGCTAATTGGTGTTCAGACTAAATGAAATTCGTACCAGCACTCGGTTTTTGATATAGCAATTCTATCCCTGGACTACTAATTGATGCTCAGAAGACAACTCATACCAAAGTAAATTCAAGGTGTCCAGGTATACCTGAGTCGCACAAATATATTTCCAAATTTAGAATTATTTTACCGTTTTCCTAATATCAGTCATCTATGACCCGTTGTATTATGTAACTTATGCATTTAGCTCCACCGGTTGACACGTTTCTTTTGGTAGATTAAACTATTTAAAACAATCTGTTTTTCGGCCCATTGATTTCCCTTATATAGCGAAAAATGTTGCATCGCAAACAATTATGCAAAATGAATGGAGATTTCCCTTATATAGCGGAAAATCTAGCGTCACGAATAATTTTGATTTTTCGGCCCATTGATTTCATATTATCCACATTGGTCTTTGATTAGTCAAACACAATCATTTCATGTTCATTAAATTTGATCTCTTGATTGCAATGACCGGTTGAATCTTTCATATTCGTATAAACCTTACGTTTCGTGTGTTTTATACATTTTATACATAATAGAGTTCTTATAAAGGTTCCCGCTGCAACGCGCGGGGTACCGTTCTAGTTTAATTATATGTGAGATCCCTCTCTTGGATACAACTCTCTTTTGAGTAGGTTGTGTTGTCGACTTGCCGTATTGGGGTCTGATATGCATGTAGTTTGCACATGGTTATGCGATATGTCATGTACTCGTGAGTCAAGACATTTGTTATTCTGGTTGTGTGCATCTTATTTATGTGGAGACATGGTTTCTTTGTTAATTATTATATGGCTCTCTTTGTTTGCCAGTCTTCAAATTGGTGAATTGGGCAATAGGAAATTTGTGAATTGGTTAATAGGAATTGTGAGCTAGCACGCTTCATAAGTTCATATTTCTAGTAACAGGGACGTTTGATTGTTTTTCGTGACTCATCCCTTGCTTGGTCCCTGAGAATTAGATTTGTTATTGTGGCTCAACTCTCAGTGCTTATATCGTCTCGATGTAATCTAATGAGCAACTAAAAGATGGAGTCGTGCTAGATGGACCATGGTGGTACTCCTGGCGGCAGCTGCTAGAGAGGGTCAGGCTGGTCGCTCTCTTTCTCACTTATGGTCACATTCGATCTGATTGGCAAACGTCTCTGGCAGGTGTTTGATTTGGGAGGATTTCTCCTTCACGTCTGACAGTGGTGACATCGGCCGACAACTCGTACTGGCGTGATTGTGGGATTTGGACGGAATCCCACTTTGGATTTTGGTGGCTCTCACTCCGCTCAAGTTTGCTTTCGATGGTGTGCTGCAATCAATGGCGGTGGTTTGACGCGAAGCATACGGTGGTGCAACGGTGGTGGTGGGAATTTTAGCCCAACGCTTGTAGCTGCTGAGATTGTGGAACAGAGGTGGCAAGAACATATGATTGGTCCTCAATTGGGTTTCAAGTACCCGATCTCGAGCTCCGGGGTGAAATTTCTAGGTCTAGCCCAAGTTGGTTATTCCTGGCAATGGCCATGTTTTTGCGCCTTGCTGAATGCATTGCTTGGACATGCTCGCACTTGATGAAAATTTGGAGTCCAGCCTTTGGTGGAAGGATTTGGTGATGGCGACGTTTGAGCCTTCCTTAAGGCAGTGTTGTTGAAGAACCTCGTTATACTTGTGGTGTCTGAGGTTGTTGAAGTTTATAGTTTGGTGTTTTGACCTCTTAAGGGATTTTTATTTTTCCTTGCTAAAGCATGGCCTTGTATGACTGATATTCGCCGGCGTGTTCAGTGACGTTTTTGGTTGGATGTGCGTATCCTAATTATGTTGATGTTTAATGTGCTTGATGAAGTTTGTAGTTTGTTGTTTTGCTTCCTTCGGGTTTATTCTTTTTCCTCCCTAAAGCATAGCTTTGGTTTTCGTCGGCGCGTTTAGTGGTGTGTATGTGTTTGTGTTGGACATATGCGCCTTAATTATGCAGAGGCTGGATGCTGGATGTACTTGATGCCCACTTCATGCTTCATTTGAGTCAATAAATCCACCCTCAAAAAGATAAATAAAGGCCATCAGTCAAAGAAGAGGACACACAATTCATAATCCCACCAGAAGGTTTGCATAGCCTAGAACCTGCTATTCCGTCAGGGTAGACGGTGGGAACTGAAACCGGCGTCATTTCGAATGAACCATCCACGAAATATTTTTTGTGGATAGAACTGAAACCGGCGTCATTTCGAATGAACCATCCACGAAATATTTTTTGTGGATAGAGGTAAAAAAACACAATTTATTCGGCTTTCCCCAACTGCAACCCCAGCGATCGCAATTTGCGGACTGGCGATCGCGAGGCGATCGTGAGCGCCGGCCGGAGCCATGCCACGGCGGAGGTTCACCCTCGCGCCGGGGGCGCTCTCGCCGGTGAGAAGCTCGTTGGTGTCCGGCGCGGGATCTCCGGCTGCACCGGCATCTGGCTCAAGCTTTGCGGCCCTTGCCGGGGAGATCGTTTCGGATGCGGAGAGGATCGGCTTGGATGCGGCGGCCTTCTCGCCGGCCGTCGGGCCGCCAATCACGGCCGCCACGGTTCTCCCGCCGGCCATTGGGTCGCCGATCTCGAACATCGAGGGATCGCATGGCTCTCAGGCGGCGGGTGTGTGGCTGGATCAGGCTCTGTGGTGCACGATGGACGGGGGGGAGAGGCGGCGGTTGTCCCTCGCGGCGGGTGATCCATCGCCGACATCTATGACCCCAGCATCTGCTTCGCGTTTCACGGTGCTGTCCCCAGCTGTAGTTGCGCCAGGGGAAGATGAAGAGCACGTCGGAGTGTTCACGGCTGAGGACGTCCTTGCAGAGGAGTGGGCGGTGTCTCGGGATGATGTTCGCAGGCCGCCCAAGTCCGACGAGGAGATCGCGAACGAGTTCTGGGCGGATATCAGCTTCCCGACGCCGGCCTCGCGGGTGTGGGAGAGATCACCACCGACGCTTTCCGAAAACGAGCAAGGTACATGTTTGTCTCCTGTGTGCAGGTCGGTCATCGACGAACCAGCAGTACAAGCCGATGGTTCACGCACGCCGTCTCCAGGCCTCACCGGAGCTGCTGCTGGTCGGGGGGGGGGGGGGGGGACGGCCCAAGCGCGGCCGTTGCGGAGACCTCCGTTGCGGATGGGGTGGCATGGTCCTTTACCTCGTCCTTGGATCACGCCGCCGCCGTGCTTAGGGGAGTTCTTCCCCGTGGAGATGCAAGGGCAAGCGAGCTCGCCGTCGGCGAGGGTTCTGGAGAAGGAGGCGGCGGATGGTGCGGATCTTCCGCGCTCCGAGCTGGTAACGGAGGAGATCATGGGCAGGGACGGTTGCCAAAATTCGCTCTCACTGCCGCGTGAGCCCAGGGTGCATGCTGACCTTTACCGTCGATCACCTTGGGAACATCTCAGCGTTCGGTACGCTGGCTTGTGGAGAGAGGATCGAGGCGCGGCCGCCGTCCCTGCCGCGATGAGTCCGTGCTCCACCCCGCCTCCGGCCGCCGTGACTCGAACTGCGGAAGCTCCGCGGTCTCCCTCGTACGCCGAGGTCGCGGCTGCGGCGCCACGGATGGTTGCGATGGCGGGCCGTGCGGGGCCTCCGCGATGGGCACCTAAGGCTTCGACGGGGTCTCAAGGTCGAGGCGTGGGCGGTTCCTTCAGCAGCTCGGCGGGACCTCCGACGTTCGCGCCGAGACAGCAGCCGACGGCGGTTCTCTCACTGCCGCGTGGGTCCATGGTGGATGCCGATCAGAGCCGTGGATCACCTTGGGCACATCTCAGCCATTGGTACGCTGGCTTGTGGAGAGAGGATCGTGGTGCTAGGGCGTCTCCCTCGCGTCTGAACGAGAACAACCATTGTCACGTGCCTCCGCCTCCGACCACCACCACCACCGCCGTCCTTGCCGCGATGAGTCTGTGCTCCACTCCCCCTCCGGCCGCCGCGACTCGAACTGTGGAAGCTCCACGGTCTCCCTCGTACGATCCTAATCCGGTTTCGAGAGGGGGACAGGTGCAAGGGGCACAGATGGCGCAGTTGCTGAGGGGCGTCGCGGTGACACCTTTTAACCCAAATCCTCAAACTCCTAGAGCCAAGCTACTGGTACAGCAATGGAGAGAGGCTTCTAGTAATTCTGGGGAGGACTCTACTTCATCCTTGTCGTCACCCATCGTCGCGACGACTTCTTCGTCGACGGCACCTTGCACAGTGGTCGAGAGGGCTGCTTCATCACCTTCGCCCTCTCCCATTGTGCCCACGCCAGCGGGGGGACGTTCGCTTCCTATGGTGACACCTAGGCGTAGCGCACGTCACCTCGCTGGGAAGGATGGAGCATCAGCGACGGATGAGGACTCGTTGGCGAAGGCGATACGTCGCAAAGCCGAGTCGTTTTCCACTCCTGCTGCTGGTACGTCACTCACTTCGAAGTCATTTTTGTCCTTTCCTACGTCTACTTTAGCTGCTAAGTTGTCAGCGGTAGGCGTCAGTTTAGGGAGAAGTGATAACGAGGTGGTGCTTTCGGCTAACGTTCTGAAACATGTAGAGTATGATCGCCGTAGGGTGTCTCCTAGTGTTTCGAGTTGGCCGGTATCCTCTTCTGTAGATGATGATGATGCGCATGCCACAATAGATGGACAGCTTCTATCACATCTTGTAGGAGAGGTAACCGAGGTGGATATGGACGAGGCTGAGCTGGGATCTTTTGATGATCTGTATGCTACCGGCCGGAGATCCAAATCCGCCAAAAATAAAAAGAACAAAGCTTCGCGTAAAAGCGCGAAAAAGTCAAAATCCCCAACTGTTTCCCGATGAATGGCATTTTCGAAAATAGCAGAGGTCTAGGCGACTTGGCTAAACATTTGAATATTGCGCATCATGTGAGAGATTATAAGTTGGATTTTTTGGCTATATCTGAGACGGGTAGACGGGATTTTCCAAGCACTCTACTAGACCGACTTTCAGGCGGTGTGGAGTTTGATTGGCATTCCTGTCCCCCTAGAGGCAGATCGGGTGGCATGCTACTTGGCATCAAAACGGAAACCATGGAGTTGTTGGGTCATTCGGATGGTGAATTTCACATTAAATTTCAAATTCGAAACAAGTCCGACAACTTTACATGGAGCCTAGTTGCTGTGTACGGTGCTGCCCAAGAAGAATATAAGGCTGCTTTTCTTAGAGAGTTGGTTAATCTAGCTAAAGATGACCCAAATCCTATTATTATAGGAGGGGATTTTAATATGCTGAGGTACCGACACGAGAAAAGTAGGGGTAGATTTGATACTCATTGGCCTACCTTGTTCAACGCTGTTATCGATAGCTTGTCCTTAAGAGAGGTTCATATGACGGGGAGACAATTCACTTGGGCTAATAGTCTCCCCGAGCCGACGTACGAGAAGCTGGATCGGGTTCTGATGGACTCCCGCTGGGAGGATAAATATCCATTAGTAACGGTTCGTGCGCTTGAACGTATAGAGGCGTTTTCGGATCATGCCCCCATACTCCTATCTACTGGAACGTTGACATCGCCCGGGAAGCACCAATTCAAATTCGAATTAGGTTGGCTGTTACGGGATGGTTTCGATGATTTGGTCAAAAGGATATGGTCTCAACCGGTTGTGGGTGATAGCGCTATCCAGCGGTGGAATAATAAGATGCGCAATTTGCGTAAATTCCTTCGTGGGTGGGCAAGACACACAACTGGTATGCTTAAAAAAGAAAAGGAGCGCCTGTGTTCCATTATTGATGAGCTTGATCAACTAGCAGAAGTACGCCCCTTATCAGCTAATGAGAGTGACCTAAAACGGCACTCGAATGAGCAGGTGGGTCGTATGTTGCGGGAAGAAGAGCTCAAATGGTACCAAAGATCTAAAGCTCAATTCATTCTACAAGGGGACTCGAATACAAAGTACTTTCATAATGTTGCTAATGGCAGACATAGAAAGAAATGTATTCATTCTCTCCTACAGGATGAGGGCTTGATCGAAGGACAGGATCAGCTCAAGGAATATATCACAAACTACTATAAAGGTTTGTTTGGGGCTCCCGAGGAAGGGAACTTTACTCTAGATGAGTCCCGAACAGATGATATTACCCAAGTTACTCCTGAGGAAAACAACTTTCTTACTGCACCTTTCTCTATGGAGGAGGTAAGTAAGGCGGTTTTTCAAATGGAGCATAATAAGGCACCAGGACCAGATGGTTTTCCGGCTGAGTTTTACCAGCATTTTTGGGAAACCATCAAGTCTGATTTGCTTGAGTTATTTGGCTGCTTACATGCCGGACAACTTGAGCTATTTCGCCTTAATTTTGGGGAGATCGTTTTGTTGCCTAAGATTCAGAATGCCGAAAGGATACAACAGTATCGGCCAATATGCCTTCTGAATGTTAGCTTCAAAATCTTTACAAAAGTAGCGACCATCAGGTTAAATTCAGTGGCAGATCATGTGGTAAAACCTACCCAAACAGCTTTTATGCAAGGGAGGAATATCCTAGACGGTGTTGTGGTTTTACACGAGACCGTACATGAGATGCACACGAAAAAACTTGATGGGGTGATATTTAAAATCGACTTTGAAAAAGCGTATGATAAAGTCAAATGGCCGTTCTTGCTACAGACTCTGAGAATGAAAGGGTTCTCAGAGGAGTGGTGTGCTTGGATCCTTAATTTTGTTTCTGGAGGTAGCGTGGCGATAAAAGTCAATGATGACGTTGGTCGCTACTTCCAAACAAAAAAAGGATTAAGGCAAGGTGATCCTCTATCGCCTATACTATTTAATATAGTGGCGGATATGTTGACGATCATGATTGAACGAGCTAAGACGGATGGCCAAATTGAAGGAGTAGTTCCACATCTTGTTGATGGGGTTTATCTATTCTTCAATATGCAGACGATACAATCCTCTTTATGGAACATGACCTAGATAAAGCCGCGAATCTGAAATTGATACTATCAGCATTCGAGCAATTATCGGGATTGAAAATTAATTTCCATAAGAGTGAATTGTTTTGCTTCGGTGAGGCTCAAGAAGCAGCTGCTCAATATGCCGATATTTTTGGCTGCGAGCAGGGTCAATTTCCAATTATGTACCTTGGAATACCAATACATTTTCGGAAACTGACTAATGCGGAATGGAGACACGTCGAAGAACGTCTACAAGCTAGGCTATCTAGTTGGAAAGGAAAATTGCTATCTCTTGGTGGAAGATTGGTTCTCATTAATTCGGTACTAACAAACATGGTACTGTATATGATTTCCTTCTTCCAAATACCTAGAGGAATCTTGCATAAATTGGATTATTACCGATCAAGATTCTTTTGGCAAGGAGATGGTGAGAAGAAGAAGTACAGACTGGCTAAATGGAATGTTGTTTGTCGCCCTAAAGATCAGGGAGGGCTTGGTATTCATGACCTTGATGTCAAGAACTCAGCCCTCCTAGGTAAATGGCTTTTTAAGCTGCTTACTGAAGATGGGATATGGCAAACACTCCTTAAGAGAAAATACATTGGCACAAAGGCGGTATCACAGGTATATTGGAAACCTGGTGATTCCCACTTTTGGGCTGGACTGATGGCGACAAAGAAACATTTCTTTCGCTTCGGGGTATTTAATATTAAGGATGGCTCGGAGATTAGATTCTGGGAGGACAAATGGTTAGACAACACCACCCTCCGGGATCGATATCCAGCCCTATACAATATTGTTCGTCATAAGGGAGATACCATTGCCACTGTAATGCAATGCTCTCCTCCGAATGTGACGTTCAGGCGAGACTTGTTTGGACCGAGACTAGCGTCTTGGAACTCCCTGTGGCACGGTTGAGTTCAGTTCAACTCACACAGGGGCCCGATGAGTTTCGTTGGAATCTATGTGCGAATGGTAAATTCTCTGTGGATTCCATGTATAGGGCGTTAGTACATTCCGATGTGCCAGTTGATGATAATAAAAAAATATGGCAAATGAAGATACCACTTAAGATTAAAGTTTTTACGTGGTATCTTCGTAGGGTGTCATTCTAACAAAGGATAACCTTGTTAAACGAAATTGGCATGGAAGTACGAAGTGTATGTTTTGTCCACATGATGAGACAATAAAACACTTATTCTTCGAGTGTAGTTTCGCTCGTTCTATATGGTCAGCCATCCAAATAGCGTCTAACTTATATCCACCCAAGTCTGTTGCCAATGTTTTTGGCAACTGGCTACATGGGATAGATAAAAAGCTTAGAACGGTTATTAGGGTGGGAGCGATTGCTGTTATATGGTCGCTTTGGCTTAGTAGAAATGACAAGGTTTTCAATGATAAAGATGTTTCTCATATGCAGGTACTCTACCGTTGCACAAATATTCTCCGTATGTGGTCCACCTTACAACGTGTGGGACATCGAGACCTCTTTACGGAGGCGTGTGCACGTCTGGAAGAGGTGGCGAGGGACATTTTTTCACATCATGGATGGCCGCTTGATCGCCGGATTGGACCTCCATAGGCCGTCGAGATTGTCCATGACATAGGCGTTTTACATTATGCTTTTTGTAATTCGTCTATTGCTGCACAACTTTTTTACTTTCTCCGTTGGATTGCGGCTGTGTGCATTTTTGATGCAGAGGCCGGGTGTAATACTTAAACTTTTGAGTAATAAAGCCCTTTATCTAAAAAAAAGAGGTATTTATTCATTTAACAGCATTTTACAGGAGCAGCCAAACAAATTTCCTCTTCCCATAGGATTTAACTAGATATGACATCCCATCCCTACGAATTTCCTATTTCTACGATTTCCCTATCCTACGAAGAGCCCCTAATAATTTGAACACAGTGATCACGCACGAAGTTCAGAAGAATTTATACAAAACAAAAACATGGGAGTATATAATCAAGTACTAGTAGAATAGTTCGTGTCACGGCTCACGAACACTCCTGGAAAACAAGTTTCAAAATACACAGAAGGAAACTCAGCTTAGCCCGTACTGTACACCTGACGAACCAGGCGACTTATTCCAGCGATTCCACCACTCCGGCCTAAAGATCAGCGATCACACTCTACACGCGCGGAGGATTCACATAACATTAGTGTCGGTCCTCGGGGCTTTGATCTCCTCGCCGCGAAGCGTCGGCCCTACCGCCGCGACGCCTCCACCGATGTTCCCCTCTGCATCACCAAGAACAAGAACAGGATGTCAACGCGCGATTCATAAAGTTGCTAACAGCAAAATTTGCTTGCAGTTAATCAAGTGTGACGGCGTGCGCGTACCTGTGGTGGGCTGCACGGTCTCGGAGACCCGGTTCCCGCCGGTGAGTGACGTCACGGCATCGCGCGCCTTGGCCACCGTGCTTCCAACTCCCTCCTTGCGCTGCTGCACGGCGCCGGTGATCCCCTCGCTAAGGGACCGCTCGTCGTCGCCTGGGCTCAGCTTCTCGGCGATGTACGCCGTCATGCCAGACACCCCTTTGTCCTGCCCGTTCCCCGGCTCGGCGGCGCCGGGGGTAACGGTGGCCGCGGCGGAGCCGTCCTGCGCGCCGACGCCAGGACTGGCGGTGCCGCTCGAAGGCATCACCCTGTTCGCCATGGCCGTGCCCACACCAGCGACCTTCCCGTAGACCGAGCTTGCCAGCTGCATGCCGTACTCCGTGGTGCCCGCCGCCGCGGACTTGATCATGTCCGTGTACGTCGCGGCAGGCGCGCCCTCTGTCGTCGCGTCTGTAGCCGCGTTCTTCAGCTCCTCTGTGCCGAGTCGCATCCCAGTGGAGTCGTTGCGCTCCACGCCCTTCGTGGCCGCCTGACCGCCGAGATCGTCGTACCGCACCGCCCGGTCGTCGTTGCGCTCCACGCCCGTCGCCTCCGCCTGACCGCCGAGATCGCCGAGCCGCATCCCAGTGGCGTCGTTGCGCTCCACACCCTTCGCCGCCGCCTGACCGCCGAGGTCGCCGAGCCGCATCCCAGTGGCTTCGTTTCGCTCCACGTCCTTCGCCGCCGACGGGATGGTCTCCGAGTCGTAGACTGCAACGGATGATAACAGGAGGAACCCGAGCTTAAGCATCGAAGTAGATCACACACACTCATGAGTCATGACACACATGCCGAGACGAGCATCTACTTACTGGGCGCGCCGTGCAGCTCGGGGCCAGTGTCCATGACGCGCTTGTCCTCGACGTCCTCCTGGTACCCGCCCTTCTCCACCTCGTCCTCCCTCAGCGCCGCATCATCCTCGTCTATGTCGATACTGCTGCTGCCACCGGTGTCATGCTCGTCCTCGTGTTCGGCGCCGTTGCCATGGCCGTGGCCGGTGATGGTGTTCCTGATCTTCTTCATCTTGTCCCTGACCTTCTTGAGCATCGGCTTGTGCGGGTTATCGTCGTGCATCTGCTGCTGCCCGCCCTCCTCAGCTGCACGCACACGTACGCCATATGCAATCAGAATCAAGTCAACAAAGAATCCATAACGGTACACATGGGCGGACCTAGCGGGTGGGCCGGGTGGGCCGTGGCCCACCCAGAGTTTTGGGAGTACTTTGACTACACAGTCTCGCTACTGTTTCCAGTGTTTGTGCCTGACACGGCTGACTCGTCCGTCTCCAGATTCGTTTCTCGACCGAAGGAGAATGGAAAAGGAGACCTAGTCCTGGTGGTTACCGTCGTCTCACCCCTTGCTGGCTTGCCCCCTTTCCGATTCCCGCCGGCCGCTGCCGGCATGCAGCCCCCCATTCTTGCCGGCGCGGACACAGAGCAGGAGCAGGCAAGCAACGCTTGCTGCACTAGGCCAGCAGCTAGCTAGATTCGTTTCAAATTTATTGATACACTTTCACTTTAAGCAGAACGGGAGAAGGTATTCTCTCCATTTTGTGTTTGTGCCCCCCATACCGAAGAGCAAAAAGAAATTCAGTATTGATTTCTGTTATTGTGAATTTGTGTTATTACTAACTATGTATTGGTACTGCACAAATTTTAGAATTGGTGATTTATGTTTATAAATGAATAAAATAGCTTATGGTGTTTACAAATGAGAATAATCTTTAATTGGGATGCGACAACGTAGAGTTACCAAATCTCAGTGATGTAATTATCTTGTTATGCTATATTTCATCATGTAAGACTTTGTTTATGTTTTTAAATGTTTGTATTGGAATCATGCAGATATGAAAAATACATATTGATTTACACTTTTGTGAATCAATTGCCTCTTTATACTATTAATTTGGCAAAAAAAATCGCGTTGCGAATTTTTTTTTGCTGTGTGCCCACCCTCCAAATTTTTCCTGGGTCCGCCACTGACGGTACATGAATGACGACGTGCCGGAGTGAAGAACCGAAATTCCGCGTCCAACGACTCACCGGCGGCGATGTTCCGTTGGCCGACATCCTTCGGCGCGTCCATCGTTGGCAGGTACGTCTGTGCAACTGGTAAACTCGAAACTCTTTGATCCTTGGTCGTTAAAGCTGTATGAGATGGTGAAAGCCTGATTCCGTCGACGATGGATATAGGCGAAGCAGGACGGGGAGGCGAGTGCCACCACGACGCATAGGTAGGGGTGGGGTGGTCGGCTGGAGTGGGAGGCGGGACGCGTGGCGCTGCGCCCACGTGCCGTGATGGGGTTGGTTTGGGGGTGATAATCGAAGTCGACTAGCCCTGTCATCATGTGGCATCCGCGTTTTGGCCGGGGATAGTCGGCAGCGGGTTTGGCGTATTTGGTGTACTCCAATATGTTGATATTGTCATGTTTGATAGATTGTTGTCTTACTTTATGTTTATGCTATACTCCATATGTTGATATTGTCTTTTAGGGAAAATAATTTTAATATCGTATACTGGACCAAATGTTAAATTAAACCTATAGAACCTAATAATTTCGTGAGAGTTTTGAAATAAGTTTTAAAGTTTAATGAGAGAGGATGATGAAAGAAAATCATAAAGAGATAAAAGCTCAAGCTAGATGCCCAAAGAATTCCTAAGAAATATCCAAGAAGTCTCGATCGTTTAATATTGAGGATTCCTTTGTCATCCCCCTCTCAATTTGAAACAACATTTTTATTGTTTTACTTATTAATAGTATGTGATGTTTTTGAAGTATCTTTATTTTGTCTATATATGATTTCTTTTGGTCATTACAATCATTATGTCTATCATTCTTGTGTGGGAGAGAGTCATGCTCCATTTATTTATAGAATGCTCTTTATGATTCACTTATATTTGTTGAGTTTATTTGTTTTTTCTCTCTTTGTGATTCACTTATATTTTGATAAGAGCATCGCTTTGCTTCTTTTACAAAAATGATTATGACTCTCTTGTTTCACTTAATTATATTTATTTAGAATTTCGATAGTAGTTGAATTGGTCATGTTTGATAGATTGTTGTCTTACTTTATGTTTATGCTATACTCCATATGTTGATATTGTCTTTTAGGGAAAATAATTTTAATATCGTACACTGGACCAAATGTTAAATTAAACCTATAGAACCTAATAATTTCGTGAGAGTTTTGAAATAAGTTTTAAAGTTTAATGAGAGAGGATGATGAAAGAAAATCATAAAGAGATAAAAGCTCAAGCTAGATGCCCAAAGAACTCCTAAGAAATATCCAAGAAGTCTCGATCATTTAATATTGAGGATTCCTTTGTCATCTCCCTCTTCATCAATGAACCTTGAGGTAGTTTCAATTTGAAACAACATTTTTATTGTTTTACTTATTAATAGTATGTGATGTTTTTGAAGTATCTTTATTTTGTCTATATATGATTTCTTTTGGTCATTACAATCATTATGTCTATCATTCTTGTGTGGGATGTTCTTTATGATTCACTTATATTTGTTGAGTTTATTTGTTTTTTCTCTCTTTGTGATTCACTTATATTTCGATAAGAGCATCGCTTTGCTTCTTTTACAAAAATGATTTAGACTCTCTTGTTTCACTTAATTATATTTATTTAGAATTTCGATAGTAGTTGAATTGGTGTTTGGTTATATGTTGGAAACTAAAAAAAAAATTGTGTACGCAGTAATGGGATACTTAAAAATTTGCATGATCTTGTACATCTTTGAGCTTTGGTTAACTAGATTCATTGCAAGCTACTAGTTGCCGAAAGACCAATCGGCAATTTGTCATGTGTTGGTCCGATAAAAAATGATAAATGGGTAAATCTGGGTACGATGAATAGTAGACATTTCAAAACTTTTAAATTATCAAATGTATTTTTTTAGCCTAAAATATAACGAATCTTGAATTAATATATTGCATGATATTGTACCGAATATTTTGAAAGTTGCAAATGCATTTTTGATTTTATTAAACTAGTGGCCGTGCACGTGCAACACACGTCTCATAATTTATTATAATTTAAAAATAATCTAAGTTAAACAAGCAAACCAGGTTTACTACTACTGCAATCTTAAAAAAAGATCAAAATTAATTTCAGAGAGGATCAAAGCAAACGTCTTTTTTTATATGGTACCAGATTTGAGCGATCATGGATACTTTTCTTTTACCATAATTGATCAGATTTAGCGATGATATGTTTAGAAACAATGGCCATGATTGAAATACTTAACATTGATGAATTTTATCATATTGCAAATTTGAAGCGAGTTCAGAAATAGTTTATTGCTTTAAAATCCACTTAAATGCTATCTATGGTTCAGTTTTTAGCTTTTGTCAAAATTCTGGCTGAACTGTTCTCGAATTTATCAACAATTCAATAAACTCCAATTGAGCTGAAAATTTGACAGTATGTCAAGAATAGGTATAACTCGCTTGTGCTAAATTTGCAAATATTTAGGAGGTCGTTTGGTTACACAGATAAATCGGAAACAGATAGCAGTTTCAGAAAAACAGAGAGCAGTTTTAAGAGCAGAGATGAGATATAGTAAATCTTCCAATATTCATGAAGACAAAGAAGGGTAGTGCGGGTCTGATGAAGGAAGAGTTGTACCCGTACCTTGGGTTTGCAAGAGGGTTGATCTTGGACAGAAATTCGTGCGTGGCAATGTCGATCTTGGATGGAAATTTGGGCTTGGCAATTTCGAGCTGTGGTTTCGATGGAGGAGCCGATCTTGGATGAAATTCAGGAGCCGATCTTGGATGAAATTCAGACGTGTAGATTTCGAGTTGAGGTTTCAATCGTTCGACTCCTTTTTATGCGGCACCCATGGCCGTCGTGTTGTACTACATCCCATGTAGGATTGGGTGTTGGAGCGGTTGAGCATAGTCCAGTTCGGAGCAGAGTTCTTCAAGAGGTCGAAGTCGAAGGGGCGCCGTAGTGAGCTCAGATCGCCGCGCTTCGTCTCATCCATGTGGAAAAGCATTGGCGTCGAGAGAGGAGATCGCACAGGGATATGCGCTTCCTGGGGGAGAATATCGTGTACGCTTCCTTTTTTAAAGTTTCTTCTATACAGTAAATGATTTGGAGTTGGACTTTTGCCTATACAAAAAAAAAAAAAAAGTACGCCGGACGGCCGGATAGAATCGGCACGGCCGTGCCGTGTCCATCTAATTGTTTTGGCAATATAAATATGATATCAGCTCGTGCAAATCGTTTTCTGTCCTTGTCCTAGTTCAATACGATCAGACTCTCTCCTTCTATATTAATTAGCGTTAGTATACGACTCGGATCAAACGTGAGCTCGCGATTCTTTTGCATCGTTGATCGAAATTGAACGGACAAGTTCTAAAGTGTTTGGTGCTCGACATCTGGATAATCTAGATCGTCGATCAAAAATTGAACGGACAAGATTACAAGTATCCCAACATGTTTGCTCCTTTAATAATAGTATAGATAACGAGCTAACTCGGGAGCCAATTGTGGTTTCCTATTGCATTATAGGCTATAGAAAAACCACAAATCATGATTCTAAAGAAAAGGTAAGAATAACTCAGTTTTTTTTAACACATATCATGTATGAAAGGGTCGCTGCAAATTTGATCGTAAACATGTATGCAGCAGTGGCAGACCTAGGATATATATTTTAAAGTTTGGGCAAACAGTAAATTTAAGGACATATAATGATATTGTTTAGACTAGGCAAACAATTTTTTTTTGCATATAGTACAAATACACTACGCCGGCAGGCCGGAAGCCCCGGTAACAGGGGCGCTGCCTCCGTCACTGTGTATGCGTACTTGCATGCTTTTTCAGATCTTTGGAAAAATGAACTTTTTTTCAGATCTTTCGAAAAATGAACTTTTTTTTTTTTGAGATGGAAAGGTACTACCATTAACTTGTGCGCACAGCAAAATCGCTGGCCACTAATACACGTACAAAGTCTGGAGCATCATCCGGCCACACAGTTGGGGATTCATGCACCAAATTTGCACCATACGTCGCCAAAGCGTCCGCAACAGAGTTACAGGCCCGTGGGCAATAGTTCATAGAGAAACGACTAAAGTTCATTCTAGCAAAATACTTAATCTCACGAAAGAGTTGGCCATTCACAGCAAGGTCTTGATCAGTTCCAACAATCGCCTGGAATAGCTTCTGGGAGTCAGTTTCAATCGTCACTTGCGACATTCCCCAACTCGAAGCCCAGCGAAGCCCAGATAGACAGGCAACTGCTTCAGTTTGCAAGGCGTCATAAGCTTGTTTGATGCTGCCAGCACCTGCACCAACAGGTTCACCATTAGTGTTTCGGATAATAAACCCCCAACCCCCAGTGTGATGCTCCATCTTGAAGGTGCCATCGACATTGATCTTCAGTTCGTCTCCTTCAGGAGGAGTCCAGGATTGGGCTTGTTTTTGCTTTGGTTTTTTAGTTTTGACAAAAAACTGTTCAAACTCAGCAGCAGATCTTCTGGCCAAACAAGTCACTGACCCCTGAAGCATACGTTTCTCATTGGAGACCCTTTTGTTTCTAGATCGCCACCACCACCAGAGTAGGGAAATAGCAAGGAGCTTCTGTTTCTGCTCTAGTCTGAGTAAATGCCTGACAAATTCCTGGGCGTCATTACATTGTAGGAGTTGCACACGTACAGACTCCATTTGTAGTTCCTTCCAGCAAGCTTTAACTTGTTTGCATTTTAAGAACAAATATCCTACATCCTCATTCAGCCGGTTGCACATAGGGCAAATTGGATCCAGATTCACCCCCCTCCGCACAAGATTGAGACGGTGCGGTAAGCTGTTGTGAGCTATTCTCCACACAAACAGCTTGATATTTGGAGGACACTCTAACCGCCATATCATGTTCCAATCGAAGTTCCCATGAGAAGATAGGCTCTCCTGCTGTCCCTGATTAGCAACAGCGTCCAGCTGGCGCTGCAGTCTATATGCAGATTTTACTGAAAAGGATCCTTTTTCCTCAAAGTGCCAAGCCCATTCGTCCTCTAGATCCTCAAAAATTGGCAATGAGAGGATGAGGGAAGCGTCCTGGGGCCAGAACAATTGCTGGACTAGAGTACGGTCCCATGTACCAGTGATAGGGTCGATTAGCTCGCATGCTTTGGTAATCACTGCATGTCCCCTGGGGGTAGCCAATTTCCTGCTCCACAGTCTTGGTAGCCACGGATCATTCCATATATTCACGGTCTTGCCATCTCCCACTCGTTTGATAACTCCCTTTTGTAGCAGATCCAATCCTTCGAAAAATGAACTTTCTGATTGACGTGGGAGGTCAGCTGCACCAGTACAAACTTGTACACTGCTTGTGACAATCAAATCGGACCGGGAGGTGCAAGCAAATAGATAGTGGCTCCCTTATCCTTTCGCTCTGAGGCGATAAGGTAGGCGACCAGGGCGGCGGCACCAGTTCCTCGCTCCGCCGCGGCCAAGGCCGGCGGTTCCCTCCTCCTCCGTCGGTCGCTTCGGTGGCGGGAGGGTGGGGGAACCTCGGTGCTTCGGTCTCGGCGTGTAGATAGTAGGAGTAGGGTTTCGTGCGCTGCGGCCTGGATGGGGACGGCGGCGGCGTGGCGGCGAATAAGGTGGTCTCGGTTCTCCTCTTCTCGCTGCTTTGCCTTGGTGGGGCAGCGAGGAATCGGTGGCCCTTTGGTGTCTAGCGGTGGTCGGCGAGGCGGTGGCGGCGACCACCGTTTGGACTTTTGTCCTCCGGCTTCTTCCCTGTTACGGCGGCGACTGCTCCCTCGTCTCTGTGAAGCTTGTGAGGTTGGCTCCTGGAGCTCTTTCGGTTCGGATCTGGCTCTGGTGCAGGGTTGGTGGTGTGCTGGTGGTCGATCTGCTGCGGGAGGGTCGGTTCTTCGGCTTCTTCTGCTGCTTCGAGTGGTGGGAGCATCTTGGCCGACGGTCATTCATCGTTCTATATCCCGGCGTTCAACGGCGGGCTCCAGTTTCTTGAAGGCATGGTGGTGCTCCTTCTTCCTTCGGCGGCGTGTTTCCTGGTGGTTCAGCTTCTCAGCTGTTGCTCCGGTGCTTAGGATTCGACAGTGTGTGTGTGAGCCTGTGTACGCGTCTGTTCTTGTTTCTGTTCTTCTTTGTTGAATGTATGCAGGTTTAGTTCTCAAAAAAAAAAAAAATCGGACCGGAGGGAGTAACTTTTTTCAGAATTTTCCGAGAGGAAAAATGAACTTCTGATTTTTTTGTAAAAACGAGAGCACCGAAGTTCGGGAGTCAAAGTTCAAAGAAACATCCACCAATTTGAACGCACTGATCACGCACAGAATAATTTACAAAGGAAAGCATAAAGTATATGAGTTTACAGACAAACAAGACGTGTCACGACTCACGAACAGCCCTGGAAAACAAGTCCCAAAATACACAGAAGGAAAACCAGCTTAGCCCCAGATCCATGCACCGTAGCCTGTACTGTACACCTGAAGAACCAGGCGACTTATTTCCAGCGATCCCACCGCTCCGGCGAACTGATCACACGATACACGAGTGGAGGCTTCACATTCCAATTCCATTCGTGTTGGTCCTCGGCGCTCCGATCTCCTCCCCGCGAAGCGTCGGCCCTACCTCCGCGACGCCTCCACCGATGTTACCCTCTGCACCACCAAGAACAAGAAGCAGATGTCAGCTCGCGATTCATGGAGTTGCTAAAAGAAAATCTTGCTTGCAGTTAAGTCAAGTGTGACGGCGTGTGCGTACCTGTGGCGGGCTGCACGGTCTCGGAGACCCCGTTCCCGCCGGTGAGCGACGTCACGGCATCACGCGAACTGGTCACCGCCTGCGCCGGGACCTCGCGCGCCTTGGCCACCGTGCTCCCGACCCCCTCCTTGCGCTGCTGCACGGCGCCGGTGATCGATTCGCTCAGGGCCCGCTCCTCGTCGCCTGGGCGCAGCATCTCGGCGATGTACGACGTCACGCCAGAAACCCCCTTGTCCTGCCCGTTACCCGGCCCGCCGGCTCCGGGGGTAACGGTGGCCGCCGCGGAGCCGTCCTGCGCGCCGACGCCAGGACTGGCGGTGCCGGTCGAAGAAGGCATCACCTGCTGCGCCTTGCTCGCCACGGTCGTGCCCACACCCGCGACCTTCTCGTACACCGAGCTTGCTAGCTGCTTGCCGTACTCCGTGGTGCCCGCTGCCGCGGACTTGATCTTGTCCGTGTACGTCGCGCCAGGCACGCCCTCTGTCGTCGAGTCTGTAGCCGCGTTCTTCAGCTCCTCTGTGCCGGTGTACGACGCCGGAGTTCCCTCTTTTGGCAGGTCGAGGTCCCTCTTTCCAGCGTCCACGGCCATCGGCTCAGTGGTGCTGGAGTCGTCCTGCGCGTTCCCGCCCGCTCCGAATCCAGGGGTGACCTGCTGCGCCTTGCTCGCCACGACCGTGCCGACCCCGGCGACCTTCTCGTACACGGTGCTCGCCAGCTGCCTGCCGTACTCCGTCGTGCCCGCCGCCGTGTTCTTGAGCCTGTCCGTGTAGCTCCCGGTGCCGTCGGACACCGGCATTGCCTCTGTCTCTTTGATCTGGTCACGGTCCATCTTCTCCACGCCCGCGTGCTTCGGGTCGTCGGACACGGCCATCGCCTCGAAGTCCCGCACGACGTCTGTCGTGCCGACGTCCTCCCCGCCACGCGGCGTTGGCGTCTTCGAGTTCGGCGCCGCCGGATCCTCGACGACGGGGCCACCGAGGTCGCCGAGCCGCACCTCCGTGTCGTCGGTGCGCTCCACCTCCTTCGCCGCCTCGTGACCGCCGAGGTCACCGAGTGGCGTGCCAGTGGCGTCGTTGGGCTGCACGTTCTTCGCAGCCGACGGGATGGTCTCCGAGTCGTACACTGCAACGGATTGTAACACGGGGAACCCGATCTTAAGCATAGAAGCAGATCACATACACACATGAATCATGACATACATGTCGGACGAGCATCTACTTACTGGGCCCCCCGTGCAGCTCAGGGCTGGAGTCCATGACGCGCTTGTCCTCGACGTCCTCCTGGTACCCGCCCTGCTCCACCTCGGCCTCCCTCTGCACCGCGTCGTACTCGTCCATGTCGGTACTGTTGCTGCCGCCAGTGTCCTGTTCGTGGTCGTCGCCGTTGCCGTTGCCGTGGCCGGCGATGGTGTTCTTGATCTTCTTCACCTTGTCCTTGACCTTCTTGAGCACCGGCTGCTTGTGCGGCTTCTCGTCGCGGTGCATCTGCTGCTGCCCGCCCTCCTCAGCTGCACGCGCACACGCATGCCAAATGCAAACAGGTCAGCAACAAAAACTCATGACGGGGTAATACATGAATGGCGATCGACGTGCCGGAATGAAGAAACGGAATTCTGTGTCGAAGAAAGACTCACCGGCGATGTTCCGTTGGCCGACGTCCTCGGGGACGTGCTTGCGGGTGAGCATGGCCGGCGCGTCCATTGTCGCTGTGCGGCTGGTAAACTCGAAACTCTCTGATCCTTGATCGGTCGCTTGGATTCTTGTTCGTTAAAGCTGTGTGAGATGGTGATTCGTCGACGATGGATATAGGCGAAGCAGGGCGGGAGGCGAGTGCCACCTCGACGGATACGTGGGGTGGGCAGGAATGGGAGGCGGGACGCGTGGCGCTGCGCCTACGTGCCGTGACGGGGTTTGGTTTGGGGCGAAGCGACTCGAAGGTCCACCTGGTCCTGAGAGGCCGGGGTGATCATGGATCGGTTCCGCCTTTCCGGCGAGCTGGAACCGAAGCCGACTAGCTGTGTCGTCATGTGGCATTTCGCGTTTTGGCCGGGGATATGTCGCGTCAGGTTTTGCCTCTTTGGTCGGCGTTTTGAGTAGACCTCGAAATACAATAATGCTAGACGTGTAAATAGTAATTGGTTCGTTTGAAAGCATACCCCCACTACAGGAAAACGGCGTAGCCGACGGCCACCTCCTACGCCGACGGCTTTTTGTCAGGGCCGTCGGCGTAGGATCTGAGCTGGGCTGCCCAGCAAAAGCGTCGGCGCACAAGGCTACGCCGACGGCAAGCCGTCGGCATAGGTTTACAGCGGCAAAGCCGTCGACATAGCGATGTTTTTTTTCTATTTTTTTATTTAATATAGAATAATTCATATTTTAAAATCCATAAATCGAAATGTAACAAATAAATTGTCTAAATCGTTTAGAAAAATGAGTGGAATCCAAATATGACAACTATATCATGTTTTGCATCACAAAAACTCCTTTAACTTGGCAAAATTATTTTCGAAAAATCAGTATAAACTCATTTAACTAGGCGAAAGTAATTAGAAATCAACAAAATTCCTAATACTTGGGGATTATTCATAAAATGTGGATTACTCTTTGTGAAAATTAGATGGGTGCCATTTTGTACCATATCTTTTTTGGAGGTTTTTTTACTTTATTTGTTTTTTTCAAAAAGCGGTTAAAATGGCCACCATGACTCTCATCGAAAGAGGTCAAATTTTCTAAACTATGGATATTTCTGTGATATAACCACTAGTTGTGTACCTTAAAATAATTTTTGAAAAAAATTCAGACCAAACTATCAAACACTTGTAGTTCAAATTTGGATTACTTTTGGAAAATCGACATAAACTCATTTAACTAGGCGAAATTAGATAGAAATCAAGAAAATTCCTAATACTTGGGGATTATCCATCAAATGTGAACTACTCTTTGTGAGAATTAGATGGTGCCATTTTTCACCATATATTTTGTACTTGGTTCACAAAAAAGTTATTTTTGCCACATAAAAAAAAAAATAATATTTATAAAAATAATTTGAAAAATCCCTTCTGAACCATTGTTTCCTATACCATGATACACCTGTTTGTCGAATATGATAACTTTATCACAAACTATGCCGTGGGAATGGTCATAATTTGGTCATTTGGCTTGAAACTTATACATGTTTGTACATGGTAAACCTTTTGTAAGATTTTTTTTAACAATTTGTCAAAAATCAAGTTTATCATTTTTCATAAAAACTAGTACACATAAAAGGACTCCATGCTAGAGGATACCTTTTTTGGAGGGTTTTTCACTTTCTTTGATTTTTTATTAAAAACAGTCAAAATGGCCACCATGAATATTCATCGAAAGAGGTCAATTTTTTTAAAAACTATCAATGTTTCTGTGATATAACCACTAGTTATGTACCTTAAAATGATTTTAAAAAAAATCAGACCAAACTATCAAACACTTGTAGATCAAAGTTGGATTACTTTTGGAAAATGGGCATAAACTCATTGAACTAGGCGAAATTAGATGGAAATCAAGAAAATTCCTAATACTTGGGGATTATCCATCAAATGTGGACTACTCTTTGTGAGAATTAGACGGGTGCCATTTTGCACCATATATTTTGTACTTGGTTCACAAAAAATCATTTTTGCCACTTAGAAAAAGGAAAATGATATTTATAAAAATAATTTGAAAAATCCCTTCTGAACCATTATTTCCTATACCAAGATACACCTATTTGTCGAATATGAGAATTTTATCACAAACTATGCCATGGGAAAGGTCATAACATGGTCATTTGGCTTGAACCTTATATATGTTTATACATGGTAGACTTTTTGTGAAGATTTTTTTTGAACAATTTGTCAAAAATCAAGTTTATCATTTTTCATAGAAACTAGTACACATAAAAGGACTCCATGCTAGTGGATACCTTTTTTGAAGGCTTTTTCACTTTATTTGATTTTTTCAAAAAACTGTCAAAATGGCCACCATGACTATTTATCGAAAGAGGTCAAATTTTCTAAAACTATCGATGTTTCTGTGATATGACCACTAGTTGTGTACCTTAAAATGATTTTTGAAAAAAAATTCAGACCAAACTATCAAACACTTGTAGATCAAATTTGGATTACTTTTGGAAAATCGGCATAAACTCATTTAACTAGGCGAAACTAGATAGAAATCAATAAAATTCCTAATACTTGGGGATTATACATCAAATGTGGACTACTCTTTGTGAGAATTAGACGGGTGCCATTTTGCACCATATATTTTGTACTTGGTTCACGCAAAAGTCATTTTTGCCACTTAGAAAAAGGAAAATGATATTTATAAAAAACCCTTCGAACCATTGTTTCCTATACCAAGATACACCTATTTATCGAATATGAGAATTTTATCACAAACTATGTCGTGGAAATGGTCATAACTTGGTCATTTGGCTTGAAACTTATAGATGTTTATACATGGTAGACCTTTTTGTGAATATTTTTTTTGAACAATTTGTCAAAATCAAGTTTATCAATTTTCGTAGAAACTAATACACATAAAAGGAATCCATGCCAGAGGATACCTTTTTTGGAGGATTATTCACTTTATTTGATTTTTTTCAAAAAAGGTCAAAATGGCCACCATGACTATTCATCGAAAGAGGTCAAATTTTCCAAAACTATCGATATTTCTGTGATATAACCACTAGTTGTGTATCTTAAAATGATTTTTGAAAAAATTCAGACCAAACTATCGAACACTTGTAGTTCAAATTTGGATTACTTTTGGAAAATCGACATAAACTCATTTAATTAGGAGAAATTAGATAGAAATCAAGAAAATTCCTAATACTTGGGGATTATCCATAAAATGTGGACTACTCTTTGTGAGAATTAGACGGGTGCCATTTTGCACCTTATATTTTGTACTTGGTTCACACAAAAAAAAATCATTTTTGCCACTTAGAAAAACAAAAATGATATTTATAAAAATAATTTGAAAAATCCCTTCGAACCATTGTTTCCTATACCAACATACACCTATTTGTCGAATATGAGAACTTTATCACAAACTATGCCGTGGGAATGCTCATAACTTGGTCATTTGGCTTGAAACTTATAGATGTTTATACATGATAGACCTTTTTGTGAAGATTTTTTTGAACAATTTGTCAAAAATCAAGTTTATCATTTTTCATAGAAACTAGTACACATAAAAGGACTCCATGCTAGAGGATACCTTTTTTTGGAGGCTTTTTCACTTTATTTGATTTTTTTCAAAAAAACTGTCAAAATGACCACCATGGCTATTCATCGAAATAGGTCAATTTTTTCTAAAACTATCAAAGTTTCTGTGACGCAAAAGTTGATATGGATATAATATTTGAATTCCTCTCATTTTTCTAATCAACTTAGACATTTTATTTGTCAAATTTCGATTTACGAATTTAAATATATGAATTATTCCATATTAAATGTAAAAAGGAAAAAATAAAGTAAAATTCATTTTATTGTTATTTATTCAAAATATACTATTACATAATCATTGTTAATTATTCAAATAAATTTTTAAAATTTAAACAATGAAAAAGTGTAATGTCATAACTCAGGGGTTAATATGATTGATAGGATATTAATATCAGTAAGTTATATCTTCTTATTGGAAAGTTAATTTGGAAGGAACTCAAAAGTTAAGCGTGCTTGTGCTGGAACAATTTGAGGATGGGTGACCGAATAGGAAGTTTGACCAGGGTAAGTACTTTGACCTATGATTAAGTGTGTAATTAGAGATTTAGTATGTGACTAAGTGGGAAATTTCGAAATAGAATTAAAAAAGTTCAAAAAAATATTCAAAAAATCGAAATTATTGGAAAAATATGCCGACGGTAAAGCCATTGGCATATGGGGAGCTATGCCGATAGCAAAGCCGTCTACGCCGACGGATTTTAATACGCCGACGGCAATTGGCCTAAGCCGAGGCCCGCAAACGCCGACGGCAGCCGTCGGCGTAGCCCTATGCCGACAGCCAAAAGCCGTCGGCGTATGTGTTGTTTCCTGTAGTGCCCATGTATACCAGAAAGTGTAAAATGGATCTTTTTTTAATTCAAAATTAGTATTTTAAAATTTTAACTAAAGGCAAGGAGGAAGTGATTTAAGAATGTGAATTTGATTATTTAAGTAATAAAAGCATATATTACTCTGGTTTCTATGGAATCTGAGAGGTGAGCTCACCTTTTGGAGCTGTGGCGACTGGCTATATGGATTAGGTAATAAGTACACTCCTACATCTCCTTTTATACTGAGTCACTTAGTAGGGCTGGACCATATACGTTAGCATACCAGTTCAACACTCCGCCTCAAGATGGATAGTAGATATCTATGATCAACAAAAAAACAAAAATAAGCTTACAAAGTGAAATATTGTGTGTCGACCAAAAGACCAAGGAGGATTGGGAATTGAAGTACTTGACATTACGAATAAGTGTCTACCGAGTAAATGATTTTTGAAACTACTTACTGAAGAGGGGGTGTGGCACGAACTTATTACAAATAAATATTTGGGTGATAAAACGTTATCATAAGTTCTGGCTAAGCCACATGATTCACCGTTTTGGAAGGGGTTAATGAGGGTGAAAGATGATTTATTTAAGTATGGTTCTTTCTCTATTGGAGATGGGCAACACACAAGTTTTTGGGAAGATAAATGGTTGGGTGACATATCAATAGCGGATGAGTTCCCCTGCCTTTATGTTGTTGCGTCTAACAAACAAATGACAGTTGCGGATGTCTTTGCAAGTTCTCCGATCAATCTTTCTTTTAGAAGAAATTTTGTAGGAAATAATAGAGCGTTTTGGTTTCAATTAGTTGAAAGGCTCATGCGGATACAATTAACAAATGAACCAGGTTGGTTTGTCTAGAAACTAATGCCATCGGGCGTTTTTTCAGTTAAATCATACTACGCGGAAATGCTTAATGGTCATACATGATATTTAAAAAATATTTGTGGAAGTTAAAAGTACCCCTCAAGATAAGTATTTTCTTGTGGTTCTTACACCGAAAAGAACTACTAACAAAAGATAATTTAATTAGGAAGAAATGGGTTGGGTGTAAGAAATGCATTTTTTGTGATGCAAATGAGTCTATGGAACACCTATTTATTTCTTGCCCATTTGCGCGTGATATATGGCGCGTGATTCACTTTACTTTCAATATTTACCCCCTACAAGTGTAGCAAATTTATTTGGTAGCTGGTTAAATGGGGGTAGATAAGACATCCATGGAGCTTATTAGAATTGGTGTTGAGGCTATTCTTTGGGCTATTTGGAATTGTCGAAATGATATTATCTTTAACTAAGCAACATGTAATATTTGCAGGTTATCAACAAGGCCACCTACTGGATACACATGTAGTCATTTCTTCTCCCAGCGGCGTGACTTGGTCACATGGATTTCGAATGTACTCGAATGATGATAGTCATACAAGCCATCTTCTGTCGAGGTGGGTGGCGACATCATAAGAGTCTAGATGGATAGAGCTTTTTTAAGTGGTTGATTTTTATAGCCACTCTGAGCTAGTGACCCATGAATTGTATACTTTGATATACTCAAGAACGTTAATAATTGCGGTGGCTGTGCGCATCATTTTGATGCAGAGACTGGGGAACCACACCCTATTTCTAAAAAAATCTATCAAACACATCTTGTCACATGCCAAGTTGCAATCCTTAGTTCCTAATCCCTTTGTCAAACAATCTGCAAATTGTTATCTAGAGCTAACATGAGTAAGGCCAACATCAAGTTTCTCGTTAAGAAGCGGTCAATCTCCACATGTTTTATCCTATCATGTGGAACAAGGTTATTTGCTACTGATAGCCGACTGATTGTCACACCACACTCTCAACAGGGGCCCTTCCTCAGAAGTTTCAACTCGTCCAAAAGGTGCTTCACCCAGAGCATCTCACTCAATTCTTGGGAAAGGGCTCTATACTCAGCTTTCGTTGTTGATCTAGACACAATGGTCAGTTTCTTGCTTCTACAGGACACCAAATTTCCTCCCGCAAACACGCAATAGCCTGATGTTGATCTTCTATCGTCTTGACAACCAGCCAAGTCAGATTCACTATAGCCATCCACCTCAAGATGTTCACTCTTTGCAAACCACAACCCCTTTCCCGGAGCCCCTTCAAGTACCTCAAGATTCTGTGCACTATATCAAGATGTCCACTTCTTGGTTCATGCATGTATCTGCTCACTACATCCACGGCGTAGGTAATGTCAGACTTAGTGTGACACAAGTACAACAAACTCCCAAGCAGTTTTTAGTAATTTTCCTTGTTCACTAGCTCACCTGATTGTGCTGTCACTTGATGATTTTGTTCAATCGGGATGAGGGCTGCACGACATCCCATCATGCCCATGTCACTCAAGAGATCTAAGGTGTATTTTCATTTGTACAAAGATATTTCCTTCTCTGTCCGGGCCAATTTAATGGCAAGGAAATATTTTAAGTTGCCGAAATCTTTTACCTCAAACTCCTTACTCAGACACACCTTTAATCTTTTTATTTTTTCCCGATCATCTCCATCCACATATACTGCAAAAATTGTGATTTTATGATCAGAGTGTTTGTAGAATACTGTGTGGTCACCATTACATTGACCATACCCCATACCACAAATGACACGTCTGAACCTATCAAACCATGCCCTCGGTGATTGCTTCAATCCATACAAGAACGTATTCAGCCTGCATACCTTCCCTGTGGTCTCTGAGGTACTAAAACCTGGTGGTATCTCCATGTACACTTCTTCCTTCAAGTCACCATGCGAAAAGGCATTCTTGACATCTAATTGATGCAACTTCCACCCAAAGTTAGCAGCACACGAAACCAAATCCTTACTGTGTTCATCTTTGCCACTAGGGCAAATGTCGCATCATAGTCAATTCCATAAGTTTGACTAAACCCTCTGGAAACCAATCTGGCCTTGTACTGTTCTACCTTCCCCTCAGGATTCTGCTTCACAATATAGATCCACTTACAACTCACAGCTTTTTTTCCTGCTGGCAATGTGTTTAGCACCCACGTCTTATTTTTCTTCACTTTTTCCAACTCTTCTATCATTACATCACGCCACTTGGGATCTTTCTTTGCAGCCTTCCAATCCTTTGGTATTGATATAGTTTGTAGAGAGGTAATGAACGCTTTGTAGGGAGACAAAGCCTCAGAAGACACAAAAATTCCAATGTCATGGTCATCTCGAACAGCTTTATGGCCTTCTTTGCCACTATAGTATCCTGCACATCCCTGTATTTTATAGGAGGTTTTCCTGCCTTAGCTCGTGGTTCTTTCCACAAGGCAATGGGCATATTCACTGTGTCACATGAGCTAGCATCGATGCTTTGTTGCTCCCCTGCACATGTGCTTGCTGCCCCACAGTGTCAGATGAGCTCATATCACTGTCTAGCTGCCCCCCTTCCACATTTGGCTGTCGTCTAGAGTACATGAGGAGATTCTGCGGCCAATGATCCCGAAATTGAGCTTGGAGAGAACCGATCAGAATTGTACCCACTGTTGGCTGACCCTGAACCTGCACATCATCACTAGTGGTAGCGCCCACTGGATCACCTTGAGTACGAGACACAACCTTCTCCCCCCATGACCATCTTTCACAGAGTGTAGGTGGTCAAGTTTAGCAAACAACAAACTTAGATCAGTCAGTTCACCATAGAATGGCTCAGATTCCCTGAAGGTGACGTCCATACTTACAAACATACGTTTTGTAGAGGGATTCCAGCACTTATACCCTTGATGACTTGAGGAAAAACCCATAAACAAACTGCCCGTGGGTCTAACTTCCCAGTAGATGGCCTATCATTCCGACAAAACATGTACTGCCAAATAACCTTGGAGGACAACAAATTTATTTTCTCCAAATAACAACTCACATGGGGATTTCATACCTAGTATCCTGGAAGGTGTTCGGTTGATCATGTGTGTCATGACTCCGTCACTCCACAAGAACTTGGGAACATTCATTGTGTACATGAACGAGCGGGCTACTTATAGAACATGACGGTTCTTGCGCTCTGCCACACCATTTTGGGGAGGGTGTCTGGACACGATGTTTGATGAAGAATACACTGGGCAGACAAGAAGGCCCCAAAGGTGGTATTCACATACTCTGTTCCATTGTCAGTCCTGATCACCTTCACCTGCACCTGAAACTGATTCTTCACATCTGCATGAAAGTTCTAAAAACAGCGAAATACCTCATCCTTGTGACGCATCAAATAAACCTAAGTCATACGAGAATAGAAGTCGATAAAGGTAACAAGGTACTTCATTCCATTTACTGATACCACTATGAAAGTCCATACATCCGAATGAATGAGCATAAAAAGGAGATATGCTCATAAGCCCCTTACTCACATATGAGTCTCTTGTGTGTTTAGCATATTCGCAAGCATCACATGTCAACGTATCCTTGCCTATTCCACACATAACATCCGTAAATATTCTACTCATTTTATGAAAAGATACTATCGGGTTACGCAACGAAAATTTAAAATTTCTCGACATGCATAACTAAACCGCCAGGATCTATTCTATGAATATATACTGCACCCCATAATGCGATGATCAAGAATACTTACAAACACCGTTGCGTAAGATCTTGTGTTTGTCGAAGTAGATGTTGGTGAAGCCGATGAAGAATCTCACGTCCATGCCGGGATGTGAGATTGTTGCCTTTTCCACGTCTGAGGATTGCACGTAGCAACCTGCTCTTCAAGTATCCACGCGTACACCTTGCCAATCCGCCAGCGCTCCGCCTTGCTAGAACTCGGCGCCAGACGAAGAGAAACTATCTTGCGGCATAGTAACGGTGGTTGGTCTATCGAACCTGATTAGAACAATATGAGACAGGAAAGATCTAATTCTCAACACATGAGATCTAATTAGAGAGAGATTAGAGAAACGTCTAATTAGAATAATTAGAGCGTCGTCTAATTACACAATATCTCAGGAGAGAGGAACTTGTGTAATTGTTGTGTTTGATGTGTTCTCCTTGTGGGAGGGGTGGAGTATATAAGGGGAGAGGGGGGCTGGTGCGCCGGCCCTAGGGAGGCCGGCCGTCCCCTCTCCCTAGTCGGTTTGGGAGTTGGAGTCCATCTATGACTCCCCCTTCCCTTTTTTTCCTTTTTACCTATTTTCCTTTATTCCTTCCTAGTCCAATTCGAACTTCTTTAAATCTCCAATTTGAACAAGGAAAGAGAGGAGGGGACTTACTGCGGCTGGCCTGGAGGGTGGGGCCATGCGGCCGACCCACACTAGGTGTGGCGCGGCCCCATGGGCACCCCCTCCTCTCTCCTCCGGTGCATCCCCCTTCCTTGTAAACCTCCGAAACTCTTACGGAACCAAATATACTCTATAGATAAAATCATCGACTCTATCCACTGATGTCGGAAACACTTTTCGGCATCCCGGAACATCTCATGTTCACTACTTTTCTCTCTCAGGACTCTCAGCCCTAAAACCGGCATTTCTGCCTCTCATGTAAACCTCACCGGAACATCTCCGATTCTCACCGGAGTTGTTCATGTGACATCATAGGGACTCCAACACCTTCTCATAACCATTATTACTACATCTTTATATTCTCAACAAAGGATTGGCTACAGCTTAAGCGTGTGACCCGGAAGGTTCGCTAACATATAGACATGCCCGGAATACTTACCGAACAATAACTAGCATTGGGATCTAGACAGACGTACTAGTTCCTATATGCTCAAGAGTGAACGAGGAACCTTTTGTGTTTCTCATTACGCTAATCCCCTTACGTACACGATACAAATGATATCACGAGGTGAGACAATGTGCTCTAATGTGATCAAACCATTCAATCATAACACATATAAACTCGTACCAATATCATCATGTTTTCTCATTCCGTATTCCTGATGTCCTGTGATAAATCACACTGTGTCTGGCCAGACGATTGGGTGACATCAGTAATACATGAGATGGCCCCGATGAATGTATCTCTCCGTCGTATGGAGGAGTAAGTACCAATCTTGAATAATCTCCGTTCCTTTACGTAATCTTGCTTACCCCTCAAAAGTCACTGTTATGATTCCCACTTAAGGCCGAACGTTTGATGGCAATCAAGGTTTAAGTGTCGAAGACGCGGTCACAAGATATTCTCATAGTATTGGAATATAGCTAATGAAAACTCCATATGATCAATTGCTAATTTCATATCTGACGATTTGTCTCTTAGCAAGATCATACAATTAGGTCGGTTCAGTACTATTGCCATCCCGACAATATACTCTCATAGTTGTTGACTTATACAAATTTAATGATCAGGAAAACATGATCATCTAACAACAAGATGAGCCAGTCTTAGAGACAAGACCAGAAACACTTTTCTTGTTCTTTACACGTGCATTGGAGGTTTTCCTCTTGAATACGTTGTATTTGCTATTCAAGTACCAATGCAGTTATAGCATAAAGATATAAACATTAATAATAAACTTGGAGATATAATAATAACTAAATATTATTGTCTCTAGGGCAAATCTCCAACAGATACATGCCCCATCCTAAAGGTGATGGATCATCGCATGCTTCTCCTTCTCCTCCATGGTTGCAGCATACACCAAATCCGGTTGCACGCCCTCCCAACCATCTACCTCGTTTGTCGCTCCTAAATTAAGCAACCGAATTTGTCAAAAGTCACACTACAATCAATTTGATCAATCGGTGCACTTAAAGAGGCCAAATTGACAGGAAACACTGCAACATGCAAAACTGAGGATAGAGAGATGTTGGGAGTACACTTTACTGTGCCAACCCCGGCAACATGCTATTTTGTACCATCAGTTGTTTGAATGGTACCCTTGTGAGTTGGATGATGTTTATTCTAAGACTCAAACACGGAGAATTTACCCGCAACATGCTTAGAAGCACCGGAGTCTAGAACCCATTATGCATCAATTTCATTAGTAGCAAGGGATGCCTTTTCAGAATTACCCTCGTTCGTAGAAGCCCAATGAGCAAAGTCTCGATAAGTAGCCTCATCTACTTTTGTGTCCTTTGATGTCCCATTGTCATCTTCAACTACCATGTGTGACTTCTGACCCCGAGTGTCCAGAATATCCACCTCTATCTCTAGCATTCTGACCCCTGAGTATCCACCTCTGCCTCCAGCAGTCCTGCTGCCTCCCCTCTGTAATTTCCCCTGCCTCTGCCACGAGTTGGGCAGTTCCACTTCAGGTGACCTGGCTCCACTACCAAAAATATGTTGATCCACGACGTTTTGGTTGCTACATTCCGATAATGTCGTGATAATTCGTCGTGAATTGGCCAATCCAGTGAAAATGTCGACGTATTTTTATTTTTTCGTCGTTGATGGTTAATGGGCCTAGAAAAGCCCATGTTTCCGGGACAATTCACAGAAAATGTCGCGCGAGAGGGTGGGATACGTCGCGCATGAGGTGGAATTCTAACCCAACACCTCCTCCTCCCTGTTGTACAGGGTTGCCACCAGACCACAGAACGACTTGTGATTTCTATACTACACGCACTCTATTAATACCATGAATTAACTCGGCGAGATAAACCGGGTCCATTTTAACATTACTTTTTTTTCTACCGAAGCCAATGTATGTGTGTGCATGTGACGATTCCATGTAGAACCCAGCGATAATAATCAAAACAAACAAAGGACAGAGGTGGGATTCGAACCGTAGACCAGCAGCTACAACCAGGCCACATCAACTTCCCTGTAGATGGAACATACGCAGGCTATTTGTAGCTTTTTTCGGTCTGATGTGGAAAACTACTTTTCTCTTTAGGAATGCTAGAAAACATAAAATACTTTTAATAAAATAAGATAATAACTCAAGTTTATCATTTTCCCTACCAGCTAGTATACATAAAAGGATTCCTTGCAAACGGATTTCTTTTTTTTTATTTTTTTTCACATTCTTTGATTTTTTTTTTGAAAATATGGTCAAAATGGCCAACATTGCTATTCAATGCAAGGGGTCGAATTTTTCAAAAATGTCGATGATTCTGTGATATTATCACTACTTGTGTATCTTAAAATGATTTTTGGAAAAAATAGGAGCATACTATCACACACTTGTAGTTCAAATTTGAATTAATTTCACAAAATCGGCATAAAGACATTTAAATGGACAAAATTAGGTAGAAAGCGAGAAAATTTCTAGTATTTGGTTATTATCCATAGCATTTGGACTACTTTGTGGGAAAAGTGGATGGCTGCCATTTTGCACCATATTTTTTGTACTTGCTTCACAAAAAAAGTCATTTTTTCCACTTGGAAAATGGAAAATGATATTTCAAAAAATAATTTTGAAAACTCAATTTGGCAACATTGTTTCCCATACCAAGATACGCCTATGAGTCAAATATGGGTACTTTATCACAAACTATGGCACGAGAATGGACGTAATTTGGTCATTTGACTTGAAACTTATATATGTTTATAGATGATAAATTTTTTTGTGAAGGATTTTTTTATAAAGTATATCGAAACTCCAGTTTATCATTTTTTCTAGAAACTAGTTCACATAAAAGGACTCCATGCCAAACGATTTTTTATGAGTTTTTATTCACTTTCTTTGATTTTTTTTGAAAATATGGTCAAAATGGCCACCATGGCAATTCATCTAAAGGGGTCCAATTTTTCAAATATCGACGATTCTGTGATATAATCACTACTTGTGTACCTTAAAATGATTTTTTTTAAATCAGATCAAATTATCACATAGTTGTAGTTCAAATCTGAATTACTTTTGGAATATCGATGTAAAGTCATTTAAGTAGGCGAAATTAGGTAAAAAGCGAGAAAAATCCTAATATTTCTGGATTATCCATGAAATATGGAATACTTTGTGTAGAAATTGTATGGATGCCATTTTGCACCATCTTTTTTGTACTTGCTTCACGAAAAAAGTTATTTTTGGCACTTGGAAAATAAAAAATGACATTTCTAAAAATAATTTTGAAACTCAGTTTCATGTGCCAAATATGGGCACCTTATCACAAACTATGCCACGGTAATGGACATAACTTGGTCATTTGACTTAAAACTTATATATGTTTATAGATGATATACTTTTCTGTGATGATTTTTTTTGTAAAGTTTGTCAAAACTCAAGTTTATTATTTATCCTAGCAACTAGTACACATAAAAGGACTTCATGCCAATGGATTTCTTTTTTTGAGTAATTTTTACTTTCTTTGATTTTTTCTAAACAATGGTCAAAATGGCCACCATGGCAATTCATTAAAAGGGGTCCAATTATTCAAAACTATCGACGGTTCTATGATATAATCACTACTTGTGTACCTTAAAATGATTTTTTGAAAAGAATTAGTGCAAATTATCACATAGTTGTAGTTTAAATTTGAATTACTTTTGCAAAATCGACATAAAGTCATGTAAGTAGGCAAAATTAGGTAGAAAGCGAGAAAATTTCTAATATTTTTGGATTATACATCAAATATGGACTACTTTGTGTAGAAATTATATGTCTGCCATTTTGCACCATATTTTTTGTACTTGCTTCACAAAAAAAATTCATTTTTGCACTTAGAACATGAAAAATGACATTTCTAAAAATAATTTTGAAACTCAAATTGGCACCATAGTTTTCCATACCAAGATACGCCTATGAGCCAAATATGGGCACTTTATCACAAACTATGCCACGGGAATGGACATGACTTGGTCATTTGACTTGAAACTTATACATGTTTATAGATGATAGACCTTTTTGTAAAGATTGTTTTTGGAAAGTTTGTCAAAACTCAAGTTTATCATTTATCCTAGTAGCTAGTACACATAAAAGGACTCCATGCCAAAGGTTTTCTTTTTTGAGTAATTTTTTTACTTTCTCTGATTTTTTCCTAAACAATGGTCAAAATGGCCACCATGGCAATTCATCGAAAGGGGTCAAAATTTTCAATACTATCGACGGTTCTGTGATTTAATCACTACTTGTGTACCTTAAAATGATTTTTTTGAAATAATTGAGAGCAAATTATCACATAGTTGTAGTTCAAATTTGAATTACTTTTGAAAAATCGACATAAAGTCATTTAAGTAGGCGAAAATAGGTAGAAAGCGAGAAAATTCCTAATATTTTAGGATTATCAATAATATATGGACTACTTTGTGTTGAAATTGTATGGCTGCCATTTTGCACCATATTTTGTGTACTTGCTTAAGAAAAAGTCATTTTTTGCACTTAGAAAATGGAAAATGATATTTCCTAAAATAATTTTGAAATTTATTGCAGGAATACAATTTAGCTTATCCTAATATTAAGTTTATAGCTCAAAAAGGAGTACAATTCAACTTATCCCAATATTTAATTTATAGCATAAAAAGATAGAAAAATATATACCAAATAACACTACACCTACCATAAAAAACAAACACTGCAACATGGGGTCCTCAAGGTCTGGGTCCCGGTGTCAGTCACACTTGTTGGCTATGTCCCAGGTGAACACATGTGGCAAAAAAATGCCCGCGGGATCGAAAAGTTGTGCTATCCGCGCCAGGGTTGAAAATTTCGCAAAGTCCCCAACTCTCATTCTCTCCCCTAACCCTAGCTCATTCTGCTCTCTTCGACCCCTCTCTCCACTCCCGGCCACGCCCACTCTCTCCACTCTCCCCGCCGCCACCAACCCTCCTCTCCCCTCAACTCTTTCGCTGCCACCCGCCAAGGTCGCCGCCGCGTCGGATCTGGAGGGCAAGGCGACGGAGGACTCGCGCTGCACAGATCTGTCCTCTCCGCACCTCGCTGTCTGGACCAGCAGGCGCTCCCATGAGCCCGTCCGATGCTACTCCCAGCCCCGATCTACTCTCCTCCTACCCATATCGAGCACATCAACTGCTGCTACTCTCTTTCTCTCAATTTCTCTATCTGAAACATCTTTCTCTCTGCAGGTACCCATGGAGCGAGGTTGTGCGACTGCGAGCTAGGGTTCGGGCGACAGCGAGGGGCAGGAAGAACGCGGGGGCGTGGGCGGACGCCGCGACCGTGCTCCAGGGGCACCGTGCATGTCGAGGTGCCGCCGCTCGACCTGCTGGAGGACGGGGAGGACGAGGCGCACCAGATCTACTCGCCAGTGGTGGCCCTCGCCGAGTTGTGCTTCAAGGACGCCACATGGAAGATCCTCAAGGACCAGATGGTCATCCTCTCCAAGCGCAGGGGACAGCTCAAGCAGGTATATGGCTCGCTCCTCCTCCCTCATGTTCGTGGTTGATTCCGTGACATGTTTTGATAGGTTCTTAAGGTCCAGTGCACAAGGAATTTCTTTTTTGGATGCTAGATCATTGTTTGACAAATTTTAGTTGGTAAAACCACACTACTGTTTGGTATGGCCATATGGGTATGTGTTGCTAAGGCATGTACATTTTACTTGTATGTGCTGCGTATAGTCTTCTAGGATTACTTGCTGCAGCCTATAAATATCTACCTGGTGATGTATGTGCTTCGTATTAGAGGAACTTTCCTAGGATAAGTATCTTTGGTGATACTTACTAGTTCATGATATATAGTTAATTACTAAGACTAGTGTCTGAAACCCTTTACAATTTATCAAAGATTTAAACGGAACAATAATTTATCAAGGATTAAAATGGAACAGTAAGTGGTCTTTCCAATTAGGCTATATGATAGAGTAATGCATCAAGGCAGTCTTATGCTTAATTATACACATTACTTGGTTATATAGGTGTTGATTGCGACACATTTTTGTTCTTTGGTAGTCTTATGCTTAAATTTCTTGTAAGCCATATGATGTGGTAATTTATCCTTTTTGCTGCATGGTGCCCATCTAGGAAGTGGGTAACAGCTCATGCATATCTTGTGTAGCATCTTTGTTAAGGTTCTGGTTAGTGGAGCTTGTCCAGTTGGTGGAAGTAAGGTTTTTCTCTAGTTGTTTCTGTTGCATGTGTATCGGCTTGCAAGAAAGCTTCAGTTCTGAGTCACATCTGATATCTTGATTAGGATGTTATTTTCTATGGCTATAAGTTATCTTTTAAGCACTAGTTTTTAGCTTGTTCAGACTGTCATTTTCTGCTAGTAATTTACCTTGTGTAATGCATCTACTCATGTATTTGTTGTTGATGCTTGTTTAAATCGCCAACGACAAGGACTGCTGCCATCATGAAGCTCTTCACATGGCTGTCGTGCTGCCACCGACGACAACCACTGGATCCGGGTTGATTCCAGTGGTTGCGTCTCAGATCCGGGTCGGTTATGACTGGAGGAGGCATGGGCGTACATCGGCTCTAGCTTATCTTCCTCTCTTATCCCGCCGCAGCTTCCACCTTCTCCTCTTGCCGCTACCCATATCCACAAGTGTAAGATACATCAGATCCTCGATTACCTTGGTTCCTATTCTGTCATGTGCCCTACAACCTAATTTTGTTTGCATGCTAGCTATGTAAGTAGGTGCTAGTTATGTGCTATGGTGGGGGGAGCACGTAGCGAGGTCCAAGGGTGAAAAAAAGCCCTGCTCGCTCGCTCGCCCTCCCGCGGGTGACGGGCGAGCCCAGCTCCTCTTCGCTCCTCTGGCCCCCTTCCCCTCCCTCTCCCCTTCCGCCGCTGCCGGCGTAGTCTGCCGGGCTTCTCCCGCGCGGTTTGGCGGCAGCGGGACGGTTTCCTCCCGCGCATGCGAAGGGGGTCCGGAACCCTGACGGCGGCGGAGCTCCTCGGCAGGCGGCGGCCCGGCTCGGCGGCGTGAGCTCCCGCGATCGGGTGGCGCGCGTAGCGGCGGCGCGGCCCTTGGCCGCTGGAGACGTGGCTTGCTCGCGGCCGGCTGGTGGTCGAAGGCGCCCTTTCGGCCCAGATCTGGGCCCTATGGGGCCCATCTGGGTCTAGGCGGGCCGCGACAGGCGGTGACATCCTCTCCGGTGGACGACGAGCAAAGACGGGTGCTTAGGATGGCGGCGTCGGCGGTGTGCCTGCTGCAGTGCGGCGTCGGGACTTTATGGGCCCACTTGGGCCCGGCCGGGCCAGAGAGGGCTTGGTTTGTCTTGTAGCTGCATCCGGTCGGCTACCGCCATCCGGTGGTGCAGGCAGTTCCCTCCCGCGTGCTGCTGTCCTGCGGTCCCTTGTCGGCGTTTTTGCTTCTTGATTTCACCGGCCTCGCGACGTGGGCCACGGTGAGACGGCGGTGGTGATTGCAAGACCGTGGTGGCATGCGCTGGTGGCTGGCGAGCTTGGTGGAGCGTCCCGAAGTGCCCGGGTGTGTGGTTTTTTGGAGGTCGGGAGAAATCCTTGTCGTCTTGGCACCGACGCGGTGACGCCCGCGGGCGTCACCTTCCTTCTTGAAGGGCGTTGGGTGTACCTCTTTCACACCCCCCGTTGCGAACCAGGGGAAACCCTAGGATGGTACGGTCCGGGCAGTAGTGGCGTCGTCGTCGCTTCCCTTCTTGGAGGAGTTGCTTGGTTCGTGGTGCTTCGGAGTGCTAGGGGGGGGTGGAATTTCTTCGGAGGGCGCAGCGGTTGAGGGTCACCTCCGTTTTCGTCGAACAATCGGTGCCGGCTTTGTTTTCTCTTTTTTTTTCTTTTGGGCTTGCTTTGTGCTGTTTTGCCCCAGCAGTGGTCTCACAGTTTTATTGGTGGTTGCTATATTTATATAGCGCGGCGAAAGCCTGTTTCGACGAGTTATGTGCTATGGTATTTGCTCATGTCAGTGTATTGTTCATTATATGAATTGCTATCTGTATGTAAAGCAACCAATGTCTTGTTTAAATTTTTCTTCTACTTGAGGATTGATCTTCTCCATGTAAAAAACCATGGGCCTGTTAAAATTTTGCTTGTTCTCTGTACAGTAGAACAAATCAGTGTTATACTGCTTATATCCAATTAGTTATCCTGTGATTTTGTTGAAGTACTAACATTGCTATATCACAGTGACATACTAGATTTGGAATGTTTACACTAAGAATAAAATATTGATCTACATAAGTCGTTCTCCTGTTTCATTTCCCCCAAACAACTTAAGATCTTATTTATGTAGGGACTTTGTAGGTTCAGAAGAGTATACAGACTTTGTAGGAATTTTGTCTGTTATCTGGCAATATTATTGAAATCTGAAACTTGAAATCGGTTTATCTTGTATACCAGTTTATCAAAACGGTAAAAATGCCTTGTTTGTACACAGTTTCAAAACTTTAACATATCATGTCATAACCTGGTACTTACCTATTCTCACTTATCTTGCAGCTTGTGCATGGAAGAGGGATTTTTTTTTGGAAAGCTTTTGGATCGAGAGCATCAGCCATTTCTTTCGTATGCGGATGAAGATGGCTTGTGCCTGCCTTTTTAATCTTACCATTGTTGTTTTTTAGATGCTTCAAAAGAGGTTTAGGTAGTCTGATGGCAAACGTTTCTGAGTTTCCTGAGTTGTTCTTCCTGTATGTTATAATCTCGGGGTGTGATTCATGATATGTTTGGATTTTTTTCTTCAATATCTAGTATTTTTGTGCCTGTGTTTCTGGATTTCATTGGGTAAAAATCATCTTGTGGATTGAAATCAAATTGAGAAATATGAAAATTATTGTCATGAAATTCGTCATGGTATCATGCGACATGTGACTTGCGGATTGGTCCACGTGGCAGCCCGTAATTGGTTGATACGTTGATGACATCAGCTAACTTGGTGATGACGTCAGCAAACGGTGCTAAACGACCCTTCACCGTGACGAAAAAAGAACAACGTGAAATCGATGACGTCTGAACCGGTGACCGTGCCATCAGCAAATGCCGTTAACAGCCGTCTGCCACATGTCACCGTGCGCGACAGAAAAAACATCCCGGACGAGTTGGGCCTTAGTTGGGCCGTAAAATATTGCGACGTTTCTCAGGTGCACAAAAACGTTGCAGAATCGCCTATGACAGTGGATCCAGAACATTTCAATAATGTCGTGTAAAACGTCGCAAATTGCCTCTAGCGATGTTTTTTAGCGCTTTAGCAACGTTTTTGAAAGGTCGTGGATCAACAGATTTTTTGTAGTGCTCCCCGCAGGTAAAACTGTCCCTGGTCTCTTTCCACTCCCTGCGCGTAACGGCAAACGTCGGGTTCGACACAACCTTCTCATCTGCTTTCCCAACGGATAGCTGCACTTCCTATTGAGTCATTGCTGCAATGACATCATCAATAGTAAGAAAATTTTGGTGCATCAGGGAAGCCTTCCTGCCATCAAAGCGACAATCGAGCCCATCTAAAAGTTTCAGCACACACCTTCGTGCCAGCAACTTGTGCCCTGATTCTATGCTGGCTGCGTCATAGAGTTTGAGAGGGTCACAGTTATCCTGGTATGCCCACAAAGCCTGCAGCTCTGCCACATAAGCCATCATTGACATTTCACCTTGGCAAAGACGATGAATCTTCCCATCAATCTGAGCAATGAGAATGACATTCCCCTTACCACAGTACTGTGTAGATAGAGTTTTCCACATCTCCGCAGCTATGATTTTCCCTCCACGAAGCGAGCAATGGAGGGCACCACCGAGTTAAACAACCATCCCACAAGCAAAGGGATGATGGCCTTCCACTTCTTCCCCTCAACACTTAATTTGTCTCCTGGTTCTCCAATGATACCAACCAAGTGGCCATTAAGATCCTTATGCTCCACAGTCAACATTTCCCTCCGAGACCAACTCAGATAGTTGGTAACACCCTCTTACCTAATTTCAGTGGATGGCAAATTGATCTTTTGGACCACTTCCTGCCGAGGAACAATGGCCCCCCGTGCTTGATGGTTTGGAGGGTGGTTGTACCCTCAGCCCACCAGAGTTCAAACCCTGATTTAACGATGGTGTTTCTCATTTAGGCGGAATATTCTTTAGTGGGAGGCGACGTTCCCGTCGATAGCGAGGCGCCTGTGGTGACATCGTCAATCTCAAGACTCGACCCGCCGGCTCAGTCTCTCGGAGGTGCTCATAGGGGTAGGGTGTGCGTGCATGCGTTCATAGGGTTGAGTGTGTGCGCGTGTATATGAGCGCCTGCGTTGTACTGTGTTTCGCAAAAAAAAACTCAAGCAACTAATGCGTAGACATTAGCAGACCTAAAGCTAAAAAAAATACTTGCCGGGAAGTCTAGCAGACCCAAATTCCGCCAAATACACAAATGATACCCAACCATACATGTCCACCAATTATATAATGTAAGGGTGATGGTCGATTATAATCTAAACACAAAAGAACCAATAAATCATACTTTTATATCTACAATCACAACCACTTCATTGCAGCGACTCCATTACACCTTGTTCGGTCATTTTGATCATCAACCAAGTTAGAGGTGAGCGAATCGATCTAGCTCAGCCAATCGTCACGGTAAACCCTGACGGGTCCCGCCCGGACGAGTGGGACCTCTGACACAAGATCAATGGTTCGGCTGTCGCGCTTCTAGCTAGCTTCCCTCGAAAGGTTATGGTGCATCACTTCTCCCTCTGAGAACACTTATAAACATGTTCGTGTAATGGCGAGCCACAAATCTCCGCCAACAAATATCTTCTTCAATGAGAACCCATACACACTTGGCCACTCTGCAACTAGGTCGCCCTATAAAGCGCTCGTTGCGAGCTAGAGCAAGCGCTCACACACAGGGCGATCCCTCATGGGCCGGTCTAGAATGCGAGTTTTTACTTTCGAAAAACGGATGTTTTTTCTTTCTTTTTCTTTTGCCCTTACCTTTTGCAAATCTGTTTTTTTAATCCAAACTTTTTAAAATCTGAACATTTTAAGTCTGTTTTTTCTAATATGAATATTTTTATAAATTTGAAACATTTTTAAAAATCTCAACCATTTTTGAAATGATTAGTTTGAAAACAAGAACCATTTTTAAATATGATTTTTTCTTTAAAATCTGAGATATTTTAAAAAATGAATATTTTTCAAATATGATCAATTTTCAAATATGAACCATTTTGAAAATTTAATATTTAAAATTTGAACCAGTTTCAAAAACATCAAATATGATTTTTTTAGAATATAATAACATTTTTAAATTTGAACTTTAATCAAATATCGACATTTTAAAAATTGAACATTTTTTAATTTAAATATGTTAACATTCTAAAAAATGTAAAAGAAAATAAAAAAGAAAATAAAGGAAAACAAAAAAGAAACAAAAGAAGAGAGAAAAGAACGTGAAAACGAAAAAAGAAACCGAATAAGAAAAAAGAAAAAAGCAAAAATAATAAAAAGAAAAAATAAGAAGGAATGGGATACAACACGACCTTTTTTTCGAAACACTGTACAAATGCAGACGCTCACATACACGTGCACACACTCACCCCTGTGAACGCACATACGCACACCCTACCCCTATGAGCACCACCGAGATACTGAGCCAGCGGGTGAGTCTTGAGATTGACGAAGTCACCACGGGCGAGTCGCTGTCGACGGGAACGTCGCCTCCCACTTAAGAATATTTCGCCTAAATGAGAAACACCAATGTCAAACCTGTGATTTGAATTTTGATGGGCTAGTGGTACAACCAACCTCCTAACCATCCTACCACATGTAGGTTCTCAAGGTACGACACGACCTGGTGCTGGCGCTTGCAAAGAGCGAGATATAGTGTGTGACTGCCGGTCGCCCCTAAACATCGCTTATAGCCGCTCATACATGCGCCAAGCCCAGCATGCTGAAACGTACTGCTCACTCCGAACCACTTCCCAAATTAAAAGATCTATCTTTGTCTACAACACGCACATGAGTATTTCTTTTCTTTTCCACTTCCGATTTTTTCTTATTTTTGTTTTCCTTTCTATATTTAAAAAATGTTAACGAGTCCGGAACAACAATGTTCAAGTACTTTTTGAAAAATGTTCACAAATTTTAAAAATGTTCAAGTATTAAAAATAATGTTCTAGTGATTTTAAAAAAATGTTCACATGTTCGGAAAATTGTTCACGTAGCTAAAAAGATGGTTCACATTTCGTAAGAGACATGTCCACGTTTTTCAGAAAAAAAGTGTTCACATGGTTTTAAAAATTGTTAACGGGTTCAAAAAACATATTCGTGGATTTCCAAATAATGTTCATGGCTAAAAAACATACTCCGAACCAGGAATATTTAACATTTTTATCAGAGAACGTTTTCTCTCGAAAAAGATCACAGGTAGGAAAATATTCACGGGCAAACAATGTTCACGGATAACATGTTCGGGAATATTGAACTTTTTTGATAGGTGAACGTTTTTTCTCAAAAACAAATCACGGGTAAGAATGTTCACGGATATAAAATGCTTTTGGTAAAAAATGCTCGGGAACATTTTCTCACCAATTTGGTTGTGAATATTGTTTTAACCCATAAACATTTTTAAACTCAAGAGTTTATTTTGAACCACATGAAAAAAGTTGAACAACATGAACAATTTTTCCAACCTTCGTGAATATTTTTCTTGAAAATTTACGCTTTTTCTCAAAAAAAATCACGTGTAAAAAGAAATATGTACAACCAAAAAACATGAAAAAAGAAAACTTAGAAATAAAATAAAAAAGGAAATAAAATGAGAAGAAAGGCATGAAAAATAAAATGAAAAATAGAAACGTCAAAATCTAAAATAAATTATACAAAAAAGAAACAGATAATATAAATCGGAAAAAAGAATTAGAAAAAACCGAAACAGAAACAAAGGAATAAGAAACAAAAGCTGAAAAATATGGGCTGGCCCATGTGGCCTATAACTATGAACGAGTCGGTAAGTCGGTGTACCGACTCGCTCCGGGCGATAGATAGTGCTCGCGGGATGATCGGCGCGGGACATTGGCTCATGGGTTTTCGGTAGCTGCAAATCCATATTTTCCCCCTAAAACCTAGCCAGTCCATCCGTGTATATACTGTGTAATGTCAATTTTTCCTACCGGTCACCCGGCCTGAAATTCACCCTGATGAAGAACAGCGTTTCGTCAGTGTCATTATCGGGGCAGCGGTCCTGGACTCCGGATCCGAGGGACGGCGTTAACTGCTCATGTCTGCTGGCGACTGCCGGGCACTAACCCAACAAAATCATGAGAATGTCAATATATACCCCATGTCCATATCAACCTAGTCATATCCTAATTAGTGTCTTAATTCTTCGTTTGGAGACCCATATGATATGGACGCTTGAGATCGACGATAGTAGTACGAAGTTACATGACTGAATGACAGAAGCGTTTAGTGCAAATTACAACACATGTACTCATGCAGGAAGCGCCTGCTCAACGGACGCACACGTCGATCGCCTATAAGTAGCACGAACGCCGCAACTCCCAGTTACACTATCACACAGCTTCGCACTCGAGTTGGCCGGACCAGTTGTTGGCTCAGTACGCACGTCCTGTTGCACAGATGTCTGAGAAGGCCGTGGGGAAGGCGCGCGTGGCCATGTGCGCGGCGGCGGCGGCCCTGATCGTGGCGGCGGCGCTGGTCGTGGTAGTGATGGTCACGTCATCGGGCAGGGCGGCAGCGTCGGGTGGCGGGGTGTCGGTGGCGGGGCAGTGCAACGCAGCGAACCTGGTGGTGTGCGCGGCGGCGATCATCGGCGGGGCGGCGCCGTCGGCGTCGTGCTGCTCGAACCTGCGGGCGCAGCAGGGTTGCTTCTGCCAGTACGCGCACAACCCGGCGTATGGCAGGTATGTGGACAGCCGTACTGCCCACAGGGCCATCGCTGCCTGCCTCGTTGCCGTTCCGAGCTGCTAGCTAGCTAAGCTTGGCAGCGGGCCGCGCGCTGCCACGACGTATGTGTGACTGTATTTTCTGGTTTGGAGGCTGTATGTAGGTGTGATTTAAACAGTGTGTTTATCGAGCCACTATTAGTTTGATCGATGGATAATGCAGATCAATCGAGTAGTTTGCGTCTCTTATACAACTAGTTAGTGTGCACGTGCACGCACGTCTCTAAAATACACCATAAACAAGTATGAAATTTGATCTTTTAAAACTGTACTTGTCAAAATGAAAGAAGAATGTGTTTGTGTCTCTGAGACACACTCGGACACGCTAATCTCTATTTTTCCAGAGTATCTATCTTTGATTACATCACATATGTCGCTGATTGCCCGAGCCACATCGTTAATATTCTCGTGTTCGTTTCTTTCCACAAAATCACCGAGTGAGAATGGTGATTGCATCCAATCTTTCACCTCCTGCTTGGAAAGGGCATTTTCAGTCATCCTTATTGGTTCCTTTTGCTGTATTAAGGCACTTTCATTCCCACTGCCAACTTCTCTCAGCCGATCTGTAGAAATGATGTATCTTCCCCAGTTTAAGGTTGAGCCTGCAAGCAAGTCGTGTTGCTGAACATTCAATCGGCAGAAGCAAAGAAGCTACTTCTAATCCTTCCTTGTAAGTCAAAATCAAAGCGACCACATGAAACATCCAAAATATAAGAACACATTATATGAAAATGGTGTAATGTGATAATTCAGTATAAAACATTTAGGACCCTGCTTGTAATGTTTTCCACTGGTTAATCAACTACAATGCTTTTGGACCCAAAAAAAACTCTATGCAGTCGAATTCCAACTTCTCTAGTGCCTGACAATTATTAATTGTAACGAATTGGTATAGAAAGAAGTAGTAATGGCTCTGTGGTGTCCACACATAACAGACTTCACCAAAATTTAAATGGTAGTAACTCAAGCAGCAAATTCCAAAATGTTCTAGTCCCAGTTAACGTTAGTGTGGCAATCACCAAGAGATATCAGGATAATTAGCAAGAATATACATTCAGACCAGTGAACAAAGACTTTAATCTGGCACATAAAACTGATCTCTGGACAGCACATTTAGAATTTAGACAACCTGAATTATCTAAAAGAATTCAAATTTTCTCATTTGTTAGTGGAGATTCAGAGACGATTCTAAAGATTACCTATATACATACCTTGACAGATCTAATTAGAAGAGCGTAGCATGTGCAGGTGAGTTACCTTTACCGGGTCATGCGCCGTCCTCCCATAGGTATTAGCGATGGTGAAACACTTGTAGAACGCAATCAACAGAAGTAAGAAATCCTAGGCGCCTTTCCATACGTCGTCGTATGATGCCTGGTTTGTCTTCAGGGACGGCAGCGGCGTCCCCACACCTGCCGTCTTTCTTCCTGCTCTCCACAGCAGAACCCAGGATGATCGTGACTAAGGCGGCGACGCCATGGATCTTCCTTTTCAATTCTACTTATGAACCATGTTTTGTTTTTGCAAATCTGGTTTCAATCGTGAAATGGACACCATAGAAATAAGCTAGATCAAATTCGGTTCAGAGACCATGATCAATATAACATGAAAAAGGAACGTAATGCACAATACCGTGAGATTGAACTCCATCACCTAGAGCAACTCGTTGAACCTTTGGAGGAAGGACGTGAAGACATCCTTGGTGGCCGGTGGCCACTGGAGCACTCGCTCGAGTAAACAACGACGTGAAATCTCAACCGAGCTAGCATTGTGAAGGCCGTTAGGGCAGGACGCACAACGTCGTGGTGGCGCGTGGTGGCGGAGGGCGAATAGAGAGTCTGCGGCCTGCCCGTCGCCCCATCGGCATTGGCATCCTGGGAGGATTCACGTGGGAGAAGGGGCGGTGTGTTCGAGGTCCTCGTCTCCCACGATGAGAATTACGCGAGCGAGTGCCGAGTGGGGGGCTGCCAATGGCGAGGCGAGGCCGCAGTGGAGGCCGGCGGCAAGGCTAGGAGAGAGTGGGCGATGGAGTGAGAACGGCGAACGACGGCGTGACCGAGGTGGCGCTGGATCACGCCTCAGTGGTGGCGGCGTATCGTCGGCGTGTGCAGCGTGCGGCGGTGCGGGTCGTCTGTATGTGGGGATTTCAGCGGCGGCGGGTGAGTCGTGTGTATGAGGGGATTGCGGTGGCGGCAGGGAGTCGTGGGCGGGAGCGGATAGCGGCGGCGGCGGGCGGGTCGTGGGCATGCAAGTCAGGCAGTTAGCGTACAAGATATCATCTTTTTTTTACATGTCTGTTTTCATGTGTGGAGGCGGATGCGGGGCGGAACTTTTCGTTCCGGTGGCACAGTTTTCGTCTGTCGTTCAAATTGCTAAACACACTTCTTGGTGAGGGTAAGTTAACGAAAGGATCATATGACACCTAGAGGGGGTGAATAGGTGCTACTTTAAATTTACTACTTTTTCAAATTAGGCTTGACACAAAAGGTAAATTCTCTATATATGCAACTACGGTGAATTTACCTATATGACAAGCTAGCAACTAAGCAAGTTACACGAAATAAAGATGGTAAACAAGGATAGAGGTAACCGAAGGTGAAAGCACGCGGAGATAAGGATGTAATCCCGAGTTACTCCTTTTTAGGGGAGTACGTCTCGTTGGAGAGGTGTGAGTTACCACAAAGGTCAAAACTCAACAGCCACAAAGGCTTCACCTTCTTCTCCGATGAACCGCACCACAAAGGTTTGGTTCACCTTCCACTATTGGAAACCTTCAAGGCGGATTCCGGATCCTTTACAACAACGATCCGGGGCACAACCCACAATTGGATTGGGGGCTCCCGAACAGCTACAATCTGTCACAAAGACAATCAAGTAAGTACAACAATGAGCTAGGTCCTTGCAACTCTTGCTTTACGACGGGTTTCGATATCTCTATTGTATCTTGGAGGTATCTCTTGATCATTTGAGTCCCCGTCTTGACCGGAATGTTGATCTTGATCATCATTATGCACATCTTCAACAAAAGAAGGAGAGGGTTGATCTTGGTCTTGACCTTGGCTAGCATCAACAATAGGAGAACTTGGTTCTTGCATAGCAACTTGGTCAACTTGAGGAGGGTCTTGAACTTGTTCTTGGGTTGGTGCATCATTTGCTTCCATGGTAGGCGCCGGTTCACCTTGTGATGATGTAGTCTCCACTTGAGTGGAGCTCGGACTTGCTTGACTTGCTTGAGGAGGCTCATGATGTATCTCGATGGGGCGATAGAAACCAATGCCCATTCTTCTTATTGCATCTTGAGGTTCCTCAATATCCACATCACGAACATGAAATTGCGCCACTTGGGAGCCGTCATTCTCATCGAACTCCACACTACAAGATTCCACAACTCTCCCTAAGGATTTGTTGTAGACTCTATAAGTGTGGGATTCGGCACCGTAACCAACAAAAATACCCTCTAAAGATTTAGATTCAAATTTAGATAAACGAACACATTTTATCTTATAGAAACACTTACAACCAAACACTCGGTAGTAGGAGATGGTGGGCTTATTGCCGGTAAGCATTTCATAGGGAGTCTCCTTTCTTCCAACACGAAAGAATAACCGGTTAGCTGAGGGACACGCCGTGGAGATGGCCTCGGCCCATAAGAAAGTGGAGACTTAAACTCCGCCAACATGGACCTTGCCATATCCATGAGAGTCCGGTTCTTCCTCTCGGCTACACCATTTTGTTGAGGGGTATATGCAGCGGAATATTGATGACGAATTCTCTCTTCACTAAGAAACTCATTTAGGGTGTAGTTCTTAAACTCGGAGCCATTGTCACTTCTAATGGCCAATATGGGAACATTGTGTTGACGTTGAACTTCATTGGAGAAGTCGATCACGGCTTGTTGAGTCTCATCCTTCGACTTGAAGAAATAAACCCAAGTAAATCTTGAATAGTCATCAACAATCACCAAACAATACTTCTTCCCACCAAGACTCGGTTGAGGAACGGCACCAAAGAGATCAACATGAAGAAGTTCCAATTTCCTCTTTGATGAGATGATGGTCTTGCTTGAGTAGGGAGAATCATGCATCTTTCCTTCAACACAAGTCCTACAAAGACGATCTCTAGAAAAAGAAACATTGTCTTTTAGTCCAAGAATGTGGCCACCCTTGTGAAGACTTTACAAAGTTCTCATGTTGACATGGGAAAAGCGGCGATGCCACAACCATCCCACGTCGGCCTTTCTGAATAGGCATATTGCTTGAGTGTTGGTTGACCCCGAAAAGTCCACCACAAACAACTCATTTTCAACATACCCAACGAACATGACCTTTAGAGGCTTGCTCCTCAAGAGTACCACCATATCAATAGTAAAATGGACATCAACGTTTATCTTATTAAGTGCACGAATTGACATAAGATTGTAACCGAGAGACTCGACAAGCATGACATTTACAAGGGTGATATCCTTTGCAACTACCACCTTGCCGAGACTCTTTACCTCAGCTTTTGACTTATCACCATAAGAGACGGTTGAGTGATTTAGATTTGGTCTCAACTCCGCCATAATCTCCTTGCTTCCGGTCATATGACTAGTGCATCCACTATCGACCACCCATTTAGACCCACCGGAAGCATAGTCCTACAAGAAATCATTGCTTGGATTTAGGTACCCATTTCTCAATGGGTCCTCTTTTGTTAGCAACAAGGGTCTTAGGAACCCAAATAGAATAAGCAATGTAACCATTATAAGGACCAACATATTTTGCATAAACATCCCCATAATAATCAACATAAAGAATGTAGTTGGGATTGTTATGCCCCGCAAAGTCACTACGAGTGGTCTTGCCCCTAGTGGCAATACCACCCGCAATGGAAGTCTTGGCTTGTGCGGGCTTCGCATTGTTCTCCTTGTTGTTGCTCTTCTTGATCTTTGCCTTGGCTACATAATCAAGACACTCCTTCCCTTTGTGTGGCTTTTGCTCAAAAACATAGGCAACAACCTTTTCTTTACTTTTTGGAATATAGGTCTTGGCACTAGTGGCCTTGGCAAGATCCACCTTCAACCTAGCATTTTCCTCAATAACATTTGCATGATCACAAGAGGGAGTAGAGGTACTAGGTGAAGTAGATTTAGAAAGTTGAGTTTGAAGTTGCTCATGAGACTTGACAAGGTTGGCGTGTTCACTTTCCAAGGCCTTGTGGGCCTTGTCAAGCTTCTCCATATCCTCAATAAGTCTAGCATTAGCAGCCACACATTCGACTTTCTCCTTTTTAATCACTTTATATTTAGCAAAGACATGGTCTCTATCCTTAATGATTTTAGCAATTATTTCATCATTTTTATCATCAAGGGACTCAAGTCTTTCCTCAAGAGAAGTTCTATATTCACTTTCTTCTTCTAGGGAAGCATTCAAGGATTCTATGGAAGCATTCAAGGATGCTATGGTGAGAGAGTCCTCTCTCTCAATTTTTCCTTTGTCTTCAAGGAGTTCTTCGGCCGCACCAAGTTGTCTCATGAGAGACTCAACATGTTTCTTAGCCTCACCTTGCAAGTTAGTCACAAAAGTATCGAAAGAAACAAGTTCTTTCTTAATCACAAGACTAGCTTTATCATCCATTTCATGCAAGGACTTGGGTGTAGAAGATGATACCTCGGTAACATTAGCCATGAGGCAACGAGCGTTGTTGATGGAGAGATTTTCATTGGGGGATTCAAAGAGAGAAGATGATGAAGTTGAGACAATAGCCAATGCGGCCACCTTGTTAGTGGGTTCATCTTCTCCTTCGGAATCTTCAGAAGGATACTCTTCTTGAGCCACCAGCACAATTCTCGGTGCCTTCTTGAAGAATGGCTTCCTCTTGACAAAAGGCTTCTTTTGAATCAACTTTGAGTGATCCTTTGGGACAAGCGTTCCACCATGTTGTTCTCGGTTCTCATACAGGCAATCTTTGATGAAGTGATGCTTGTCATGACAATTGTAGCAAGTCTTCATCCTTATAGCAAACTCCTTCTTCCCACTTGGATTGTTCTTTAGATCAACTTGAGCCTTTGCCTTGGCCGGGTCATGCCAAAAAGCTCCAGTGGCAAGAGCCACATGATCATGATAGGCTTGTTCAAGATCATCGGGGAGAATGTTGCTTCGGCATGCTTCAATTTTCACACTATCATCAAGACTCATCACCTTGGCCTTCAAAGTAAGTGAGGGGCCTTGTTTCATTCCCATGGCCCTAACACGGTTGTCTAGAGCATTCTTGGTGGCAACCTTGGAGGCTTGCACTTCTTGCATAACTTCATTAGATGACATTAGAAGATAGTTGTGTATTCCTTGTATGGCCTTCAATTCAATGGGCTCGAAGGGCATGAGAGCATTCACATACTTCCTCTTGATCCAAGCATCATCCACATAGGTTGCCCCAACATTATAAAAGGCTTTGGCAAGAATCTTGAGTCTTCCATACATCTCCTCATGAGTTTCATTATCAAGCATGTAGAAGCCTTCGGCCTCATTGCTCAAGGCATCAAATCTATTCCTCTTCATGCTTTCATTTCCAAGAAATACCACCTCAAGGCAATCCCAAGCTTCTTTGGCGGTGGAGACATGTTGAATGTGATGCATACCATTTTCTCCAACGACAATTTCAAGCATGTGAAGAGCGGAGGCATTGAGTTGAGCATCAACCACCTCTTTTCTTGTCAAGTTGTTTGGATCCACGGCCTTGAATCCCACTCGTATGATCCTCCAAAGCTCGATAGAGGCACTGTTGACATGAGATTTCATTGAGTGTTGCCAACTAGTAAAAGCCAATGCATTAAGCTTAGGTGGAGGACCTAAGGTATTTATGCGAGGATGAGGGATAAGTGGGTCGGGAGAATAGACACCAAAAGGGGAGACCTCATGGTACTCGGGCTTCCCACTTTCCGACTTGGTTGTGGATGGAGAGGAGTTCTTAATTTCGGTGTCGGTTTCTTCATTCCCTTCCTTCTTCTTACTTCCATCCCCAGAATCACCCGAGTTGGAATGAAGAGGGTCCTCTATTAATGGGAGAGTGTCCGAAGGGGGCTTAGTACTAGTGAGTCTTGCGAGCATGTCGCGTATCTCACTAAATTGGGTATCCATGGACGATCTCAAAGATGTTTCCATCGATTTGACATCGGCCATGGATGCCGGTGTACTTTGCCCTTCTGGGGGCACCTCACCATTAGTCATACTTCTCTTAGGTGGTTAAGCCCAACAAGAGAGCCGAGGCTCTGATACCAATTGAAAGGATCGTATGACACCTAGAGGGGGGGGTGAATAGGTGCTACTTCAAATTTAGTACTTTTTCAAATTAGGCTTAACTCAAAAGGTAAATTCTCTATATATATATGCAACTATGGTGAATTTACCTATATGACAAGCTAGCAACTAAGCAAATTACACGAAGTAAAGACGGTAAACAAGGATAGAGGTAACCGAAGGTGAAAGCACGCGGAGACAAGGATGTAATCCCGAGTTCCTCCTTTTTAGGGGAGTACGTCTCGTTGGAGAGGTGTGAGCTACCACAAAGGTCAAAACTCAACAGCCACAAAGGCTTCACCTTCTTCTCCGATGAACCGCACCACAAAGGTTTGGTTCACCTTCCACTATCGGAAACCTTCAAGGCGGATTCCGGAGCCTTTACAACAACGATCCGGGGCACAACCCACAATTGGATTGGGGCTCCCGAACAGCTACAATCTGTCACAAAGACAATCAAGTAAGTACAACAATGAGCTAGGTTTTCCCAAAGGAAATCCTAGCAAAGGGCCCCTCAAGTGAATGAGGGGGAAATGTAAAACTGCTTGGTGAAGATGTAGATCCGAACCTTCTCCTTCAAGCCTCCAAAGATCAATGAGTTTGGGTGGAGGGATTGAGAGATCTAGATGTTTCTTGAGCTTGCAATAATGGTGTCTTCAAGTTTGGGCGAGCTAGTTGACTAAAGGTAGGTGAAGGGGTATAAATATTCCTCTCAGAAAACTGGTCGTTGCAGACGCAATATGGCCGCAGCGGTAGTACCGGGCCTCAGCCGGGACTACCGACCGGCGCAGGGTCAGTCGACGTCGTCGATGGTCAACGGGCCCTCGTACACCGCCCGCAGCGGTAGTGCCGGCCGGCGTCACGCGGTAGTACCGCACCATCTGGTAGTACCGGCCTACTACCGGGCCAGTACCGAAAATACTTGAATAGCGGTAGTACCGGGCCTCAGCCGGTACTACCGGCTGGGACAGGAAAAGGCTAATTTTCTTCCTTGACAAAAACCTGGGCATATACTGTAACATCCCGAAAATTTGGAAATTTTGAAAAATTTAAAACCATGCATTCATTCATCATCATCATGTCATCATTGGTTTTAAATCTCAAAATTCTGGAAAATAAATTCCAATTATCAAACCCCAAATAGAATTTTCCATAAGAGAGGCCTATATATGCTCAACACAATATTTTGATTTTATTAAATTACTTTAGAGGCCTATTTATGGCCAAAAGATTCCATTATGGATAAAATATTCAAAAGATATTTTTATATATTTTTCTAAAAATGTTTGGATCAAGTTTGAATTCATTTTTGGTTCAAATAAATAGAAACAGAAAAAGAAAAGAACAAGAACAAAAAAAAGAGTGGACTGCTACTGGGCCGAATCGACCCAGCAGCAGCCCAACGCCAGCCCAGCCCCGCACGCGCCCTCTCTTCTCTCACTGATAGGTGGGGCCCACGTGTCATCTTCTTCCTCTCCAACTGCCTGCGCCACTCGCGCATGAACCCGACGACCGCGCCCCACTTCCTCCACTCGCCCCACTCTCTCCAGAGCCCTATCGACACCATCCCCGTCGTCGTTAAATTCCCCACAACCCGGCTCCATTTACCCTCTCCCTCCTTCTCGAATCGTGCCGCATGGCTGCCGAAACAGCTCGCCGGAGTTCACCACAGCCGCCGCCGCAATTCGTCGATTCCGGCGACACCGAAGGTCCCCGCTGCCCCCTTATGCTCTATAACTCCTCCCCTCGATGTCACACACATCCTAAACCCCTTTTTCGTATTTTTTTCATAGGGAATCGAGCGGAGCAAGCTCGACAGAAGCTCATCGGTGCCCCGCATCGCTCCGGCCATGCTGCCTCATTGTCCCAGGAAGCGCACGTCATCTTCGACCGCACCATCGAGCCCCTCTCGTCTCGCTTCACTTAGTCATCATCTTCCTGGAGCAAGTGGACCACCATATCGACGGAATCGTCAGCGACCGACGCCGTCCGCCGCCGTCCTTGACTCCGACGAGGAATTCCCGCTGCCATCGACCTTCCCCGCCGTTTACAAGCCCTCCTACGACCTCGCCTAGTCTCCTATGTCGCCAGGTATCCATGCCGTAGCCCTGCCCCCTCTTTTTCCTCGAAGCCACGCACGCCGGCAATGGCGCCACCACCACCGGAGCTTCTCCGGCACACCGGCGCCGCTCGGTTTTGGTCAAGTGGACCAGAGCCGTTAGATCTCGATCTCGCGGCCCAGATTAGATCCCAGCGCGAAGAGGTATCTTTAGATCAGGAGCGTTCAGTTAAGTTAGATCGGACGGCTCTCATCTGTTCACTTATCGAACCGGTACCAGCCAATAGAATTGTGCCACGTCACCCCTTTTTGTTTTAATTCGTCTGGAAATTGATTAAATAGGCAGAAAACATGTTAAACTTCAAAAATTCATAACTTTCAAACCACACATCCAAATTTAACAAACTTTATATCATTGGAAAGCTCTGGACATGTAGTTTCTTTTTGACTCATTAGATTTCCATTATTCTTCTGTTAAAAGTGATCAAATTTCAGAGAGGCATTTCGGCCATTTAATTCATAACATGTTATATAAAAATAATTTAAATGTAAATCCTTTTGTTAAAAGACAAGAATTGCTTTCTCTGTCTAGAGAAACTAAAACCAATTTTATTGATCTATAAAGTACAAAAGTATCAATTTTGCTTGTAAACCCTCTAATGTTTCAAAAATGTTTTGAAATAATCGTATTACATTAAAATTTTGCTCATGTCATCATACATCATTTTAGCAACCAGAGAACTAATAAAGTGGTTAACTCAATTTAACAATGTGGTTTGCATTCATACATGCATAGCATTGTTTTTGTATTGTGCACATGTGTTGAATTGCTTGTATGTTTTGTTTGTGTCATTTTTAGATTGCGCGGAGTGCCTAGCCATTTGTGGCTGTTGTTCTTCCCTGCTCGTGGCCAAGGCAAGTGACACCATAAATGTCCTACTACTTTTACTACTATACACTTAGAGTTTTCAGTAGTATGCATGATAGACTTGTTGCTGAAAATTATATTATGCTATGCTCCTATTAGTGTGTAGCCATCCCTCACCCAGAACCTTGTAGTATGGAACTTGGTATTTAAGATGCTTAGTCATGCTATGAAAAATGTTTTGATTAGTTGGATAGTGATGAAAACTAATAACTAATCAATGAACTACCTGGGTGCTGGTTGGAGAACCATGGTGGGTGGCTACTCAGGGGGTCCATGTCTATGGTTCAGGTCTATGGTAATTACCCTTGGTTGAAGCGCACAACTGTGGAAAGTCACCCAGGCTAAAAGGGATTGTAGACTCTCTTTGTTTAGAAGCTTCCAGTGCAGCCACATGTCATATGGGCTCTGTCTTGATGGAGTAGGTTGTGAGACCCCGAATTCGTCGTGACCAGCAGATGTAGGGGATGTAGGTTGGAGTGGGTCCGATGTAAGGGCAATTGCTTCTGAAAAGTCTCGTCTCGATCTTCTCCTTTTCCTCCTCACTAAATGAGTGTAGAGGATAGTTTGGGTTGATTGGGTCGTGTGGTGAAAGTGCACAAACTCTCGAGAGTATAAAACTAAGATCTTAGCCGTGTCCCCAGTTACGGACAACTTTGAGCGACTAGACAAGGAAGTTGTTGAAGATCTCCTCATCCCAGTTTCTAAATTAAAACTTGAGGGTGAACAAGGGTTGGGAGCTCACTGATGTCTATCAATGGTGCTTGCCATGAGTAGTTGTCAAAGGTGTACGCTGATGTCTATCAGTGGTACTCTTTGTCTATGATGAAAATTGTTTTACAAATGATAGGATAAAATTTGCTTTATGCAAACCAGCCTCAAAAACTCCACTTAGCCAAATATTCATGTAGAAGATAGGTTGCCATTTATATCCACATAAGTGTCATCTTGCCACCACAATTCAGTTGTGCTGACCCAACAATTTTGGGCTGTAACACACCGTTGCAGGTTCGTCATACAATGAGTGAGGTTTTCGATAGGGTCTCGAGTCTACAACCGGCTCACTGTATCATTTGCTTTCCGCTGTGTGTTTACTTTGTTTTGAGCTAGCCTTCGGCTATGCACCTTGTATCGAACCTTTTTAATTCTGGATCATCGTGTAACAGACTTTGATGCAATGTTATGGTATTTCATCTTAAACTGTGTGTGCTAGCAAGTCGATCCAGGGACTAGCACGAAACACGGGGAATCCCAACCATTAGTAAAAGGTGGGCGTTCTACATATACAAAGTATATAAAAATGATCCTGCAACTATTTAACATCCAGATTAGTCATCTAATTTTGTTGTCAACAAACATCAAAACATTTAGGGAAATGAAATGCTCTTTCAGTTAATATCTGAACGGTTAGATCTAATTGAGTGGACTTGATCAGCTGGTCATAATTGATTTGTATCCTTCTGTGTACGTTTGCTGGGTGCGTTTAGAAAAGATAATGTTCTCTCTTTTAGTGGTAGCAGAGAAGTAGAGATATACTACCCGGTTACAAAATAATACAAGACTTGTAAAGAGGACGTGCAGTAAAAAGTTTCTATGTTCCCGGTCAATAAATAAAAGTTTTTATGCTTGACTTCTAATTAATAACTAATGTGTGACAATTTGAGCAGGAGGGTAAGAGCGGCGATGGTGTAATTCTCACTAAGGACAACCTTGCAAAATGCAATTGGAATGAAAGTAAAAAGTGTGTTTTCTGTCATAAGGATGAGACTATCAAACACTTATTTTTTGAGTGTAAATTTGCTAGTTCTATATGTTCAGTCATCCAGATAGCACCATGAAGCATTACAAATATCTTTGGCAATTGGTTTAATGGAGTGGATCATAGATTTAAACAACTTATTACGGTGAGAGCGCTTGCCGTTATATGGTCGCTTTGACTTTGTCGAAATGACAAGGTTTTTAATGATAAAAATTCGTCTCTCATGTAGGTTATCTACCGGTGCACGGCTACACTCCGTTCATGGTCGCCACTACAACGTGCGGAGCACCGCGACCTGTTTATGGAGTTGTGTACACGACTGGAGGATGCAGCGAGAGACTTTTTCTCAACATTGATGGCCGAA